>LNAC01000650.1:384128-433072 GCA_002007465.1 Ailurus styani | reverse complement strand
AAAAAAAAAAAAAAAAAAAAAAAAAAAAAAAAAGAAAAGTGTTGTTGATATTTGACCAATCTAAAAATAATTTGGAATTGATACTAAAAGCCAGACACTGTAAACAGGCAGTTAAATATGGACTGTACTGTGTTTTGTTTATTCTATAAAGTGTCAAGCCTCTCTTAAAATTAATTACAAATTTTGAAATTGAGATCTTACATTCAAAAAATTCAAAATCAAGAGGTCTTACATAAAAATCCTAATTTTCAGCAATCAAAAAATTAGGCAATCTACCGACATGGGGCCTTCATTCATTTAGGATAATAATTAGGAAGAGCTGAGGGGCAGCTGCCTATTTCTGCTTGTTCCCCACAGTTCACCATTGTCTCCAGGGTAATGCAGTTAAGTGCCAGTTCCTGATAGGATTCACTTATTTTTGTTATTTGCCTTAGGTCTGGAATCATTTGAATTAATGATTCTGGCACATCAACAGTTTTTAAAAGTGTACTGAAATATCCTAAGATTTCATGGCAACATTTACCATCATGAGTGACAGGGAGCTGAATGAGTGGACACTAGAAGTCTCCACATCTTTCCCATAAAAGCTTTGTTTTTACTTCTTATAGATATTAAAGTTTCGTATAGATATTAAAGTTTTTTTGAACAAATATTTCTATGTTTATAAATACATAATTTCGAAAAGCCATTGGTCTTTCCCAGTGGCTTCTAAATTTTTTTATTAATTTATATATTATTATTTAACCCTTTTCACACTAATTGATAATTTAAAAATCTTTTTGGGAATATAAAATTTGAGATTTTTGCATACATAGTATTGTAATGGTTAGTTTTATGTGACAACTTGGCTAGACTGTAATACCCACTTATTTAATGAAAGGTTAATCTGAGTGTTGCTGTGTAGGTATTGTAGATATGATTAAGAGATTACCTTGATAATGTGGGTAAGCCTCACCCAATCCATTGAAGGATTTAAGGGCAAAAACTGAGGTTTCTCAGAGGTGAAAAATTTCTGCCTCAAGACTCAGCTCATGCCTTTTTCCAATTGTCAGTGTGCTTTATGAATTTTGGACTTGCCAGTTCCATGATGTGAGCCAATTCCTTAAAATGTCTCTGTCTTTCTAAATATACACATATTCCTACTGGTTCTATTTCTCTGGAGAACTATAACTGGAAGTTATGTTATGTAGAAATAATTATCAGTTAAAAATTTTTAGATCACTGTATTATTAAATATTATAAAGTTTAAGTAAATTCTATTATATATATTAGATATTCATAAAATACAGATTTTTAATTAGTTAATTAAAATAACTTAAATTAATAATTAATTAATTTGAGAGAGGGAGCCCGAGTTGAGGGAGGGAGAGGGAGAGAATCTTTGGCAGACTCTTTGCTGAGCATGGAGCCTGATGGGAGGCTCAATCTCATGACCCAGAGATCATGACCTGAGCTGAAATCAAGAGTCACACACTCAACTTACTGAACCACCCAGGCACACCTAATATATATAGAACTTTATTTTTCCCGTTTGAAATGTTCCTCAATTTTAATTAATTATGTGAGAAAAAGTATGATTTGCTAATATAAAAATGGTATATATTAGTGTTTGAGAAGCAAATGTATATTAAAATGTAAATTGAAATGTGACTATGCATTCTAGAGTCAAAATAGACAAAAATGTTTTTATGAAATAATATTCAGAATTCTTATGTGTTTTTCTTATAGAAATTCAAATAGTTTGTTTTTTATACTTACTCCTCACTGCAGAGAAGGAAAATTAGTTTTTATTTTACCCTTCTGGGTTCTTGCCTGATGACTCCCCCCCCATAATAAGACAGATTAACAAGAGAAACACAAACAGAAGTTTATTTTTTTCTTTTTCCAATTTTTTCTGTTTTTTTTTTTTAGAAGTCTCATAATATGTATAACTCCTGTATACATGGGAGATACCCAGCTCAAAGAGTAACTCCTCTAAATGCCCAAACTTAAATACTATTTCCCGCTAATGACAAAAAATGTTGGTATTTGGGAGACAGGCTATGGAGGTTATCAGGAAAAGCACTGTAAAAGCGTATTACTGTTATGCAGATTTAATTCCCTGCCTTCTCCATTGATAAGAATTTTCAGAGATTTAGTCATCTTCCTCTTTCTCATACAGAGTGGAAAACATCCTTACAAATGGAGACTTTCCTTAAAATGTAAATTTTCCTCACAGAAGGGAAAGTTTTACCCTGATTTCAGAGGTTTTCTTCTGTTTGCAGCCTCTCAAAAATAATCAGTCCAAATAATCAATATTCAAAGAAGCACATTACGGAGTGGCATATTCTGCTCCCATCCTCCATGAACCATTATGATAATATTCAAAGGTTTCCATTAGTTAGCAGTATTCTGCAAAACATATATTGTTACTCTATGTAATATTTTTTCCAAATAAATATTAAAGGAAAGTGGATATTTTTGTAGCTAAATTTTCTTTTTTATTCATTGGTCTTTGAAGTACTTACAACATCCTATTCCTCTATATATACTTTCAAAAACTGTTATTGAGGTATAATTTGCATGCCATTAAAATGTTCAATTCAATAATTTTTTAATGCATGTATAGAATTGTGCAATCTCCCTACAATCCCGTTTTAGATTTTCCTTATCCCCAAAACTTTTCTCTTGTTCACTTGCAGTAACTCCCCATTCCCACTCCCACTCCCAGATAACTACTGATCTGTTTTTTTGTCTCTACAGTGCATAAGCTTTAATTTTAATAACTTCTCTATTGAGGTGAAATCACACTGAGGTAAATGTATAGAATTTTTGTCATATTATGCTTTTATTTAACACATATTTACTGAATAACTATTAAAAGGTTAATATAGTAGTAGATATATTTGATATCCATCATAGTGTTGCAGGACTTCTTTTCCTTCAGTGCCCATGGTTCTTGGTCATGCTGTTTTTTTTTTTTAAGATTTTATTTATTTATTTGACAGAGAGAGATACAGTGAGAGAGGGAACACAAGCAGGGGGAGTGGGAGAGGGAGAAGCAGGCTTCCCGCTGAGCAGGGAGCCCTATGTGGGGCTCTATCCCAGGACCCTGGGATCATGACCTGAGCCCAAGGCAGACGCTTAACGACTGAGCCACCCAGGCGCCCCGATCATGCTGTTTTGAAGAATGACAAGGTAGACCAAAGAGTAGTAGGCAGCAAAGCAAAGTTTATTGAGCAATAGTAAAGTTTATTGAGAAGGAGGGGACCCAAAAGGGTTGTCACCAGTGTTTCTACATCTAGGGGTTTTTATGGGTTTGTTGGCAGGCTCTTTTAATCTGATTAATCTTCCATATGCCTGTCACCCAATCAGGTTTTTGTCCACATGTTCATCTACCTATCAGATAGTTGTTCACATGGGAAAGAGTAGAGGGCTCCTTCCAGGGTGGTGTAAAATCCTTTTAAATGGTTTCCTCTTAGAGCACGGATTCCTTGTCCCTTCCTGCCTTTCTTCTGACTATTCTTCATTAATAGTGCAAACAGTTGAAAGAAGGAAGTATGAGTTGAAATGTAATTGAAAATTTCATATATTAGGGGGAGAATTTCATGTATAAGTTCCCTGCATATTTAATTCTTTATTACAGGTATAAATTAAATGATACATAACTTAGAGCATAAATAATAGAATTTGGTAAAATGATAGAAATTACAATATCTTTTGAACTGAATGATTCACAAACATGATCATCAGATATCTACCAACTATTATAGGTATCAACACAATATACCATCAGATATTCTTAAATTACTTCATTTTTGTGGGGAATAATTAAATAATATCTTTAATTTGTGATTTATAAAGCAGAAAAGACAACATATAATTGAATTACTTAATGACTACCTTACAAAAATATTCTGCAGTACTTACTTCCAGCTTTATTTAAGGTTTTAACCCTTAATACCATAATTTTGAGTCCAAAAGACTTCAAAACAAGTTTCCCTAAAATATGCCACTGTGGCATGTGGACTATTTTGAGCTGAAAGCAATCAAGACCAAGAAGACTCAAGAAAAAACTTTTATATCCCCCTTAAACTACTTAAAAGAATTTAGATACCAGGCTGGGCCTAGAAAGAAAGCTATTACCAAGAGATAAATTCTTTATCTGAATAATCTATCTGTATGGCAGGACAAAAATCTAATTACCAAACATCTACTCATCTTATTGTCTTGTGACTCACCCTTTACCCTACATTCTTCAGAGCAAGATGTCATATAAAGCTCTCATGCCTTACCTAACCTTGGGTCTGATGTTCCTATAGAGCCCCCATATGTATATAATTAAATTTGTTTTTATCCTGTTGATCTGTCTTAGATTAATTTATTATACCAGCCAAAGAACCCGGAAAATTAGAAGAAAAAATTTGTCCCTCCCCATCAAGTCTTATTAGTTATGTTTAAGATTATTCATTAATTG
Source organism: Ailurus styani (assembly GCA_002007465.1). NCBI lineage: Eukaryota > Metazoa > Chordata > Mammalia > Carnivora > Ailuridae > Ailurus > Ailurus styani. The sequence goes on along the minus strand of LNAC01000650.1, from coordinate 428,616 downwards.
GTTCATTCAACGGACTTTATTTTTTCCTTGATCATGTGCCAAGCACTATTCTACACCCTGAAAAACTAGTATTGAACACAAATGTGGAGTCCCTGCTACTGTGGAAATTTCATTACAGTGGGAGAGACAGAAAATAATAAATTGAAAATTTTTAAAAATATATGAAGAAAAATAAAGCAGGATAAGGGGAATACAGAGTGATGGGAGATGGAAATTATTTCTGAGATGGTAACACTTTGAGCAAATGAATTGAATGAATGAAATGAGGAAGTAAGATATTCAGTGTCTAGAGGAAGAGCAACCTAGGCAAAAGAATTTATAAAGAGCCCCTAAAGCAAGAGCATGCTTGCCAAATTTGAGGGACATCAGAAGGTCAGTGTGGCTATTACTGAGTGAGAGAGGGGGAGAGTATCGGATATGAGATCAGAAAGGAAGCTGAAGACCAGATCATGTATGCCTTGTAGACCAGGCCAAGAAATTAGATTTTATTCTGATATACAAACCATTGACATGTTTAGACTAGAAGAGTGTTATGATCTGATTTACATTTTTAAAGGTTCACTTTGGCTTTTTTGTGGATATTTGATAGCTGGGAAGAGGGAGGCAAGTGTGGAAGCTGAAAGACTAGCTAGAAACTTACTCTTTGATGGTAATTTTAGACTAGGGTGGTAGTACTAGAGGTGGTAAAAAGTGGCTGGATTTCAGGGGCACCTGGGGGGCTCAGTTGGTTAAGCATCTGCCTTCAGCTCAGATCAAGACCCCAGGGTCCTGGGATCAAGCCCCAAGTCCAGCACTCTGCTCAGTGGGAGTCTGCTTCTCCCTCTCCCTGCTGCTCCCCCTGCTCTCTCTTTCTCTCTGTGTCAAATAAATAAATAAAATATTTTTTAAAAGTGGCTAGATTTTGGGTAATCTGTATTTTGAATATAAGGCCAACAGAATTTGCTGTTGTGTATAATGTTGGTTGTGGGTTATAAGGGAAAACCAGGTTGACACCAAGGATTTGTCCCTCACAAAAGGAAAGATGGAGTTGCCATGAACTAAGATGGAGACATCTGTGAGCCAAACTGGTTAGAGAGTTTTAAGAATCAAGTGTTCAGTTTGGAACATGGTTTGCTTGAGTTGTCTGTTATGCATGCAGGTGGAGATATTGAACAGGAAATTAGATTAAGTCTGGAGTTCATAGTACAGGTCAAGAATGGAGATTTATTTTTTTTTTCATTTTATTAACATATAATGTATTATTTGCTTCAGGGGTACAGGTATGTGAATCATCAGTCTTACACAATTCACTGCACTCACCATAGCACATACCCTCCCCAATGTCCATCACCCAGACACCCTAACTTTCCCACCCCCAGCCCCTCCAGCAACTCTCAGTTTGTTTCCTGAGATTAAGAGTCTCTTAATTCTTGGTCTTCCTCCCTGGTCCCATCTTGTTTCATTTTTTCCCTCCCTTCCCCCCACGATCCCCTGCCCTGCCTCTCAAATTCCTCATATCAGAGAGATCATATGATAATTGTCTTTCTCTGATTGACTTATTTCACTTAGCATAATACCCTCTAGTTCCATCCACATCATTGTAAATGGTAAGATTTCATTTTTTGATGGCTGCATAGTATTCCACTGCATATATACTACATCTTCTTTATCCATTCATCTGTTGATGGACATATAAGTTCTTTCCATAGTTTGGCTATCGTGGACATTGCTGCTATAAACATTTGGGTGCATGTGCCCCTGAGGATCACTACCTTTGTATCTTTAGGGTAAATACCCAGTAGTGCCATTGCTGGGTCTTAGGGTAGCTCTATTTTCAACTTTTTGAGGAACCCCCATACTGTTTCCCAGAATGACTGCACCAGCTTGCATTTCCACCAATGGTGTAGGAGGGTTCCGGTTCCCCTTTCTCCATATCCTTGCCAACATCTGTAGTTTCCTGACTTGTTAATTTTAGCCATTCTGACTGGTGTGAGGTGGTATCTCACTATGGTTTTGATTTGTGTTTCCCTAATGCTGAAGGATGTTGAGCACTTTTTCATGGGTCTGTTGGCCATTTGGATGTCTTCTTTGCAGAAATGCCTAGTCATGTCTTCCACCTGTTTCTTGATTGGATTATTTGTTCTTTGGGTGTTGAGTTTGTTAAGTTCTTTATAGATTTTAGATACTAGCCCTTTGTCTGATATGTCATTTGCAAATATCTTCTCCCATTCTGTCCATTGTCTTTTGGTTTCATTGACTGTTTCCTTTCCTGTGCAAAAGCTTTTTTTATTTTGATGAAGTCCCAATAGTTCATTTTTGCCCTTGCTTCCTTCGCCTTTGTTAATGTTTCTAGGAAGAGTTGCTGCGCCTGAGGTCAAAGAGGTTTGAGATTTAATTTTAAGAAATATCTGTCTAGAGATGGTATTTCGAAGCCATGAACCTGAATGAGATCACACAAGATGTGAATGTAAATAGAAAAGAGGATCTTAGGAAGATGGTGGAGTAGAAGGATCCTGAGCTCACCTTATCCCAAAGACACATCAAAGCTGCAAATAAATATAGTGCAACTCATTCTTAAAATGACTGTAAGACCAGCAGAATAGCTTTCTCACACAATAGCTTTTCCCCCTCGAAGAAGTTAATGCACACGACACCCAATGAGCAGTCCCATCTGGATTGGTGTACCTCAAAAGTGACTCCTGTGCTAAGAAGGCAGCCTCACCCAGCAGCATGCCCACATAACTTGCGGCCAGGCTTCTCAGCTAGCTGCACTGGGGGCTAACCCCACCCGCCAGCATTCCCACAACCTCTAAGCAACCTGTGCCAGGGTGAGCCCTGCCTATCTTTGTGCCTGCAGTAGTTGCAACCCAGTCATAGTTGGAGAGCACATGAAACCCACAAAGGGGACACCCTTTGAGTACCTGGTCTGGTTACTGGGGAATTGTACTTCTATATAAGGCCACTACTTGCAAGACCAGATGTAGCTGACGTGCATATAGATAGAAACAAACACAGAGAGTCATACAAAATAAGAAGACAGAAGAATATGTCCAAATGAAAGGACGGTGCAAAAGCTCAGAAAAAAATAAAATAAATGAAATGAAATTGAGATAAGCAATCTACCTGATAAAGAGTTCAAAGTAATGGTCATAAAAATGATTGTGGGACTTGAGAGAAGAGTGGGTGAACTAAATAAGAATGTCAACAGAGACATGGGAAATATATGAAAAAAAGAACCAATCAGAGCTGAAGGATACAATAACTGAAAATAAAGATACACTAAAAAGAATCAACAGCAGATTAGAGGGTACAAAAAAAATACAGATCAGCAATTGGGAAGATAGGACAGTGGAAACCATCTAAGCTGAACAACAAAAAGAAAAATAAAAGGAGGATAAGTTAAGAGATCTCTGGGACAACATCAAGCATACTAACATTCATATTAAAAGGATCCCAAAAGAAGAGATAAAAGAGAAGAAAATTTATATGGAGTAATAATAGCTAAAAACGGGTGCCTGGGTGGGTCAGTGGGTTAAAGCCTCTCCCTTCGGCTCAGGTCATGATCTCAGCATCCTAGGACTGAGCCCCGCATCAGGCTTTCTGCTCAATAGGGAGCCTGCTTCTTCTCTCTCTCTGCCTACCTCTCTGCCTACTTTTAATCTCTCTCTCTGTGTCAAATAAATAAATAAAATCTTTTAAAAAATTAATAGCTGAAAACTTTCCTAACCAGACATCCAGATCCAGTAAGGAGAGAGTGTCAAACAAGTTGAACCCACGAAGGGACTCATCAAGATACATAATAATCAAAATGTCAAAAACTAAAGATAAAGAGAAAAATCTTAAAAGCAGCAAGAGAAAAGTAAATTGTTACATGCAAGGGAAACACTATAAGGTTATTAGCTAATTTCAGTAGAAATTTTGCATTCCAAAGGGGAGTGACACAATATATTCAAAGTGTTAAAAGGGGAAAACAAAACAGACTACAACCAAGAATACTCTATGTGGTAGGGTTATCATTCCAAAGAAAAGTAGAGTTTCCTAGGGAAAAAACAAAAGTTAAAGGAATTCATCACCACTAAACAGGCCTTACAAGAAGTGTTAACACAAGAAGTGCTTTCTTTAAACAAAAAAATAAAGGCCATAACTCAAAGTAATAAAATTATTAAAGAAAAAAATTCACTGGTAAAAGTAAACATTTAGAAAAGTAGTAGATCAATCACTTAATGCTAGTATGAAGGTTAAAAGACAAAATTAGGGCACCTGGGTGGCTCAGTCATTTCTTGTCTGCCTTCCGCTCAGGTCATGATTTCAGGGTCCTGAGATTGAGCTCTGCATCAGACGCCCTGCTCAACGGGATGCCTGCTTCTCCCTCTCCCACTACCCCTTCTTGTATTCCCTCTCTCACTGTCTCTCTCTCTCTCTCTATCAAATAAATAAATAAAATCTTAAAAAAAAGATGAAAGGAGTAAAATCAATTATATTTACAATAATTAGTTAAGGAATACACAAAATAAAAAGATGAAAATTTGATGTCATACACATAAAATGTGGAGGGGAATAGTAAAAATGTAATGCTTTTAGAATGTGTCCAAATATAAGTGACATAAACTTAAAATAGACTGTTATATACATAGGCTGTTACATATGAACCTTATGATAACCACAAACTAAAACATATAATGGATACACAAAACATAAATAAAAAGGAATTCAAGCATAACACTAAAGAAATGCATCAGATCAGAAGTAAAGAGATCAAGAGAAGAAAAGAACAGAGAAGAACTACAAAAACAATCAAAAACTAACAAAATGACGATAAGTACATACCTATCAAAACTTACTTCAAATGTAAATGAATTAATCCTCCAAGCAAAAGTCATGAAGTGGCTGAATGGATTTAAAACAAACAAAAAAAAAAAACAAAGAACTAAAAAAACAAGATACATCTGTATTCTGCTTACAAGAGTCACTTCATACCTAAAGACATAGAGACTGAATGCGAAGGGATGGGAAAAGATACTCCATGCAAATAGAAGTAGAAAAAAAAAGCTGGGGTCACAAGAGCTTATAAATCAAAATTGTCACAAGAGACAAATAAGCATATTACACAAGATAAAAAGATTAATATTTTGAGGATATAACAATTGTAAATATCTATATAAACACAGGAGCACCTGAATGTATAAAACAAATATCAATATACATAAAAGGAAAGATTTATAGTAATACAGTAATAGTAGGGAACTTTAACACACCACTTGTATAAATGGATATATTATACAAATAGAAAGTTAATAATGAAACTGTGGTTTTGAATATCACATTAGACCAGATGGATTTAACAAATACATACAGAGCATTTCATCTAAAAGCAGCAGATTACTGGGGCACCTGGGTGGCTCAGTCATTAAGCGTCTGCCTTCAGCTCAGATCATGATCTCAGGGTCCTGGGATCAAGCCCCGCATTGGGCTCCCTGCTCTGCGGGAAAGCCTGCTTCTCCCTCTCCCACTTCCCTGCTTGTGTACCCTCTCTTGCTGTATCTCTCAGTCAAATAAATAAATAAAATCTTTTAAAAAATAAATAAATATTAAAAACAGCAGATTACATATTTTTTCAAGTGCACATGGAACACTCTCCAGGATAGATCACATGTTAAGCCACAAAACAAGTCTCAATAAATTTAAGAAGGTTGAAATTATAACAAGCATCTTTTCTGACCACAAAGGTATAAAACTACAGAGATATATAGAAATCTGTTACATTCCCATAAATCAATAAGGAACTAGGTGAAATTAAGGAAAGAAGGAGAAATTAAGAAAATAATCCCATTTATAATTGTATCAAAAAGCATAAAATACCTAGGAATAATTTTAACTAAGAAGATGAAAGTCCTGTATTCTGAAAACTATTAGACACTAATGAATCGAACTAAATACAACACAAATAAATGAAAAATAATAATACCATGTCAATGGATTGGAAATATTAATATTGTTAAAATATCCATACTTCTAAAAGCTATTTACATTAAATCTAGGATACAATGTAATCCCTATGAAAATAGTGGTAGCATTTTTCATGGAACTAGAACAAATGATTCTAAAACTTGTACAATACTACAAAAAACCTAAATAGCCAAAGCAATCCTGAGAAAGAAGAATGAAGCCGGAGGTATCATTATCTCAAATTTTAAACTACATTATATTGTAGTAATCAAGACAATATGGCAGTGGCACAAAAGCAGACACATAGGCCAACGGAACAGAAGAGTGAACCCAGAAATAAACCCATGCTTATATGGTCAGTTAATCTACAATAGAAGAAGCAAGAATATTCAGTTGGAAAAAAAAGACAGTCTTTTCAATATATGGTGATGGTAAAGCTGGAGAGTTATTTGTAAAAGAATGAAAACGAACCATTTTTTTACATCATATACAAAAATAAATTCAAAATCAAAGACCAAGGGCGCCTCGGTGGCTCAGTGGGTTAAAGCCTCTGCCTTCGGCTCAGGTCGTGATCTCAGGGTCCTGGGATGGAGGCCCGCATCCGGCTCCCTGCTCAGCAGGGAGTCTGCTTCCTCCTCTCTCTCTGCCTGCCTCTCTGCCTACTTGTGATCTGATCTCTCTCTCTCTCTCTGTGTCAAATAAATAAATAAAATCTTTAAAAAAAAATCATAGACCAAAATGTAAGATCTCAATCTATGAAACTCCTAAAAGAAAACATAGGCAGTAAACTCTTAGACATTGGTCTTAGCAATATTTTTTGGATTTGTATCCTCAGGCAAGGACAACAAAACCAAAAATTAACAATTGGAAATATCAAACTAAAGCTTTTGCACAGTGAAGGAAAACATCAACAAAATAAAAAGTTAACCTACTGAATGGGAGAAGATATTAACAAATGATATAGCTAATAAGGGTTAATATCCAAAATATATAAAGAACTTACAAAACTCAAAGCCCCAAAAACAAAACAAATAATTCAATGAAAAAATGGGCAGAAAACATGAAGAAACATTTCTCCAAACAAGACATCATTATGGCCAACAGCATCAGAGAAATGCAAGTCAAAACCACCATGAGCTATCACCTCAGACCTGTCATAATGGCTAGTATCAAAAAGACAAGCTATAACAAGTGTTTGCAAGAATGTGGAGAAAAGGGAATACTTGTGCACTGTTGCTGAGAATTTAAATAGGTGTAGGTACTATGGAAATAATATGGAATTTTCTCAAAAACAAAACAAAATAAAAACAGAAGTAGAAATACCATACAATCCAGTAATTCCACTTTTTGGTATTTACTCAATAAAACAAAAACACTAATTTGAAAAGCTATATGCACCTCTACGATTATTGCAGCATTATTTACAAAAACCAAGATATGAAAGCAATTTAAGTGTCCATTGATAGATGAATAGATAAAGATGTAGTAATATTTCTCAGCCATAAAAAAATTTAAAAAAACTAAAAAAAAGAAATCTTGCCATTTATGACAATGTGGATGGGCCTTGAGGGTTTTATGTTAAGTAAAGTAAGTCAGTCAGAGAAAGACAAATACCATATGATTTCACCTATATGTGGAATCTAAATAAAACCAACAAACAAACGAAAAAAAACCAGAACTATTTCTGCAAATACAGAGAACAAACTGGTGGCTGCCAGTGGGATGGGCAAAATAGGTAAAAGGGATTAAGAGGTACAAACTTCTAGTTATAAAATAGATACATTATGAAGCTAAAAAGTACAGCATAGTAATATTGTATTACTATTGTATCATATTACTATTGATTATTGTATTAAGTTTGTATGGTGATGGATGGTAACTACACTTCCCAGGGTGAGCATTTTATAATGTATATCAATATTGAATCACTATATTGTACACCCAAAACTAATATAATATTGTATGCTAATTGTACTTCAATTACAAATAATAAATAGGAAAGGAGAGGGATGTTTCAGGACTTAGACCTGGAAAACTACAATGTTTAAAGGTCTGGAAAATAAGAAAGATCCAAGAAATGTGATTAAGGAGAAACAGCCAAAAAAGTGGATCAAGAATTAAAAATGGTCTCCTTGAAAGCCAAGTGAAAAAAATGAATTCTCATATATGATCACTGTTATACAATAAGGACAATGGGTATGAATAAGTATCATAAAATGATACTAATAATTAGAAAAAATGATGTGTCCCAGGATTTTCCAGCCTGTGGGAGCAAATTACATCAAAATAACATTAGCATATGAATTTTATTGGCTTGTTGTTTTTAATATTCTAATACTAGTCCTCTAGCTCCCTGCAGATTGAAATAATGAGGGCTGTGCTATATTTAAAAACTCTATTATGATGATTCACAGNGGGAAAAAAAAAAAAAAAAAAAAAAAAAAAAAAAAAAAACTCTATTTCTCTTTGCAAACTATTCTTATTTTAGTGAGCTATGTTCATTGTGCCATTTTATTACTTTTTAAAAGATAAGTTCTCTTGTGAAGACTCTTCACTATTCCCTCCAAATAGTTTTTTGTTTGGTTGATTTTTAGACTTGCCTGACATGTCCAGATGTGTTTGAAATCCAGCAGTAGACAGAGATGGAGTTATTTTTTAGAAGACTTCTCCACAAAGAGACTTCAGTTGAGCCTGTCTTGTCAGTTCATTAGGACATGTCCAAACATGTCCAAACTCTTAGTTGTTTCTGGCTAAGAACCTATGATTGTAATTACGTTTTCTGCCAAATTATGTACAATATACAATAGAAAAAGTGCTGTAAGAAAACAGAGAAAACAGAGCTAATTTTGCCTGGGAAAGAATGGGGAAAGCTGGAAAGTTAGACAATAGAAAAGTTTTCACAAAAAAGCTCTGATCTTGAGGTGGACTTTGAAAGAGATGTATGATTTTGCCAAAAGAAGAAAATGGGCAGAAAATTTATTGTGGGTACAGTGTACATGAACAGATCATGGAGGCATGAAAGCACATGATACATTCAAGAAAAAGTAATAAGTCTTTTTCCTAGAAAAAGTTTGACCAATGTGATGAAATAGAAAAAAAATAGGCTTATTCAGATTGTGAAGAAATTCTCACATTGTAATAAGAGTTTCAATTTTTATTCTACAGGTAATGGATGCATTTTTAATGCATTCATTGAAGGTTTTGACCTGCAGAATTCATTATTGAATCTATATTTTTGAAAAAAATTACTGATTACTATGTAGATGGCAGATATAGAGAAAGATGAGAGCAATTCGAGCAGTTCAATAAGAGAAAATGAAAAACTAAACTGAGAGTGGCAATTGAATGCAGAAAGGACAAGTATGATCAAAATTCTTAGAAGTAGAGTTGACAAGGTTTAATGACTAATTTTATGTAACTAGTGAAAGAAAAGTAGGCATAAAATTTGATTCTGAGTTTCCAATGCTGATAACCATATAGATGATAATGCATTAAGAAATAGAGAAGCAGATACAGATCTGTAGGATGAGAGAGTGGACTCAGTTTTGAATAAGTTGAGTTAAAAGTGTCTATACTACATTCAGCTACATGTTTTTAAGAGGCAACTGGAAATATGAACTTAGAACTAAGAAATTAAGTATAACCTATAAATACATATTAATAAATTATAGACATAGATGTCAGTTGAAGTCATGGGCATGGTTGGGTCATCTGGGTTGAAAGGATATAACAAAGATGTGTTAATTCATTAAATTCCTAATAAAGAGGTACTAACAAAATAGTACCTAACTAAGAGTAGCGATAAGACCTGAAAACAAAATTGTGAAAAAACTGACACGGTTCCTATTTTATTTATCTGAAGCTGCACTACAATCCTATGTGGGGAGACAGATGGCAAACAACAAATTGTTTAATAAATTAAAATTTTGATAAGTGCCTTTGAAAAAACGGATCTGAAATAGTTTTTAGGGGCTAAAAATAGTCACGGAAACATTCCTAAGGAAATAACTTTTGGGATTTGAAGGAAGCATAACAGTTAACCAAGCAAAAGGAAATGGAGGAATTTCAGGGAAAGAATAATTTTCTGCAAAGTCCCAGAGGGAAGGTAAATATTGAGCTTTGTAGGCCTGAAAGAAGGCCAACGTGCTAGAAGCAGAGAGGAGGTGTGTTACTTTTCTAGAGATATGGAGAATTAGAAAAACAGAAAACCTCCTACTTTTATACATCAAATAATGTTGGAAAAAATACAACATACTTCTATATGCATATCAGAACTTGCAGTAAAGGAAATGGTTAGGGTCCTGTCAATCTATGATTTATAAGCTATAAATATGATTCTCCTACAAATAAATGCAAAATAAGTCTATGTCAAAGATTTATTTAATTCATTAATATGAGAGCAAGCAGTATAGTAAAGTCAGGGCAAAGGAGAATTAGAGGAATAGGGGTTTTATAGTCCAATGGAAAAGACATACTGAAAGGTTTGTTAAATTAGACACAGAATTGGTTAATGTCCCATAACCCAGTAAGACCATAACCTTTAGGATTATTATTTTATTTTTACCTGATAGGAATCAGTTGCACACCTACTAGATGAAACCCAAGTTAATATGTAACTTTTCACATTCTGGGCCCTAGTCAAAGTAAACGGTATGTGAAACCAAGGACCTTCCCCTACAGAATTAAATAATCCTGGGGTAGGCTCTTTATTCAATGCTGCAAAATAACATTGAATAGGAAAATAGCTCCTCTATCATTTAATTTCTAAGTTTTTGGTATTTCTTTTTCTTAATAGGTCCCGAACAAACAGAGCCTTCAAAACAGGAATAATATACATAAATTAAATGAGGGCATAGACTTTGTTTTATTAACTGCTATATCTCTAGTGCCTATGATAATGTTTGGCATGGGAGGCATCTAATTAATATTTGTTGACTAAATAAATGAAAAGTTGATAGAGTATCTGCTATTCTCCATCAAAGGGACATTGAGTTTAACTGCCACATAAGGACAAGTAAGCCTGATTTTGTGAGAAATGGGAATTTGAAACAGGGTCTTCTTAAAAAGCCAAGATCTTCTATAATCTACACCTTGAGGGTAAGGAAGGACTAGAAAAAAAATAAACCTTGCCAGCAAAGGACGTTAGTCTATATCACCTTGAGTTCTAGAATATAAAAATGTTTCCTTCCTTGAAAATTAATTTTTCCTCACAAAAAACTTCTACTACCTGTGTATTCTAGTAGCATCAATTTAACATAAGAATTAACACTTTGATGGTGACATTTCTTTTTTTTTAAAGATTTTATTTATTTATTTGACACAGAGAGAGGGATTACAAGTAGGCAGAGAGGCAGGCAGAGAGAGAGAGGAGAGAGGAGGAAGCAGGCTCCCTGCCGAGCAGGGAGCCCGATGCGGGCTTCGATCCCAGGACCCTGGGATCATGACCTGAGGTGAAAGCAGATGCTTTAACCCGCTGAGCCACCCAGGCGCCTGATGGTGACATTTCTAAGGAAGCTATCAGACACACCCTCATCTCAGGATTGCCATACAGGATTTAAATAATAATTTTAAGAAAGCAGAAGAGTAAGGGACCTTGAATTTAGCTAGATAGCTATCAAATCATTCTGAACACCCATGAATTCAACCTGAGATGTAAGAAAAAAATATCTGGAACTGTACAAGTAGAAAAGCGATCACTTTTTGCAAGGTAGGAAGTGCGGAAAAATTAATCTGAGTGGAGATACCTGAAGACAGCGAGGGAGGACACCTGGGTGGCTCAGATGTTTAAGCATCTGCCTTTGGCACAGGTCATGATCCCAGGGTCCTGGGATCAAGACCCACATTGGGCTCCCTGCTCAGCAAGGTCTCTCTCTCTCCCTCTGTCCCTCCTCTCCCCACCCCACTGCTTGTGCACTTTTTCTTTTTTTTTTTTTTTAAAGATTTTATTTATTTATTTGACACAGAGAGATCAGATCACAAGTAGGCAGAGAGGCAGGCANGAGAGATTACAAGTAGGCAGAGAGGCAGGCAGAGAGACAGGGAGAGGAGGAAGCAGGCTCCCTGCTGAGCAGAGAGCCCGACGTGGGCCTCGATCCCAGGACGCTGAGATCATGACCTGAGCCGAAAGCAGAGGCTTTAACCCACTGAGCCACCCAGGCGCCCTTGTGCACTTTTTCTCTCTCAAATAAATAAAATATTTAAAAAAAAGATAAACAGCAGGGGAAGGGAATCTCTGTAAACCGGCTACCGGGGAAGTGATATATCCCCAGAGGGCAAAATGAGAACCCTTAAGAATCTGCTTCAGTGAGAGACATCCCTGCCTGAAAGGTGCTCAGGTGGTGGGACAGTGTAGCCTCAGGATCCCTGGAGCCAAAGAAATAACAGGAGTGCCTGAGTTGGTAGAAATCCCATGCATTGGAAGGGGGAAACTTGTTACAGACAGTGAGCCCAGGAGGGGGCTTTCAGCTTGGTTGACCATAAACCCTGAGCCAGGGCCCAATCAGGTGACCACTCTCTGCCTGGGGACTCTGTAAAGGACTGGATCTCAGGGATCCTTCGCCATTCCCCCGGGGAGGGCAGAGTGTGTGTGCGCACAACGGAGAGCTCTCAGTGCAGGAGCCCTGCAAAAAACAAGAATGGGGAAGCGGTCCACCTTTCCCCCGGGAAGGGCAGAGCAGATGCATGCATGATCCAGCAATCTCTCTCCACACCAAAGACGTACAAAGTGCAGTAGCACAAAACCCTCCACTTTCCCCCAGGAGGATCAGTGTGGGCATGTACCATAGGAGTCTACAGTTTGGCACACACAAAAATGAGGACCATTTATCCCTGCGGGTTTACTGAAGAGAGGAAACCCTGAACTTTTGGCTCTGGGGCTGGAGATCAGGCACGGCCATTTTTATTTTGATCCTCTAAAGAGGCAAGGAAAACCTTGAGGAAATAGAAGCCACAAAGGGTAACCAAAAACAGCTTACACTGAGCCCAGCCCCCTGGCAAGGCACCTGAGAATCAGTGCTGTAGGTCCCTCCCCCAGAAGACCAGCTGGAGGAACAGGTGAACAGTAAGTTTATAGACCTCACAAGACTGAAAAATTCCAGCACTAGGAGAAAATAGTATATAGAATCAAGGGGTTTTTGTTTTGTTTTGTTTTATAATTCATTTATCTTTCAGTTTAAAATTTTCCATTTCTTTTTTTTTATTTTTCCCTTTTCAATTAGTTTCTTATTTTATCAACTCTTTGATTTTAAGGTTTTTTTTCAAACTTCCATTTTTTACATTTACAGTTTACAGATATATTCTTCATTTTTCACTTCCTTTCTGTGTGTGTGTTTGTGTGACTTGTTTTCTTTACAATTTGGGGATTTAGTGTCTTCTAACACACAGACCAAAATACACTCAGGACCAAGAGGATCACCTTGTTTTGTCCACCCTGTAAAATTATATTCCCTCCTCCTTTCCTTTTTTTTTCCTTTCTTTTCTTTTTTTATTTTCCTTTTTCTCTTTTTTATTTTTATTTTCTTTTTTCTTTTATTTTTGGTTCCTGACCTCTTCATATTTGCTTGGAATGTGGTTGATACTTTTGGTTTTGTTCACTCATTCATCTATTCGTCTCTGGCCAAAATGAATAGAAGAAAGAATTCACAAGAAAAGAAAGAACTAAAGGTAATACTCTCTGTCACAGATCTAATTAATATGGATATAAGTGAAATGTCAGAGCTGGAATTCAAGATAACTATTATAAAGTTGCTAGCTGGACTTGAAAAAAAATATAAAACACTAGAGAATCTCAGTGCAGAAGTGAGATCTGATCAGGGTGAAATTAAAAATCCTCTAACTGAGATACAGTCTAAATTGGATGCTTTAATGCTCGGGTAAATAGGGCAGAAGAGAGAGTAAGTGACATAGAAGACAAGTTGATGGAAAGGAAGGAAGCTGAAGAAAAGAGAGAAAAACAACTGACAGACCATGAGAATAGGCTTCAATAAATCAGTGATGCCACATAAAGAACCAACATGGGAATTTTGGGGCTGCCTGAGGGTGGAGAGAGAGAGAGAGAGAGATAAAGCCAGAACACATATTTGAGCAAATCATAGCTGAGAACTTCCATAATCTGGGGGAGAAAACAGACATTCATATCCAAGCAGTAGAGAGGATCACTTGCAAAACCAATAAAAATAGATCAACAAACTGACATATAATAATGAAGCTTCCAAATTTTCGAAAAAAAGAGAAAATCATGAAAGCAGGTTGAGGCAAGGGGTACCTAACCTACAGAAGTAGGAACATTAGAATAACATTAAATCTATCCACAGAGAGCAGGTCAGAAAGGGCTGGCATGATATATTCAGGGTACTCAATGAGAAAAACATGAAGCCAAAAATACTTTATCCCACAAGGCTGTCATTCAGAATGGAAGAAGAGATAAAGAGCTTCCAGGACAGACAGAAACTGAGAGTATGTGACCACCAAGCCAGCCCTGCAAGATATATTAGGGGGATCCTGTAAGTGAAGAGAGACTCCAAGAGTAATATAAAGCAGAAAGAAATAGAGACAATCTACAGAAACAATGACTTTATGGGTAATACAATGGCACAAAATTCGTATATTTCGATACTTACTCTGAATGCAAATGGGCTAAATCCTCCAATCAAAAGACACAAGATATCATATTGGATAAAAAAGCAAGGCCCATTGATATGCTGTCTCCAAGAGACTCACTTGAGACCTAAAGCACCTTCAAAGTGAAAGTGGGGGGTGGTGGAGAAACATTTATCATGCAAATGGACCTCAAAAGAAAGCTGGGGTAACAATCCTCGCATCAGATAAATTAGATTTTAAACCAAAGACTGTAGAAAGAGATGAAGAGGGACACTATACCAAACTTAAAGGGTCTATCCAATAATAAGATCTAACAATTATAAATATTTACATCACTAATTTGGGAGCAGACAATGATATCAGCCAATTAATAACCAAATTAAAAAAACACATAGATAATAATATAATAATAGTAGGATACTCCAACACCCCATTCATCACAATGGACGTATCATCTAAGCAGAAGATCAATAAGGAAACAAGGACTTTGAATGACACACTGGACCAGATGGACTATACAGATATATACGGAGCATTCCATCCTAAAACAATAGAATACTCATTCTTCTTAAGTGCACATGGAACTTTCTCCAGAATAGATCACATACTGGCTCACAAATCACATCTCAAATGGTACCAAAAGACTGGGATTATTCCCTGCATGTGTTTAGACAACAATGCTTTGAAACTTAAACTCAGTTACAAGAGGAAATCTGGAAGGAACTCAAACACCTGGAGGTTAAAGAGCATCCTATTAAATAATGAGTGGGTCAACCAGGAAATTAAAGAGGAATTAGAAAAATTCATGGAAATAAATGAAAATGAAAACATAACTGTTCAAAACCTTTGGGATATGGCAAAGGTGGTCTTAAGAGGGAAGTACATTGCAATACAATCCTTTCTCAAAAAATTGGAAAAGTCTCAAATACACAAGCTAAACTTATACCAAAAGGACCTGGAGAGAAAAAAGCAAATAAAGCCTAAACCAAGCAAGAGAAGAGAAATAATAAAGATTAGAGCAAAAATCAATGAAATAGAAATCAAAAGAACAGTAGAAAAGATCAACAAAATAGAAGTTGGTTCTTTGAATTAATAAGATCCAGAAACCTTTAGCCAGAGTTATCCAAAAGAAAAGAGAAAAGAGGGGCACCGGGGTGGCTCAGTGAGTCAAAGCCTCTGCCTTTGGCTCAGGTCATGATCTCGGGGTCCTGAGATCGAGCCCCACTAGGGCTCTCTGTTCAGTGGGGAGCCTGTTTCCTCCTCTCTGCTTGCCTCTCTGACTACTTGTGATCTCTCTCTCTCTCTTTCAAATAAATAAATAAAATCTTGAAAAAAAGAGAGAAAGGAACCAAGTTAATAAAATAATGAGTGAAAGAGGAGAGATCATGACCAACCAAGGACATAGAGACAATTTCAAGAATATATTATGAGCAACTATGTGCCAACAAATTAGGTAATCTGGAAGAAATGGACACATTCCTGGAAATTTATGAACTACCAAAACTGAAACAGGAAGAAATAGAAAACCTAAACCGACCCAAAACCGGCAAGGGAATTGAAGAAGTAATCAAAAACTTCCCCCAAAATAAGAGTCCAAGGCCAGATGGCTTTCCACAGAAATTCTACCAAACATTTAAAGAAGAAATAATACCAATGGGTATTAAGAAGGGCTTGTATTGTGATGAGCACAGGGCATTATATACAACTAATGAATCACTGAACACATCAAAAACTAATGATGTATTACATGGTGGCTAATCGAACATAATAAAAAAATTAAAAAGAAGAAATAATACCTATTTCTACTGAAGCTATTTAAAAAAATAGAAATAGAAGGAAAACTTCCAAACTCATTTTATGAGGCCAGCATTACCTTGACCCCAAAACCAGACAAAAGTGCCATCAAAAAGGAAAATTACAGACCAATATCCCTGATAAACCATGATGCAAAAATACTCACTAAGATACTAGCCAACAGTACATTAAAAAGATTATTCACCATGACCAAGTGGGATTTATTCCTAGGCTATGGGGTGGCTCAACATTTGCAAATCAATCAACGTGATACATCACATTAATAAAATAAAAGACAAGAGCTATATGATCCTCTCAATTGATGCAGAAAAAGCATTTGAAAATATACAGCATCTTTCCAGATTAAAAATTCCACAGTGTATCAATAGAGGGAACATGCCTATCATAAAAGCTATTTATGAAAAGCCATCAGCAAATATCATCTCAATGAGGAAAAATTGAGAGCTTTTACACTAAGGTCAGGAATATGTTGATGCCCACTCTCACCACTGTTGTTCAACATAATAATAGGTGTCCTAGCCTCAGCAATCAGACAACAAAAAGAAATAAAAGGCATTCAAATTGGCAAAGAGGAAGTTAAATTCTCTCTTCACAGATGACATGATAATTTATGTGGAAAACCCAAAAGACTCCACCCCCAAATTCCTAGAACTCATATAGCATTTCAGCAATGTGGCAGGATACAAAATCAATGCACAGAAATGAGTTGCATTCCTGTACACTAACAATGTGACTGAAGGAAGAGAAATTAAGGAATTGATCCCATTTATAATTTCACCAAAAACCATAAGATACCTAGGAATAAACCTCACCAAAGAAATAAAGTTTCTCTTCTCTAGAAACTACAGGGCACTTATGAATGAAATTGAGGAAGACACAAAGAGATGGAAAAACACTCCATGCTCATGAATTAGAAGAATAAACATTGTCAAAATGTCTATACTGACCAGAGCAATCTGCACATTCCATGCAATCCCTATCAAAATATCATCAACATTTTTCACAGAGCTGGAACAAACAATCTTAAAATTTGTATGGAACCAGAAAAGACCCCAAATAGGGAAATGTTGAGAAAGAAAGCTAGAGCTGGGTGCATCACAATGCCTGACTCCAAGCTATATTACAAAGCTGTGATCATGAAGAGAGCATAGTACCGGCACAAAAATAGATACATAGATCATTGGAACAGAATACAGAGCACAGAAATGGACCCTCAACTGTATGGCCACATAATATTGACAGAACAGGAAAGAATATCCAATGGAAAAAAGACAGTCTCTTTAATAAATGGTGCTAAAAAAATTGGGCAGCCACATGCAGAAGAATGAAACTGTACCATTCTCTTATATCATGCACAAAGATAAACTCAAAATGGATGAAAGAACTAAATATGAGACAGGAATCCATCAAAATACTAGAGGAGAACCCAGCCAGTAACCTCTTCAAACTCAGTTGCAGAAGCTTCTTGCAAGAGACATTGCTAAAGTTAAGAGAAACAAAAGCAAAAATGAACTATTGGGAATTTAACAAGATAAAAACCTCTGTTGAAGGGGAAGTCATCAGAGAGGGAGAAAACTCATGAGAGACTCCTGACTATAGAAAAAAATACTGAGGGTTTCTAGAGGGAAGGTGGGTGGAGTGATGGGGTAATTGGGTGTTGGGTGTTAAGTAGGGCATGTGATGTGATGAGCACTGGGTATTATACACAACTGATAAATTATTGAACACTACATCTAACTAATGGTGTATTATATGTTGACTAATTGAATTTAAATAAGAAATGAAAAAAAACCACCCCACAAATTCACAATTCATAATTACAAAGTACACCAATACACAAAATACCATGAACAGAAGTTAACAGAATTGATAAACAGCAGACCCAGAGGAAATAATCCAAAGATAGCTGAGAGGCAGAGATCAATAATAAGAAGCGTAAAGATTAATTGTGAATGCCCAAACTATGTTTAATAGAAATCTCAACAGGAAGGAATAATGAGTATACAAAGAAGCAGTACTCAGAACTATAATGGTTAAAAAATTTCCAAAAGTGATGGAAGACATAAATCCTCATATTTAAGAAACCTGTTAAATCAAAGTAAAGAATGGCCTGAAGTGAATCCAGACAGTGAAAAAACCTCAGATCATGGAGGACTTTTCTAGCTATCTTAAGGATTTTGATCTTTATTTCGAGAGCAATGAGAAGCCACTGAATGGTCTTATATGAGAAAGTAACATGGTCATATTTCATTTGAAAAACATTTGACAGAATTTTTAAGGAATGCATTAAAAGAAGGCAACACTAGATTCAAGGAAACCAGTTGGGAATCTATTACAAGTGAGAGTTGATGATAAAATGAACCAGGTGGTAATAACAAAAAATAGAGAAAAGTGGACATTTAGGAAATATAATTGGCAGGATAAAGTGGTAGATTACACATAAAAGTGGAGAATAAAGAGAAGTCAAGAATGGCTTCCAATTTTCTGGCTTGGAAAACTAGGTAAAATTGATAACATTTTCTGAGTTAAAGAATATTGAATGAAGATCAGGTTTATGAAAGTGGAATGGAGATCATGAATTTGGTTTTCAGCATGAGGAGTGTGATGTGACTTTGAGACGTTTTTGGTCACTATTATTAAAAGAGTGGACTGAAAAAATAGAAGACAAGCAAGACAACAAAGAAAGAAAAGTCATAGAGAGTGGAAGAAAGCTAGTAGAACTTGATGACATGAAACCCAGGAAAGGAGGCAAAAAGAAAGTTTCAAATGCTATATGAAGGCAAATATAGATATACTATAGAAATATTGTACTAGATTCAGCAAGTAGCAGCCATCATTGATCTTAATAAAGACCACTTGGTCCAATTTATAATAAAACTTCATCAGAATAAAAAAAAAGGCAGAGTTGTTTTGGCTAAGATACCATGGTGGTGTTGTCATTTTAGTAAATGTCATGAGTTTTAATTCATGCTAGGAACAATATAAGGTAAGCATTATCATGTTTTATACATTAATACTGTTAGAAAAAAAAACTTGGATACCATTAGTGGTTCCCAGAGTAATTATGTATATGCATATATGTATATATACTATGCTATAATTTCTTCTGGAAATAAGACTTTGATAGATTATTTACTGAATTCCATACATGGGGATTGGAAATGACTGCAAAACATCTAAATAGGGCAAGCAGAGAAAAACATCTAAAGAAGCAATTCATAATAAGATCCAAGTTAAAAGAAAGTATCTTCACTATTAAATGACAGAAAGATCTGGCAATTGTACAAAACAACATAATGACTTACGTTAACTAAATAATTCATTTAACAAATATTTACTGGGTATTTATTGAGCAAGGCATAGGGAGCACACACTAGAATGTGTTTAAGTGGAAAGAATTAGGAATAGGTTGAGGATCACAGATGTTACATTCCATATTTGGTCATTTTTTTAAAAAACTGACAGTTTAATAGTGTTTTAAAATCTGTCAAATATTTCTATATTAAAACAATCTTGCTCAAGAATCATCATCAAAATATCTTAGTATTGAAATGACTGTTAAAATGGACACATCGAAATGGCTTCATTATATTGTTTTACTATGTATCCTAATAGGGGATAAATTCAACTAAGTAAGATGTCATTAGATTGAGTAGGGCTTTAAATGCCAGGTAGAGGAGTTTGGATTTACTAATTTAGGCAAGAAACTGTTGTATATTCTGAGTATAGGAATGGCATGTTATACATTGTACTTAAGAAAGAATCATCCTGGTAAATTCTAATGATGACAATAGGTGCATTAGGCTGTCATAGCTGGACGACACTAGCTTTTTTGAACATCAAACTGACTCTTCTTACTTAGATTTCAGGCTCTCCAAGCAATCTTGTGCTTATAATTTGATTTCCCTTATAAATTTGTCTACAGACGAATGTACTAATTAGTGGACACACATACTGGGACAGTTGACAGTAATACATCTTATTATGAATTAATACATTAATACATTTAACCTCCTATATATATATGTATATATATAATATATACATTACCTTTCTCTCTACATACACACACACACAGACATATATATGTGTATATATATATGTATATATATATATATATATATATATATATATATATATATACATATATATATACACATATATATGTCTGTGTGTGTGTGTATGTAGAGAGAAAGGTAATGTATATATTATATNATATATGTGTATATATATATATATATATATATATATATATATATATATATATATATATATACATAGCCTAGAAGCAATAGTTAGATTGCAACATTACCTTCAAATCACAAGGAAAGTCAAAAAGGCATTATAAACATGAATATTAAAATGACCTGAACTGCAGAGTTTTATAAAAGAAAAGTATTAGACTTTGAAATGAGAGCTCTGCAAGCATATCCCAACAACTGATGCAACAGTTACAATTCCATGGAGGTCCAAAACTTCCCATCTTTGTACCCTTTGCTCACATTCCACTAAAATGTTTCTTCTACTTCTCCCTAGTCCTCCCACAAGTCACTGGTCAGTCATGACTATTTTCATCTTACCCTTTTGAAAAAGAATCTTAGATGACACCTGCAGCAATAAGTCCTTCCCAAATTTCCTGAGACAGATGACTTTCTCTTTGCTCCCATCATTAAAACACTTAGCACATTTGCCCCATGTTATACTTTGTGGTTGTACACATATCCGTCTCAGAGAAATATTAGTTCCTTAAGAGTAGAAACTATCCCTTGCCAAGAGTAGACATTTAGTAAGTTTGTACTCAGTTGAATTATCCCAATAAAGGGACAGTAGCTTTTTCAAGGAAACCAGCACTCTCCAATAAAACTTTCTTTGACAGTGGAAATGTTCTATATCTATATACAATAGACACTAACCACATGTAGCTGAGGAACCCTTTGAAATGGGGCTAGTATGATTGAGGGACTGAAATATTAATTTTATTTAATTTTAATTTAAATTACCCACCTGCCTATAGTATTAGGTAGCACAGGCTGACTATGCAGCGATTTAGGAGGTGTGTGATTCAGTCAATTCTGTGAAGTATCAGTTCTCTATTGTCAAGTAGAGTTTAAACAATCAGTTGATTGGCAGGTTTTTCTTGCTTCACCTGGCTGCTTTTTTACATTATGCAGAGAGACCTTTCATCAACACTGTATTGACAGTCCATGCTAAACAATATTTGGAGAAAAATAACAAAAGAAAAAGCCTTAGTCCCTAGCATTTTAAGAAGAGTATAATGTAAAGTCATTAGAACATTTAAGACTTTAAATATATCTTATTCTACATGTTAGGAAGTAAATTGTAATAAAAAATGCAGCACTGGCTAAAACCCTGAACCTGTTTATTCAGTAGGGTAGAGTTCACAGCTTCATTATGTGTTACACAGAGACACAGCTAGAATGTTTTATGAGTCATCTACTTCTCAGAAGTGCACCATTTATCACAGAGAGCTCAAATGCAAAAGCAGGGGTGACTCAGAACATACTAATACTCACAGTTAGAGAAACAATTTAAAAACCACAACATAGTGAGTAGAACCCAGTGATTCCTTTGAATGTGGAGGAAAGCTTAACATCCAGCAAGCACTCGTGTGGTGACTTGCTGAGAATCCCTTTGCCAAGGACATCTTGAACCCTGATAAAATCCCTAATCTTGATGTGTTAGTGCTGTTACCCTTTCATTTTAGATCTTGTTTATAGCCAACGAGATTTCTAGTGAGCAAGAAGAGCCCTCTTTAGACCAGATTAATCATCATATTTAGTTAATGGAAAATTTTCAGGAACCAGTCTCAAATGTATTTCACTAAGTGATTATGATCAGAAAAATTTTTTCTGACTGATATAAAAGCATTTTGTGCTATGAAGCTTTTCACAGATGTTCTTAGTACACAGAATACTTAGCATACTTTATTTCTTCCTATTTCCTCTACCCTAACTTATGCTTTTGCCTATTGGCATATACTTAAGCTTGTAGCGGGGGTGGGTAGGAAGCAGGCCTCACAGAAGGAAATTGTATTGGTACAAAGGGGTTGATGGGAGAATGAGGTGAGTGAGGAGGTTGATAGATTTAACCTCTATAAACTGTCTAGCTTTATAGACTCATATTGAGGGAGACTATTAGGAGTCAAGAACATAGGCTATATAGTCACACAGGCTTTAAATCCTTGTTTTGCCCTTACTAGCTCTATGATTCTGACAAGAATCTAAGCAACTTTATGACTGTTCAATGAAGATAATAATAGTCCTTACCTGGCAAAGTAATTTCAAGAACTAAAAAAAAAATGCCCATAGGCACTTGGATTATAAGCTCCACAAAAGCCAAAGACCATGTGTGTCTTCTCCAGTGTTGTGTCCCTGCCACTCAACATAGTGCTGGGCAAATGGTAGATTGAATAATTAAACTGTTAGAGGACAAAGGGCTAGAAAAAAAAACAGATCTGTTTAAAGGAGTCTATGTAAGATTCTGGCACAAAGAAGTTGTTTGAGGTGAAAACTGTGGCAGAGACTAGAGAAAGAGAAGTTTCTCACAGTACCTGCAGCTTTGTGTGCCTCATTCTAAGTGGTGGGAGGATATGGAATCAACTGCCATGGTATGAACATAGAAGTGCTCATGATTGGGGCACCTGGGTGGCTCAGTTGGTTAAACAGCTGCCTTCGGCTCAGGTCATGATCCCAGAGACCCGGGATCGAGTCCCATATCGGGCTCCCAGCAAGGTGGGGAGCCTGCTTCTCCCTCTGACCTTCTCTCCTCATGTTCTCTCTCACTTTCTCTCTCTCAAATAAATAAGTAAAATCTTTAAAAAAAAAAGAAGTGCTCATGATTAACAGTTGTAGTGTTGAAGCTGTATTGCATGGGTAAATGGGCATAGGGTGTTGTTGATAGTGGATGCCAGAGAACAGGTGGGATTAGAGCTGATAGATTCATTTACAGAACATCCAAAAATCACCATGGAAGTTTTTAAAGGCTCTATTTCAGCAAACTGGATTTCCATCATTTTTTTCTTAAGGTAAAAATTGGCCTATTTTGTAGACACAGGATTGCAAAGATCTAAAACAAACAGTGACTCTGTTGTCAAGCTGATCTACCATGACAGTCATTTTCCATTATTTGCTAAATTGTTTTAAAATTAAATTTTTAGTACTGTAAGGGCATTGGGAGTTTCTTTTTTTAAAAGATTTTTAATTTATTTACTTGGCAGAGAGAGAGGGAGATCACAAGTAGGCAGAGAGGCAGGCAGAGGGAGACGGGGAAGCAGGTTCCCTGATGAGCAGGGAGCCGGATGCGGGGCTCGATCCCAGGACCTCTGGATCATGACCTGAGCTGAAGGTAGAGGCTTAGCCCACTGAGCCACCTAGGCACCCCCATTGGGAGTTTCTTGACATGAATATTCCTCTCAGCAACCACTCTAACCTTAAAACTTCCCATTATGGGTGCTTTAATGATTTCTGATTTTGTTCCTTCTTTATTTTTCCTTTATCTTCTAAACTGTTTCATTTTTCTTCATCTCTCCTTCTTATCTTTCTGGATTTCCTATGCCTCATGACTTCCAATTTAGTATCTAGTAATTCCTTATTTTTACTACTACTCTAGGACTAAAGATGTTGCAGAAAATTGTGTTAAATACTATTGTTTGGTAAATAAGTATCAAACAGTATTTGATGCTTATTCAATTTCATTATGAGGAGAGCAATCAGTAGCTACTTAAATGTGTTAAATGAAGCTATATGGCTTGAGAGGAATAGCAAATTTCATCTAGCTTTTCATTGATGCAGAGTTAACTTTTATGGCTTATACACCAGTGTCCATATATTTTAAATAAGGAAGAACAAAGAGATACAGGAATAGGGGTTAAAGTTGGAGATGATCTAGGGAAGACTGGAACTAAAAGAGAAGAGTGCCTATATGTCACAGAATGAAGCTGAAAAAGACATCTATTCCAGGGTTTTGATGATATGCTGTTAACTCTCTAATACACATCTTTCCCCCAAGATTAAGAATCACATCCTGCTCTAGCTGAATGTCTCGAGGTCACCTCAAATTGAGCGTGTTCAAAGTGAATGTATTACCTCCTCTCACCACAATCTTCTTTCTCTCCTCATTAAAAACCCCATGAATCACACAAAGGGCCAAGGCAGAAATCCTTTCTCATCCTTTAGGCTTGAAAGATTTTTCATAATGCAAATCTGATCTCACCTTTCCCTTGTCAAACGTTTAGTGCTTTACTATTGCCTTGGAGTGGCAAGGCTCTGTGATCTGTCCCCTGCCTGTCTTTCTAGATATCGTGAAGTAAAAACATTTCTGGACTTAGAAAGGAGAGACTTTATACAAAAGCATTAGTGTTAGAGAAAAAATAAACTATTGAAATATGGAGAACACTGTGACCATAAGATCTGTAAGTATCAAGAGTTAGGCAGAAAGGAGTAAACGGAGTTAGAGAACTGGGTGTGGGGAAGTAGGATGAAAGGATGATACTATCTGATAGTAGATAGATCAGAAAACCTTTTATCCTAAGGCAGCTTGTTCTTTTCTGGTTTAGAAGTCTGTATGCCAGTTGTCTGAGGATGGGTCAAGTTCAGGGATCTGGGGGAAAGACAGAATCTTAACGAAAATTTGATGAATAAGCATTTTGTTACCATTGATCAGTGGAGACAAAACAGTTCAGCTAATCAATTATGAGGCAAAGAATGAGAATTTGGAGGGTCTGTGTCTGACCTTGTCATATGTAAACCAGAGGGTGTCAGTGAGTTTTATCTAAGTCATATAATGAAGGGAGCTTCTTCATAGTAAGCCATTTCCTAGAAGAAAAAAGGTGGGGGAATTTCTTAACCTTCTTGTTTTTCAGAAGCACCAGAGCTCAGGTAAATCTTACCATTGTCACCACATTTCTCAGCTCTCTCACTTAAAAAAAATATTGTTATGGGAAGGCTGAACTTGATATGTCTCACCCAGGCATTAATCGGTATCATCATAGGCTAATATTTTCTACCCAAGTACTGTTTATCTGGCTTGTTCCAACCCATCATTCAGCAAACAACTTACACATCACTGGACTGGGTTGTTTTTTCTAATTCCTGAACAAAGATGGATGTCCTGCAATGTATTTTCACTGACAATGGTGAATGTTACCCGAGTTCTGCACTCCTGGAAAACAGCAATAGTTAAGAAAATCCCCCCACATTCTTTTGTGTTCTCAGAATTGACTTAATGCAAAGGGCTACACTTTCTCCACGACATAGCTAAGACTCACAGATGTCCCTATTGTTTACCTATGACATAACAGAGGCCCTCCAAATTCCCATTCTTTGTCTCATGAATGATTAGCTGAACTGTTTGTCTCCATTGATAAATCATAACAAAATGCTCTTCAATTTTACTTGATCAAACTTAGCTTCTCTCCTTTTCCTAGGCCCCTTAACTTCGACTCACCCTCAGCCCAAACCAGCATACAAATCCATGTTAAGTCACCTTCTTAGGATTGATTGACCTCAGGGTAAAACGTCTCTGATTATTGGGGGAAAAAAAGCCAGAAACTAATTAAAGGCAGTTAAAGATAGATTTTACTTAATAGTCCCACTGAAGTAGGGGACAGACCCCACTGTAACCTGAGCTCAAATATGATCTGTGTAGAGGTATCTGGGCATTTCAAAGGGAAAATGACAAAATAGGAATGGAGAATGAGTGAGGAGCTCAAATAGTGTCAGGTAAGTGAAAAGTTATAAAAAGCATGTAAGACATTAGTCGATTTCAATGTGATTAGGCCATCTGTGTCTGTCAACTGGCACTAATTAAAGGTAGGCTCCTTCCCTACCACAGAGACTAGAAGACAAGGGTCCTATTCCTCCTGATGATTACATTTCAATCGAATGGCTTTCAGATCCTTGAGAAAGACAATCTTAGGTTGTAAGAGATACACATCTCAAAGTAACAGAAGAAGAACTTACAATTGTGGGAGGGGGTGGCTCAGTTGGTTAAGCATATGACTCTTGGTTTTGACTCAGGTCGTGATCTCAGGGTCTTGAGATCAAGCCCTGACTAGGGCTCCATTCTCAGTAGGGAGTCTTCTTCCCTTCTCCCTCTGCCCCTCTCTCTGTTCATACAGTCTCTCTCTCTCTCTCTCTCTCTCTCTCTCTCTCTCTCTCTCTCTCTCTCTCTCAAATAAATAAAATGAAAACTAAAAAAAAAAGAAACTTTATTTCCTTAGCTAACTGAAGATGACCAGAGATTAACAATATCATCTTCTACTTCTTTCTTGAATAAATATGAAATTTCCCATTGTATATTGCAAGAAAGGAAAAAAAAGAACTCTCTTCTACCTTTTTAGATTTAGTGGGATGGGCCTATAAGTTAAAATGAGAAAAGACAGATTAATGTGACAAAAGGCATACGATTTTTATTGATATTAATATTTTTATATGCTTGAGGGCTCCACAAAAAGAAATGAGAACCTCAAAAGCATTTAGACTCAGGGGCTTGTATATCATTTTAACAAAGGGCAATACACTGCGGAGAAGTGACTAGATAAAAGAAAGGGAGATGTGGGCTTCTGGAGTGATGCATCACTGTGGGAAAGTACCTAGGAAATATAGGGGGTAACTGAAAAAGATAATGGTTATTTTAGTAAGATTTATGCACACACATCTTGGCATCAGCTCCTCATCTCTGTTGATGAGTCACTCTACCTCTGGAGTACAGAGAGGACACCTTTTTCATGGGAAATTTACACCTTGCTTTTGGGTGGATAGGAAGAACACAGAGGGTTCTTCCTGAATCTGCTGTTTCTCAATTGCTTTCAGCTCAAAATAATCTATTTGCCCAAGTGGCATATTTTGGGGTGGCACATTCAGATTTCCATCAAAATTCTTGGTCATTCTCAAAAGAAGGAATTTGAAGATTTATGTTTTGAGATCTAGTTTTTGTTTCTTTTAGTCAGTAAGATGTTTTTCAATCATTTGTGGATTGAAGAAGTAAGCCCAGAAGATAAAATTTATGTTTTATTTCCTATGTTTCCCAGTAGAATAGACTCACGCTAATAAAAAAAAAAAAGTATATACTTTGGTAAACTATTCAAATTAATCCCAAAGATTATATTTAAGGTAAATAACTATTTGCTGAGAATTTAACAGCCCTAGCTCATTGATCTCATTGGTAAAATGGCTCAGTTTCCAGGGTGATCTTGGTAATTAACAATGTAGATGACTTTTTATAGGCAAGATCTTTGTGTGTGGATATTCTGGCTTTCAGCTCCCTTTCAAAAGAGCTAATCACATTTGCATACTTTTTTCATTGTGAAGACCTTTATTGCTGTCAATAAATTTTTAAAATATCCTGAGCATAGCAGCAACTTTACTCAATTGTTCATAGTCTCAGTTCATTCACACTTTAATTGTTAAATGAAAGCATTGTTGCTGAACAAAAAAAGGCATATTTCAATTCCTTTGAGAAAAAGAAAGACATTCCTATTCTGGAGGTAGTCAAAACTGAAATAATGTAAAGAATTCACAAGCAAGTGGAAGTACCCTACTTTGTGATTTCAAAGTACAAATAGGAACTATAATTATTCAATATAGTGGTCAAATGCAAGAAGCATAGTGTTAACCTTTTAAATTGGATTCCTAGTAAACATGGAAAATTTAAATATAGTCCAATTAAAGGGCAAGGGGAGAAGAGAGTCACAGGAAACCCCACACTGTATTTATAATCATAGTTGACACTGTTTACCTAACTTCTAATACAGTTACTCAGCCAGTGTTTATTTTCATCTGAGTAAGATGACAGGGATTACTGAATATATTTTATATGCACAAAACAAAGTCAACAGGTTCATGGGAAAGGAATAGTTTGAGCTAGATTTAACTGTTTGGGCAGAAAAATGAAAAAGATTTGAGTGGTAGTTTTAAACTTTAATTTCCTACTAAAATATGCCAGTGAATATATTTTATTGGTATATTACAATAATTTCAGTCTTATTTTCCAGGTCAGATCCAAGCACGTCTCAGGTAACTATAGTGGCTTTTGATAGATTTGGGGAAGCCTAGACCTTCAGGTAACTAAGCTAGCCTCAAGTTCTGGCAGACCTCTAAGCAGTGATAACTATAGAATACAGAACTATAGAATACAATATTGTCTGCCCAGAGAAGGAATCAGTAATGGAGAGAGAAAGAGACAGAGAGACAGAGAGAGAATGAGAATGGGGAGATTTCAACATGGAATAATAGGATATACCAACAGATGACCAAAGCACATTGATGTGAATTCTATTGGAAGATCAAAGAAGCTAGGAGGTGGGCAGCATTCTAGGAAATTTGCCACAATGTAAAGGGTTTCTAGCTACCAAGCTAGGGTGAAGAGGCAACAGACAAACCCCCAGGGATCAGCATTACCGATAAGAAAAAGAAGGTTCCAACCCCATAGATATATAAGTATTAGGAATATTAACAAGACAGGAAATCAAGGAAACAGTAGAAGCCCATTTTCAGAACAGAGGCATCAGGTTTAGCCCAGACTAGCAGTAAGACCACTCAAGCTGAGTTATGGCCTGAAGAACCTTCATTACCTCATGACTAAGGACAGCATTGGCCCTCTATTATAGACTATAAGGGTCAATTTGTGTGGTTGTGGGGAAATTAAGGCCAAAAAAATGGGATGAAGCCAAGTCTCACATTAGAACCAGGAAATAAACACTCATCAAGAATTCAGAGTAAAGTCAAGTAAAATTGCTTTAATTTTTTGGATTTCATTGTCTGGTATTTCATGAAAAAGATGTGAATAGGCAGCTCCTTTGCTTCTACACATACTTCCATTTTTCCTTATCAGCTCAAAGATGGCAGGTGTCCCTCTTCTCCTTTGTTTTATTTGTTTTTCCATCACAGCTGGATCCTTCCCATCAGTATGCACATAGTGGCAATATTTCCCACCTTGACACACTCTCTTGGTGCTATTACCTTCATTCTACTGTTACCTTGCTTTGCTTTCCCTTTAGCAAAACTACCTTAAAATTGTCAGTCCTCACTGACTGTGCTTCAACATGTTCCATTCTCTCTTGAACTCTCTAGTCAGATTTTTATCCCTACCACTCCATTGAAGCAGCTCTTGAAAAGTTTACCACTGATTTCCATATTCCTAAATCCTACACTCAACTCTCAATCTGCATATAACTTACCCATGAGCTGCATTTTGTCATAATTTGATCACTTCCTCCTCAGCTTGTTATCTCTGAATGGTAGCAGAATTTGCCACTCCCAAATATGCTACTTTGGCATGAAGATTATTTTGAGCTGAAGGTAACTGAGGAGAAGCAAATATAGGAAAAGCTCTCTGCCCTCCCCTCATTTGCCTAAAAAGGAGGACATAAATTTACAAAGATGTCCCTCTTCCCCTCTTTATCAGAAAAACAAAAGTTAATCACTTTTAGATCTCTAGTCTAGAGAAGACATGAGAGCAATCTATGTAGCAAACTTCACTAAGTAGCCTTTATTTACCATTAGTTTCCCATATATTTGTCTTCCCACAATTTGCCTTCCTTAGGAATTCAAGGTTTTTCCTTTTTCTTATTTCTCTCAAAACATATTGTTCATTCGGTAAGATGCTATATAAACTCAGGCTCCAAACCCTGAGTTTCTCCCATATATCTGAGCTATATATGTTAATAAACTTCTGTTTCTTTTTCTCATGTTAATATATCTCTTGCTACAGAGACCCAGCCAAGAGCCTAAAAGGGTAGAAGGAAAAATTATTTTTCCTTCTTTATGTTTCCTTATTTTATTTGCTGTCCTTTTGTGGCACACCTTGCTGGATCATGCTTACCTTCCAGATATCTTAAGAGTTAGAGTGCCCAGAACTCAGTTTTAGAATTTCTTCCCTATGTCTTCTTATAGTAAGGTATGAGACATTCTGCTAGAAGACTTTCTCTGGCCACAGCAGTGTTTTGCCTGTAAATTTATCAGGCTGTCTTTATAAATTAGCACCCCTGGGAGCAGCCTTTAACCAACAACTGATAGGAATTAGTGGATAAAGACCCCCTAGCTTCCCCACTTGGACAGAAGAGCATTAAAGTATATTCTACAGTTTCTTAGAATTCTCCTTTAGCTGGATTGTTGCATTAGTAATAGCAACCCTAACTCCTCCAGATAATCAGGATGGAATTCTCCTGCTAGTACCTAACAGCAACTAATTTCCTTGCCTCCTGGTCTGTTGGTATTTGAACCCTGAAGTAACTGAAGGGCAGCTGTAGCTTAAAGTTCAATGATGTTTTTACTATGTTCCTAGAAACCAGGACTTCTAGATCCCTAAAAATGTCCATGCCCTAATCCCTAGTACCTGTGACTGTGTTATATAACAAGACAAATGGGAGTTTGCAGATTGAAGTAAGGTTACTAATTAATTACTTTTAAAATTGGGAAATTATTCTGGATATACAGATGGGCACAGACTAATCACATAAGCCCTTAGAAGTGGGAAAATGTTCTTTAGATGGAGGAAGAAGAGGAAGTCAGAAGAGATGTAGCAGGAGTCAGAGAGATTTGAAACAAAAGAAGGATTCAATGTACTGTTGCTGATTTTAAGATTGAGGGAGGAACACAACTAGAAATGTAGGTAACCTTAAGGAGTACAAAGATATTTCTAGCTGATATCCAGCAATGAAATGGGGCCCTCAACCTTACAACCATAAAGAACTAAATTCTGCTAATGATCTGAAAATCTTCATGGGGATTCTATCCTAGAACTTCCAGATAAGACCCCAGAGTGGCCAACACCTTGATTTCAGCTTTGCAGAATCCTAGGCAGAGAAAGCCAAATAAGACTTCCTACTTATAAAACTATAAGATGACAATTTGTGTTGTTTTAAGATGCCATGTTTTTGGTAATTTTTATAGCATCAGTAGAAAATGTTTCCACAGAGTCTGAAGTAATAGGAATAGGAAACACACATTTCTCAGTGGGTCATTGGGGGTGATGGTAAACAGGTCAATTCTTACTATCACTCCTTGGTTCTCAGAGACATATTTTATATCTATTGGGGATCTATTACCATAAAATGATTATTGATTTAGGTTATATAACATATCCTAGAGGATGATATCCCATCTGCAGCTTAAGCTGGTGTTTCAATTAATTCATTAAGAACTATTCCATCATCCTATAGGCCAGCATCATTTAGACTGTGCACTATGTTATAGGATCAGTGGATACTATATGGATGTGGATTCACTACTAAACCTTCTTTTTTGTAAGGTTAATTTGCTTGCATTATGTAGTATCCTATTGGTACAGAAGATAGTCTAAGTTCTCAGGTAGTCATGCTGGCTAAAGCAAAAAAGGCAGACCCATTCCTAAAATGCATACCAATTTTATCCAGGGTGGATGATATCCAATGTAATCCCCTTGTCTTCTAGTGGCTGATTGGTTTCCTTGAGGGAAGGTGCCATGATAGTGACTCAAATTTGCTTTCTGTTGCTAGCTGATTATACATTTGGAAGCACCAATAGCTAGATCAGCTTGGGTTAATGAGACTTCATGATATTTAGCCCATGTTTAGCCTCCATACTTGCAACCAGGGCTTCTCCATTCATGTACCCGTTGTACCAGACTAGAGGAGCCTAATTGCTTTTTGTTGTTGTTGTTATGTAGTACCTCTTCCATGTTAGATGTGCTCTGCCAGGAGTTAAAATACAAAATAAGTATCTTCATGTTACATGCGAGTTCCATAGATCCACCCACTATGTTATTTTTTAAAAATATTTTACTTATTTATTTGAGAGAGAGAGAGAGCATGAGTTGGGGCAGGGGTAGAGAGAAACAGACTCCCTGCTGAGAAGGGAGCCTGATATCCTGCTGAGAAGGAAACCCAACATGGAGCTCCATCCCAGGACCCTGAGATCATGACCTGAACCTAAGGCAGATGCTTAACCAACTGAGTCATCCAGGAGTCCCCATCCACTATGTTTCTTTCACAGACCTTTCTATCTTTGACTTCAGTCTTTTTACTTATATATCCTTGACCTATCAGGCAAGCCATTTTTCACTGCCCATGAGTCCTTATATAGTCAAACCTCTTACCACTTCTCTTTACTTACAAAGTGGGTAATCTGGTAAACCATATGAAATTCAGGACATTGAGAGGATTTTCCTTCATGGATGTCCTACAAAGCCACCCTGTGTGGGACTTTAATGTAGCCAGAATTCATTTAAGCTTCCACCAATATTACAAGCTGATCCAGCCATGAACTAAAGTCAGGCTTTTTCTTTCTTGATCAGCTTATCATAAACTACCTAACCCATCTAACCATAGAAAGAACTTAGGGCAATGGACTAGTGTAACATCGGTGAATGTTTTGGGGATAAGGACTACCTGCTCATGAAGCATACATGTGATTTCTGGCTCTGCTAGCATTTGATCCTGGATGTACTGCCTTCAAATAATGATTGACTGATCTTGGTCTTGCTTGACCTTAAGACTTGGCTGATGTGAGAGAACCCAGGTTATAATGGGCATTTTTGGATGCTACATGCCTTTCAAAACATTTTCTCTGGTGTTGTACTGGGCTGTAAGGTACTGGGCTGTGGTAGAGACACAGCCCCTGACCACAAGCTTTATTAGTCTGTTTCCACATAGCTTTTATTACTCCGTTTCTACATAGCTGCTAAGAGAACTCCCTGATACATCTCTGCCCTCATTTGAAGCCACTCTCCTCTCTCACTCTCTTCTAGTCACACAGGTCTCGCCGTTCTTTACATATACTAATTATGATGCTGTATCAGGGTATTTGGACTTACTGTACAATTTTCCCAGAACATTCTTTAACCTGGTACTTGCATGGCTTCCTCTGTTACCTCGTTCACATCTCTGGTCAAATGTCTCCACATCAGAGAGGAATTGTCTGACCAACTTAGCTAAAATAGTATTTCCTATACATGCTATGCCATATTTCCTTAATTCTGCCTTAGATCCCTTTAGAACATTCAGCACCACCTTATATATTATAGCTTTATTATTTGTGTTCATTCTGTTCTCTCCTCTTATAAGCTCCAGGTGTTCAAGGATTTTTGTCTTTACTATTATATTCTAGCACCCCAAAATATGTCTGGAATATTAAGTACTCAGTAAATATTTGTTAGATAAATTAATACATGCATTTGTCATTCTTCTGGGTTGCCTACAGAGCAGCCAGAGTTTCACTGTCAGAATATGTGAGATCAAATCACTCCCCTGCTCAAAATGCTCCAATGATTGTTCGCCTTATTCAGAGCGAAAACAAAGTCTTATTCTTAGTCTACATGGCCCTACACGATCCAATATCATTTTCCTTGCTAATATTGTTTTAGGCACACTGGCCTACTTGCTATTCTTTGAACATCTCAGATTTGGTCTAAACTCAGAACCTTTGGGCTTGGTGTTATCTCTACCTAAAATGCACTTGCCCACAATTGGATGTCTTGCTGCTGCTGCTGCCTCACCTTCGAATTTTTACTCAATTGTCACCTTTGAAAGAAGATTTTTCTGGTCATTTTATTTAAAATTGCAATTTCTCTCCAATTTTAGATATTTCTCTGCTTAATTTTTCTACCTAGCAATTATCATCATCTAATATATTGTATATTTTATTGATCTGTTTGTTGTTTATCTACCTTCACTGAAAGGTCCATAAATGCAGGTATTTTTTCTCTTTTACACACTGCTATATTTTTAGCACTGAAAACATGGCCTGGTTTACGGTGGGCATTTATTACATATTTATGACATTAAGGAATTTGCTTTCTAGAGGCAACAGTGTCAGTGACTCTAGTGGCATAATCTAATGTCCAGGGTGTGTAAATTGCTGTGTTCATTTCCAATGGCAAAGGCAGTAACATTGATAGTAGTTGTGGGTTCATCACTAGACCAATTCTGTAGTACAATTTTAGTGTATTTGGTTTTGGCTCCATATTCTTCATACCAGGTTCTCTGACCGTTTGGGGGACTCTGAGAACTCAATATCCTGCAATAAGCTCTTTATGCTTAATTAGCCAAAGTTGGTTTATGTTGCTTGTGTCTAAGAATGCTAACTGATATAGAGATTAGGATTATTCCAGCAATAATTAGTTGCAACAACATATCTTTTAGGAAATCTGGAATTGATTTCTGGTTTGGTTGCAACTGAGGGCAGTGAAAGTCCAGATAGTATTAAGAGATGGGATCCATCGTTGGGTTCAATGGTAGAATTATTCCTCCATTGGGTTTTGAGATCTTTATATGAGTAGAGGACAAAGTTGCAAGACTGAGAGGAAAAAGTATTATAAAGGGATCCAGAGCAAATAAGGCTACAAGACAAGTTACTTTATCATTTGGAATGTATGACCTAGTAGATCCCTGTGTATAACAAATATGCATGTCAAGTTGGAGTGCAGGATGGATACTGCTTTAAGCTTCCACAGTAAGGGAAACATGATGCAGACTTAAAGGGTTTTAGAAATAAGATTTTCTTTGCCAAATCCCCTCTCTCCTTTTGAGAAACAGCTCCTAGCTTGCTGGTCTGGACACTGATAGAGACTGAAAACCTAACTATGGATATCAAGTACCTATGTGACTTGAACTAGCCATTATGATCTAGGTGTTATTTGATCTGCTAAGTCATAAACTTCAACATACACAGCATTCCATCACTCAGAGGAAGTAGCACACACAATAATGGATTTAGACAGGTTCTGTAAACACAAGTAATTTGTATGAACAGAAACTCACACTTGCAATTTGCCTATTTCACTGTCATCCTTCTTAAAATTGACACATTTCACTTCCTAGAGATTTTCTGATGACCAGCTAACTAAAGAAAAAACCTGAGCTTGGTTTATAGATGATTCTGAGTTATGTGCCAACAATGGCAAAAAGTGGACTACTGCAGTACTATAGGCTCACTTAGAGGTTACCCTGATTGATGAAGGAAATTTCTTCCAATTGGCTGAAACTGAAGCCATATATGTCATTGTCCACTTTGCCTGGAAGGATATATGGTCTGAGCTTTGGATAATTATTTTTTTCATAGGTAGTGGATAATGGTTTGGTTGGGTGATCAGAAAATTTGAAAGAATAAGATTAGAGGACTGGTAATAAAGAAGTTAGAGTAAGAGATTTCTTCATGGATCTCTCAGAATGGCACCAAACATGAGAATGTTTGTATCACATCTCAACATTTGCCAGCAGTCATCATTGGCACAACAGGTTTTCAATACTCATAGAAAAAAATGATTGTCCTCTATAATAATAATAGGTGTTCTTTCCCCAATATTCCTAGTGCCTCCTCAGTGGGTTATTATAAAGTGATTGCCATGGTGGCAGGAATGGAATTTCTCCCTGGCATCAATAGGATATATCTCCCACCAAGATTGGCCTTACTGAGTGACCTGTTTGCCTTCAGTAACACCTAACCCTGAGCTCCAATACAGTCAGCCACCTAATGACAGGTGATTATAGTGGACTCTGTCATGAAGAAGACTGAATTTTTCCTTACTGGAATAAAATATTTTAATGTGCTCCCTTCACCCAGAATGTTTTGGTTAGTACTGTCATTTATATATTAAATGCCATATACAGGGTGCCTGGGTGTCTCAGTGGATTAAAGCCTCTGCTTTCGGCTCAGGTCATGATCTCAGCGTCCTGGGATCGAGGCCCGCATCGGGCTCTCTGCCCAGCAGGGAGCCTGCTTCCTCCTCTCTCTCTGCCTGCCTCTCTGCCTACTTGTAATCTCTCTGTGTCAAATAAATAAATAAAATCTTTTAAAAAATGCCATATACATAGTCATAGTATCCTAGATAATATTACCTTCAACAACAGAACTCATCTTTTAGCAAAAGAAGCAAGAAAATGAATTGGCTGATTTCCATTCATTTTCCACTGATCTTACCATGAATTCCATTACGCAAAAGTAGGCTGGTTTATGGTACACTACACCTTATTAAAGCTATTCATGTGAGGTTTAGGTACTCTTCTATGGGATGCATAGAAGTATTTTATCTGAACTAGTGATCAATGTATATAGTAAATCTTCTCCCCTAGCCCAGTTAGATAAATCTGGGAACCAATGAGATAAAGTGGGTATGGTACCTCTTTCTTACTATTCCACCTAATAAAGCATTCATATAGTAACTTTAGGGTTTGTTGATTGAAGGATCTTACTACTCAGAGGAGGGAAGTTTGAACAAGGAGTACAATAATGGTTATACTGAATTGGAAAGTAAAATATCAACTGGTTATTTCAGATACCTCATTTACATTGGGTAAGAGGCCAGAAAAAAATGTGGTTACATTATTAACTTGATTAATGTTGGAGTTACAAAATTGAGGTACAGAAAAATAGCATCCTTCGGGGTGCTTCTAGTAATACTATATCCAGTGGCTAATGGTAAAAAGGAATATAGGAACACTAATCAGGCAGAACCATTAAAGCTCAGTTCTTTCACCTGACCTGGTAAAAAAAAAATACTAGCAAGTTGAGCTGATAGCTAAGAGAAAAGGGAAAATCAATAGGTAGTAGAGGAAGGAAGTCAGTAATACACATTGTGGCCTTGTGATTAGATGCAGAAAAAAGGACTATAGCATTGCTCCATATAATTTTCCTTACTGTACTATGTGCATTGCATATTTTAACTAATTTTTCTACCTTCCCAAGTATATTTTAGGTGTATTGGCAATCATTAAAATTATGGGGTGTCTTGTTTATCATTAAATT
The DNA here is from genome assembly GCA_002007465.1 of Ailurus styani. Taxonomy (NCBI): domain Eukaryota; kingdom Metazoa; phylum Chordata; class Mammalia; order Carnivora; family Ailuridae; genus Ailurus; species Ailurus styani. Next base: position 391,537 of record LNAC01000650.1, on the reverse strand, counting down.
TACCAAATTAGGATATAGAGAGGCAAAAAGAGGAATAATAACCATTATGAAGTCATCATGGATTTGGAGTTAAGTAAAGCAAAAGACAAGAACTTTTTGTTGATACCTTGTCTGTTTGGGGTACTATTAAAAATATGATTCAGCTGAGTAGTTTAGGGGCACCTGGGTGGCACAGTCAAACATCCAACTCTTGGTTTTAGCTCAGATCATGATCTCAGGGTCATGAGATCAAGCCCTTCATTGGGATCTGCCCTCAGCCCAGAGTCTGGTTGCGAATTCTCTCCCTTTCCCTCTGCCCCTCCTGGTTGTGTGCACTCTCTCTCTCTCTCTCTCTCTCTCTCTCTCTCTCTCTCTCTCTCTCTCTCTCTCTCAAATAAATCATTTAAAAAAACTGAGTAGTTTATGATTAGCAAAAAATTCCCAGTTCTTGGGGCTGGGAAATCTAAAATTGAGGCATTGACATATTTGTTGTTTGCTGAAAGCCAACTTCCTCAGAGATGCCTATTTTCTCACTGTATCCTCACATGGTAGAAGGGACTAGAGCACTCTCTATGGCTCCTTTTATAAGGGCTCTGCTTTTATGACCTAATCACCTCCCAAGAGCCTAATACCATTACCTTGGAGGTTAGAATTTTAATATATAAATTTCAGTCCATTTTATACCTTTTGTAGAGATAGTGCAGTTTTTGTTGTATAATGAGCAATTGCATTGTATCACATAAGAATGTGGTATTATGCAGGGGGTTGGGACCTTGAGAATGTTATTTAATTTTTCTTTACCTTTATTTTCTCACTGGTAAAATGGGAAACATATAGTCCTCACTTCATAGGGTTTAGTGAGGATTAAATGACTAAATATATGTGAAATGTTCAGAAAAAATGCTTAACACAAAATAAGAGCTATACAATGCTAGATAAAATAAGTTATGTAAAGAGCACCATATGCTGATGTTACATAGCTGAAGGAGTAAACCACAGTGGCCATTTGTCATTGTGTTTTGGTCACTCAGGATCTAAACTTCTTTTCCTACATTTGGGGAATCTTTTGCCATAGGAGATGAAGGTAACTTCTCAGTTAGAGAGACAAGCTGAAAATTCCAGGTACTTAATTCCTCAGCCTTAGTGTAGCTATGACTTGAGCACATAGACTTTGCTAATCAAACAACCCTCTAGTCTTTGAATAGGAAACAAGTGATATAAAAAAGGAACTGAGTGGAAATTATTTTGGTAGGGATAGAAGCAGCAATGACAGCTATGCCAGTCTCTAGAGGCCTTGGAGCTGTGAGTGCTTCTAAGAGTAAAATCCCAGTGCCTCCATCAGTGGTATATGCAATGCTATCTGTTTCCTTTTGTTGATTCTTCATTCAACCAACTCTGCAGTGTGATTAAGGGCAATTTTTTTTTTTACATTTTTCTGGTGACACTTAAGAAGCAATATATTTTTATATTTATTATCTTTTAATAGAAAGAGTTTTATTTAGACAGAAGGGATTTTTGTTATTTATAATTCAGATCCCTGGCTTATAATATATTTCAGTTGTTCAACTTAATGAATATTTTAGAATTAATAATTTATTTTGCATCTCAGTGTGATTGGAAAAAAGCATATCGTTTGAGAATATATTTGCCTTTATTGAATTACAAAATTTTATTCCTCATTTTTGAGAAATTTGGATTTATTTCATTACTGGCCATATATGTACTGAATAAATAAATCTGTGATATTCTTAACTGCATTCTTAAGATGTGCTTATTTTATAAAATTATTTTCAGAACTAAATAAACACTGCCATAGTATGAAATACTGGAAAATGTTTCAGATTATATTTAAAAGTCATTTTTAGTGCCAAGATCTTTATAGTTTTATAGTTGGCTCTTGTCCAAATGTATTTTGATAAGTAAATATCATCCATGGTCTAATTGATCTCCTATTCCATTCTTTAGTGAAATCATGTTCAGAAACTGGGACATGGAGAGAAAGAATATAATGAGATAAGTAAAATTTTATTTTGAATTTATTGCAGATTCTAAAAGGAAAGGAATGTTACTGAGACAGAAACATCAGAACACAGAAAATTGTTGGTTAATTAAGTTTCATCTTAAAATATTCTGTCTCTTCAGTTCTGCGTCATGTGAAAATTCTCCTATAAAATTTTACTAAAATGTTAATACCTCCTGCTGTGAAAATTGTTTTAAACTGTCCTTAATGATTTTAATATGAGAGCTCTTAATATATCTTGAAACAATTCAAAGCAAGGACAGGTACAAAGTGTAAATTTAACTTACTTTATTTTATTCCTTTAACTATTTTAATTAACATTTAACTTTTAGGTATTTAAAAAACAGGAGAAAACAATAAATAATTATTCTTGTCAATGGTATTCAATTTTCCACTTTCCACTAATGACCTTTTATATAAAGTAAATTTATGAAAAGTTATGGTGTACTTTTTCAATTATAAAATATTATATTAACCTTAATTTTGAATATAGCAGATTTTTTCAGGAAGAAAATATGTAAGTAGGTGAATTAGTTTTCTTTAATCATAACTATCAATTTGTTTCTGTGGGATTTATGTTATTGTTAGAGTACTTAGTGCACCTACATTCATCTATTTTTAGTGTTGACACATGGCCATAGACAGCACTATATATATAGAAAATATACTCATGCATTTTTAGTTTGTTAAAATATTGTGTTTAGTGACTTCTTTTCCATTAATGCGATATAAGGGACTTTTTACATGTGAATACAAATCCCCCTGTCATCTTTCTTTCAGCTATGCTCTAGTCTTAAAGTCAATAAAACTCATGTTTTTATTGTCTTCTCTAGTAAAAATAACATGACAGTGAGAAAAAAAAAGTATAATTGCACACCATTCACTTTAATCTTGTCATTACAATAAGAGTTTGCTATCATTTGATATTTAGTAGCAAAATGAGTGTGGTTCACTTTGACACTGTTCTGATTGCAGATATCCTAATGAATAGTTCTATGACTGATTGGCTAGATGACATTAGCGCAATTACAGTCCTGTACAAGCATTAAATAGCCAAATTGTTGGGGGAAGAAACACAGCAAAGACTGGAGTAGAATGTAGATGGAGTTGGAATATAAGCAGGGTGTGAGTAGAATAGAACCCTTCTTTATGGAAATGTGCTTGGAACAATTTCACAGGAAGCAGTTGCTGTTAGACACTATTATATAGCTGAAGGAACAGTTTTCTCTTTTGTAACAGCAACAACAGAATGCACTGGCCTGGCATCACACCATTTTAGTTTAGGTTATCAAGAGAGGTTTTCATCAACAAGATCATCAATTCTATAACACAATTTTTTTCTGATATTATCAACTAAAAATCAATGCATTGACAATTACAACCTTTTAAAAACAAAAATTCAAAATCATGGGTTATGTGTGCCTAACTAAATGAAATAAAAAATGATTCACCAATGAATTATGCTCTTCTTTATTCATCATTATTCAGAGTATTGGTCTGAAGAAAATTTTATAGTGCTCCATTCTCAGTTTCTCTTCTTCTCTCTCTTTTTCTACCCCACTCTCCCTAATCACACACACACACACACACACATGCACACACATATGCACATCTATACAATTAATTAAAATTCAACTAAATTATTTGAGTCAAAGCTTTTGTAAGCTTTTTGAAGCTGTCCTAAGATTTTGCTTTTTGGAAGTAAATAAAGCTTAAAAAACAAATGCTATTTTCTCTCTTAATAAAAAAGGAGATTGTACTTAAATGTTCCTGTTGCAGCTTGAATACACAACAGGTGCTGGTATGGAATGGTTGAGCTACACTGAAGTTTGGTCATCATTTCCACAATCCACCCTTAATGTGCTTATAATTTAGCTGTCCTAGAGCACAATATGTACTGATTTACATGTCTTCAGTTGGCACAGAGATTTCATGAAAATAAAACACTGGGATATGTATTACAAGGCAGTTTCCAATGGAAAAGATTAATCTTCTGTGAAAAATGGGATCCACTTTTTGAAAGGCTAGATATAACTCATGCTGAATACTACATATCTTAAATCATTATATGAAAGATAAGTAAAAGCATAATAATTCTACTAAATTATTTTTTAATCTCCCAGAGAATGGTTCTGCATGCTATGAATTGGACATATCAAAGATAATACATTTGGGACAGGGTAGTGGAAAATAGAACAGCACCACCCCCCTTAATGTATTTCACTTGACACCAATGATATACTGTATCAGTGGTTTCACGTACTTGGATGCTCATCAGAATTAATATGGGAGCTCCTTAAAAATAAGGATTTTTGGACTTAAACCCAGACTTATTGAATCAGATTGGTGTTATGTGCACAGAACTGTATTTTCTCCAGCACCATCAATCCGCAATGATTATGACACAGTCAGAAAGAATCATGCTTGGGAATCTCTCTGTTTTAGATTGAACATCTAATCTCAGATCCTATTCCTGGCAACAAAACTGTTTCGGTGTCCATGCTACAATACTACTTCACTTCTCCATATCTCACTTCCCCATCTGATTGTGAGATGACATTGGTAAACACAAATAGCCATCATATTACTCTTGGCTTAAGAAACATCAGACATCGGGATGCCTGGGTAGGTCAGTGTGTTAGGCATCCGACTCTTGATTCTGGTTCAGGTCATGATCTCATGGTTGTGAGAATGAGTCCCACTTCAGGCTTCATGCTGGGCATGGAGCCTGCTTGAGATTCTCTCTTTCTCTCTGCCCCTCCCTTACCTCTCTCTCTCTCTTAAAAAAGAAAGAAAGAAAGAAAGAAAGAAAGAAAGGAAGGAAGGAAGGAAGGAAGAAAGAAAGAAAAGAAAGAAACATCAGACAGAGTTTAAAAATTATACTACAGTTAGGTTATATTTACCAAAGTGAAAACTTCTGAATATAGGGGCATGATCACAGTTTTTAACACCATGAAATATATAGGTTGGTGAATTTAGGTTTGTTTAAACAAATCCCATAAAAAATAGAGCCAGGAGACAACATTGCATTTCAAGAAGGCTGATTTAAAATCAAATGAACATCTTTTCATGAAGCAGGTAGTAAATCCTTGAAAGTATTTAGAATGATAAATTACTAACTCTAAAACATAAATAGGTTCAAGAAGAGTTTTTTTTTAAAGATTTTATTTATTTGACACAGAGAGAGACACACACACAGTACAAGCAGGGGAGCAGCAGGCAGAGGGAGAGGGAGAGGCAGGCTCCCACTGAGCAAGAAGCCCGATGTGGGGCTTGATTCCAGGACTCCGGGATCATGTTCTGAGCTGAAGGCAGTCACTTAACCGACTGAGCCGCTCAGAAGACCCGAGAAGAGTTTTAATAAATTGTGGAGGATAAATCCATGATTTCTTATGGAAGATAAGAAACCTTTGAGGGGCACCTGGGTGGCTCAGTGGGTTAAGTCTCTGCCTTCGGCTCAGGTCATGATCTCAGGGTGCTGGGATCGAGCCCTGCATCAGGCTCTCTGCTCAGCAGAGGACCTGATTTCCCCTCTCTCTCTGCCTGCCTATCTGCCTACATGTGATCTCTCTGTCAAATAAGTAAATAAGAAATCTTAAAAAAAAAAAGAAATCTTTGAGATGGCCCAAGTTAAAGCAAAAATGGGCAACAGTGGAAATACAAATTGAAATATTTCAGCTAAGTAAAAATTCTTGAAAACCCAACCACAGGTGGCTAAGATATAGTTTGAATAATTTTAAATCAATGGATTTTATTATTTTTTAAAATATGTATTTATGTGACAGAGAAAGACAGCGAGAGAGGGAACACAAGCAGGGGGAATGGGAAGGGGGGAAGCAGGCTTCCTGCTGAGCTCCATGCCAGGACCCTGGGATCACAACCTGAGCAGAAGGCAGATGCTAAATGAAATAGTGGATTGAAGGACTTTCAGAGTGGTTTGTAACTTTGAAAAATCAATTATCACTTAATAGGGCCTTTAGGACTCTCTAGTTTCTTAGCATGGCATTCTGCCACAAAACACTCAAAAACATTTTGCTGTTATAATCACATTATAACAAAAATCCATTGTGTTTCTAACTCCTCCTGTTAATCAATGCTGAGGCAAAGTCTAGGGGTTTTGTTCACTTAAAAGCAGACACATTTTATCTGGAAATGCTCTGCTGGACATGTCCAGGTATGTACCAAACTTCCGGTTATGATTTGGTTTTCTATTTGATCTAGTGGAAAGCTTCCCATATTTTCTTTTACCCCATGAATGAAGCAGGTGAAAATGTAAGGAATAGTTGATTGATGCTATAGATGCATACATATATGAAATATAAACATGAGACCTACCTCACATATATTATTTTATATATATGCATATGTATGTGTATATAATATTGTATATACATAATATTTTATATGTGTATATAATATATACTATAGTTGCATGTTTGTGTGATTTATGAAGAACCTAAATAGATCTTAAATTTCAGAAATCAGATTTTTTTTTTAATGTTTTCAAGCTTTAGATGAGAGACTGTGGATTCTGAGAAACAAACTAAAGGTTATGGAGGGGAGGGGGTGGGGGGATGGGTGAGCCTGGTGGTGGGTATTAAAGAGGGCACGTATTTCATGGAGTTCTCGGTGTGGTACATAAACAATGGATCTTGGAACACTGAAAAAAATTTAAAAATACATAAAAATAAATATTAAATTTTTTTTCAAGTTTTATTAGATATGTCTCCCAAGGCAAGGGAAACAAAAGGAAAAAAATAAACTATTGGAACTTCATCAAAATAAAAAGGAAATAATCAACAAAACTAAAAGACAACCTATGGAATGGGAGAAGGTATTTGCAAATGATATACCTGATAAAAGGTTAGTGTCCAAAATCTGTTAAAAGCTTATAAAGCTCAACACCCAAAAAAAAATTAATCCAGCTACAAAATGGGCAGAAGTCATGAGTAGACATTTTTCCAAAGAATATATACAGATTGCCAACAAACACATAAAAAGATGCACATCACTCATCATTAGGGAAATACAAATCAAAACTACAGTGAGTTATCACCTTTTACCTATCAGAATGGCTAAAATAAACAACATCGGAAACAACAGGTGTTGGCAAAGATGGGGAGAATGTGGACCCCTCTTACACTTTTGGTGGGAATGCAAACTAGTGCAAACATTCTGGAAAACAGTATGTAGGTCCCTCATAAAGTTAAATTAGAACTACTCTATGATCTAGCAATGCACTGCTAGGTATTTACCCAAAAGATACAAAAATACTGATATGAGAGGATACATGCACTCTGATAATTACAGCAGCATTTTCCACAATAGCCAAATTATGGAAAGAGTCCAAATGCACATCAACATGAATGGATAAAGAAGATGTGGTATATATATATATATATATATATAT
>LNAC01000650.1:363231-383768 GCA_002007465.1 Ailurus styani | reverse complement strand
ATATATATATATATATATATATATATATATATATACATATACATACATACACTGGAATATTATTCAGCAATAAAAAGAATGAAATCTTGCCATTTCCAACAATGTGGATGGAGCTAGATTATTATGCTAAGCTAAATAAGTCAGTCAGAAGATGGCAGGGCAGTAGAGAGAACATAAACATAAACTTTCCTCATCCTTCCAATACAGCTAGGTCAACATTCAACTATTTTAAAAACTATTTTACTTATTTATTCAAAAGAAAAAGAGAGAGAAGAAGTTGGGGGGAGGGGCAGAGGGAGGAGTAGCAGACTCTCTATTGAGCAGGGAGCCTGATGCAGGGCTGATCCCAGGACCCAGAGATCATGACCTGAGCTGAAGGCAGATACTTAACTGACTGAGTCACCCAGATGTACCAGGGTTTAACTATTTTGAACAAATAGGAAGATATTCTGAAGATTAAGAAAACAATCTGTATAGTTGGAGAGAAGGTGGCAGATCCAAGGTTTAGAGCTGTGAACTGGGGGAGAGTTATAAAACATGAGCTTTATAAGTTCTTAATAGATTTTGGACACTAACCTTTTATCAGGTATATCATTTGCAAATACCTTCTCCCATTCCATAGGTTGCCTCTTTTCACAGAGCAGAGTCAGGGAGGGGGAGAAAGTGGGAGAGAGCACAGTGGGAAGGGACCACACAATAAGCCACAGTGAGAAGATCCCCTGGATCACACTGGCGGAGAACTCTTCCCTTCTTAGAGTGCATTTGGAAGAGGGTATTTTGCCTCTCCAAGGACAAAAGTCCAGCTGGGAGCCATTGAGAGGTTCTCAATAGCAGGGTCAGAGTTGCATGCAGAGAGCAGAAAATCTTTTAACAATTTTTCACTCTAAGTCACAATAGGCTTAAACCTGTGTGCACACAGAGCAGTTGCTTTTCTGCTGCAGAACTGAGCAGAAAGCAGAGACAGGTGCAGATTGCAGATAACCTGGCCACCTCTTTTCATTGCCACAATAGATTCAAGCCTCTGCAACTTCTTTTCTGGGACAGAACAGAGTAGGGAATTGATATGCACACACATGGCCAATAAACTTGTTCTACCATTTTGCTGAGCATTACAATAAACTCTAACCTCTGTGCATGCACTGTGCAACTGCTTTTCTGCAGGACAGGATGGTGCTGGGCATGCACTGAGTCTGTCCTCCGGGAGACAAGAGTGGACCTGCACCTTACCAGGCACTTTAAAACTTGGAGTTTTGAAACCCACCCACCAGCCAGAAATAAAATACAGGAGACCTGTGGCTCTGGATGTGCCAACAACACAGGCACAGACAGATTAATGGCAGGGAACTGACAAAGGCCCCAGGACAAAGGAGATTGTTCATTTTTCTAAGAGGGTCTCCTGAACAACGGTAACCAGTAGTTCCCCTCTCCCAAGACAAGAGGTCTGAGTGATGCCATATTCTTCCTCCTCCACCACTACTCCCTCCTCCCACCCACTAGCACATTCTGAATTCAGAGAGAAACACAGCGCCTCCAGTGAACACTGGCATCCCCTACACTAAATTCTCCCCCCCCCGTCCCTGAAAGGGCATGTTTATAAGGGCAAGTGAGCTGTGAGCCAGCCCAGCTGGCCTGTCCCTCAGAAGACCAACACAGACCCCTGCATCTACCAAGTTGACTGATTAAAGAAAACATCAACTTCCTATGGAAATAGGACCAGGCTTGCTTCTTTTTTGTTTCTTCCTATTTTATTGTTTTTATTTTTTTAAAAAAGTAATATTTCTATTTCTTATTATTTATCTTCTATTATATGTATGTATTTTTTCTTTTTTCTTTTCCCTTTCTCTTTTTTTGTATCAAGTTTATACTTTTTTGTTCATTTGTTGGTTTGTTTTTTTCCTTCTCTTATTTTTCTCATCAGGCTAATTTTTTCCCTCTCTTTTCTTCTTTCCCTACTCTGTTTCCTTCTTTCTTTCTTATTTTTTAGAATACAGCTTAGAGCTTATTGCTTGTTTACATTTTTTTCCTTTTCCTTTTTTCCTATAATGGATCAGTTTTTCTCCTTTTTCTTTTTCCTTTTTTTTTCTTTTACAAGCTAATCTTGACAAACAAATCAAACATGCCTACCTAAAAGTCCAAACACCCCCCACTACAAGCAGGGAGGAACTCCCTAGAGGAATGACCAGTAGGAAAGAGCAGCCAAAACACAACAGGAGAGTGTAAACAGCATACACCAGAAACACTTCCCGAAGTTCTTGTTGTTATTTTTTTTCTTTTTCTTTCTTCCATTCTTTTCTGAAAAAAATGATGAAATAGAGAAATTTACCCCCAAAAGATAGAATAGGAGGTGGTACTCAGTGCTAGAGATTTAATTGATACAGATAAAAGTACGATTTCTGAGCTAGAATTTAAAACAATGATTATAAAGATACAGGCTGGGCTTGAAAAAAACATCGAAGACACTAGAGAAACCCTTACTGTACAAATAAAAGAATGAATATTTAGTCAGGCTGATATTGAAATGCTATTACCGAGATGCAGTCCCAAATGGAAGCTTTAACAATAAGGATGAATGAGGCAGAAGAGAGAGTTAGTAACATACAAGATAAAATAATGGAAAATACAGAAGCTGAAAAGAAGAGAGAAAGAAAACTACTGGATCACAAAGAGAGACATTGAGAACTCAGAAATTTCATAAAGCAGGGCGCCTGGGTGGCTCAGTGGATTAAAGCCTGTGCCTTGGGCTCAGGTCATGATCTCAGAGTCCCGGGAATGAGACCCACATTGGGCTTTCTGCTCAGCAGGGAGTCCGCTTCCTCCTCTCTCTCTGCCTGCCTCTCTGCCTACTTGTGATCTGATCTCTCTCTCTGTGTCAAAAAAATAAATAAAATCTTTAAAAAAAAGAAATTTCATAAAGCAAAATAATATCTGGATAATAGACGGCCCAGAAGATGAAGACTGGGAGAGAGGGATAGAAGGTTTATTTGAATAAATTATAGCTGAGAACTTCCCTACCTTGGGAAAGAAATAGGAATTCAAGTCCAGGAGGAACAGAGAACTCTTCCTCAAAATCAATAAAAAAAAGATCAACACCTTGAAATATAATAGTGAAACTTGCAAATTTAAAAATAAAGAGAAAATCCTGAAAGCAGCTTGGAACAAGAGGTCCTGAACTTACAAGTGTAGACACAAAAGGCTGGCAGCATATATGTCCACAGAAACCTGACAGACCAGAAAGGACTGGCATGATATGTTCAATGTGCTAAATGGGAAATACATACAGCCAAGAATACTTTACCCAGCAAGGTTGTCATTCAGAATAGAATGAGAAACAGAGTTCTAGGACAAATAAAAACAAAGGAATTTGTGAACCCTAAATGTGCCTTGTAAGAAATGTTAAAGGTAATCCTTTGAGTGGAGAGAGAGCCCAAAACCAACAAAGACCAGGAAGGAACAGAGACAATCTACAGGAACACTGACCTTATAGGTAATACAATGGCACGAAATTCATATATTTCAATAATTACTCTGAATGTAAATGGACTAAATACTCCAAATAGAAGACATAGGGTATCAGAATGCATAAAAAATAAGACCCATTGATATGCTCCATTAAAAAGACTAATTTTGGACTCCAAAACACTTCTAGATTGAAAGTGAGGGGGTGGAGAACCATAAAATTTGCCAACAGACATCAAAAGAAAACTGGAGTAACCATCTTGATATCAAACTAGACTTTGAAACAGACTGTATTAATATTAGAGATGAAGAGGAAGACTTTATCATAATAAAAGTGTCTATACAACAAATGTATTCGACAACTGCAAAAATTTTTCTCCTAACTGGAGCAGACAAATGTATAAACCAATTAATAACAAAATTAAAGAAAGTTATTGACAGTAATACAGTAATAGTAGGAGACTTTAACCCCTCACTCACCACAATGGACAGATCATCTAAGCAGATGATCAGCAAGGACACAAGAACTTGGGATGACACCCTGGGCCACATGGACTTAACTGATATACTCAGAGCATTTATCCTAAAGTAGTAAAATACACATTCTTCTTGAGGGCACAAGGAACATTTTCCAGAATAGATCACATACTGGGTCACAAATCAGGTCTCAACTGGTACCAAAAGATTGAGATTATTTCATTCATATTTTCAGATGACAATGCTTTACAAGTTGAAGTCAGTTACAAGAAAAAAAATTGGAAGGACCACAAATACATGGAGGTTAAAGAGCATCCTACTAAAAATGAATGGTTCAACAAGGAAATTAAAGAAGAGTTTTAAAAATACATGGAAGCAAGTGAAAAAGAAAACAGTAAAACAGATCAATGAAACTAGGAACTGGATCTTTGAAACAATAAGACTGATAAACCAGTAGCCAGACTTATCTAAAAGAAAAAAACAAATAAATAAAATCAAGAATGAAAGAGGAGAGATCACAACCAACACAGAAGAAATATGAACAGTTATAAGATAATATTATGAGCAATTATAAGCCAAAAAATTAGGCAATTGGAAAGAACTGGATGCATTCCTAGAAACACATAATCTGCCTAAACTGAAGCAGGAGTACATAGAAAACCTGAACAGACCCATAACCAGCAAAGAAATTGAAGCAGTAATCAAAACTGTCTCAAAAACAAGAGTCCAGAGCCAGAGAACTTCCCAGGGGAATTCTATCAACCATTTAAAGAAGAATTAATACATATTTTTCTGAACCTGTTTCACAAAATAGAAATGGGGGGGGCTGGGTGGCTCAGTTCATTAAGCAACTGCCTTCAGCTCAAGTCATGGTCCCAGGGTTTGGGACTGAGCCCGGCATTGGGCTCTCTGGTCAGCAGAGAACATGCTTTTCCCTCTTTTATCCGACCACTCCCCCTGCTTGTGCTTTCTCTCTCTCTGTCAAATAAATAAATAAAATATTAAAAAAAAGAAATGCAAGGAAAACTTACAAAATCATTCTATGAGGCCAGCATTACCTTGATTACAAAACCAAAGGCCCCACCAAAAAGAATTAGAAGCGAATATCCCTGACCAACATGGATGCAAAAATTCTTACCAAGATATTAGCTAATATGATCCAACAGTACATTAAAAGTATTATTCACCATGACCAGGTGAATTTTTTTCCTGGACTGCAAGGGTGGATCAACATCTGCAAATCAATAAATGTAATACACCACGTGAATAAAAGAAAGGATAAGAACCACATAATCCTCTCAATATAGGCAGAAAAAGCATTTGACAAAGCACCGCATCCTTTCTTGATAAAAACAATATTTTTGTAGGGATAAAGGGAACATACCTCAAAATCGTAAAAGCCATATACAAGAAATCCACAGTGAATATCAACCTCAATGGGAAAAACGGAATGCTTTTCCCCTAAGGACAGGAATAAGACAGGGATGTCCATTCCCACCACTGTTGTTCAATATCGTACTGGAAACCTTAGTCTCAGCTATCAGACAACAAAAAGAAATAAAAGACATGCAGATGAACAAGGAAGTCAAACTTTCACTCTTCGCAGATGACATGACAATCCATGTAGACAACCCAAAAGACTCAAGCAAAAAACTGCTAGAACTGATACAGGAATTCAGCAAAGTGGCAGGGTATAAAATTAGTCCACAAAAGTCACTTGCATTTTTATACACTAACAATGAGGCAGAAGAAAGAGAACTCAAGGAACCGTCTCATTTACAGTTGCACCAAAAACTGTAAGGCACCTAGGAATAAACCTAACCAAAGAGATAAAAGATCTGTACTCTGAAAACTATAGAACACTAATGAAAGTAATTGAAGAAGAAACAAAGAAATGGAAAGACATCCCACGATCATGGATTGGAAGAACAAATGATGTCAAAATATCTATGTTACCCAAAGCAATCTACACATTCAATGCGATCCCAATCAAATTACCAAGGACATTTTTCACAGAGCTGGAACAATCCTAAAATTTGTATGGAATCAGAGCAGACCCCAAATAGCCAGAAGAATGTTGAAAAAGAAAACTAAAGCTTGAGTCATCACAAGTCTGGACTTTAAGCTCTATTACCAATCTGCAATCATCAAGACAGTATGGTACTGGCACAAAAACAGATACATAGATCAATGGAACAAGACAGAGAACCCAGAAATGGACCCTCAACTCTATGGTCAACTAATCTTTGACAAATCAGGAAAGAATATCCAATGAAAAAAGGACAGTCTCTTCAACCAATGGTGTTGGGAAAATTGGACAGCCTTATGGAGAAGAACGAAACTGGATCATTTCCTTACACCACACACAAAAATAGACTCAAAATGGATGAAATACTTAAATGTGAGATAGGAATCCATCAAAATCCTAGAGGAGAACACAGGCAGCAACTTCTTCAACCTTGGCCATAGCAAATTCTTGTTGGACACATCTCCAAAGTCAAGATAAACAAAAGTAAAAATGAGCTATTTGGACTTTATCAAGACAAAGCTTTTGCACAGCAAAGGAAATAGTCAACAAAACTAAAAGGCAAACGACAGAATGGGAAGAGATATTTGCTAATGTCTTATCAGATAAAGGGCTAGTATCCAAAATCTATAAAGAACTTATCAAACTCAACACCAAAAAAATAAATAATCCAGTCCAGAAATGAGCAGAAGACATGAACAGACATTTCTCCAAGGAAGACATACAAAGGACCAACAGACACATTAAAAAATGCTCAACATTACCAGGCATCAGTGAAATACAAATCAAAACCACAATGAGATATCACCTCCTACCTGTCAGAATGGCTAAAATTAACAACTCAGGAAACAACAGATGTTGGCAAAGATGCAGAGTAAAGGGATCTTCTTACACTGTTGTTGGGAATGCAAGCTGGTGCAGCCATTCTGGAAAACAGTAAGGAGGTTCCTCAAAAAGTTGAAAATAGAGCTATCCTACACCCCAGGAATTGCACTACTAGGTATTTATCCAAAGGATACAAACATAGTGACCCAAAGGGGCACATGCGCTCAAATGTTTAGAGCAACAATGTCCACAATAGCCAAAATATGGAAATAGCCCAGATGTCCTCTGGCAAATGAATGGATAAAGAAGTGGTATGTATACTCTCTCTCTCTCTCTCTCTCTCTCTCTCTCTCTCTCTCTCTCACACACACACACACACACACACACACATTTATGCAAACAAAAATCATAAAAGAATAGTAGGAATGACAAACATGTGTATATAATGAGATATTACTCAGCCATCGAAAAGAATGTAATCTTGCCATTTGCAATGACATGGATAGAACTAGAATGTATTATGCTAAGTGAAGTGAGTCAGTCTAAGAAAGACAAATACCATATGATTCCACTCATACGTGGATTTTAAGAAACAATACAGATGAACATAGGAAATGGGAAGGAAAAATAAAATAAGACAAAAACAGAGAAGGAGGGAAACCATAAGAAACAAACTAAGGGTTGCTTGAGGGTAGGTGGATGAAGGGATTGGTGATTGGGTGACGGGCATTAATGACGGTACTTGAAGTAATGAGCACTGGGGTTGTATGAAACTGATTAATCACTAAATTCTATCTCTGAAACAAATAATACAATTAATTAAATTGAATTTAAATAATTTTTAAAAGTAATAAAAATAAAAAATAAAAATAAATAAATAAAAGTAAAAACCCTTTTTTTAAAGTAATAAGTAGTCAGAGAAAGACACCCTATGTTTTCACTCACATGTGAATTTAAGAAACAAAATGAATGAACATGGGGGGGGAAAGGACAGAAGTCAGATTTTTGATGGCAAAACAGAGCTTGCCAAAGAGAAAATAATCTGTGAATTTATTGTGAACTGGCTTATATATAGGAATTGAAAAAGGAGCTCGCAATGACTATAACGATTGTATATGTACAATAGAAAACAGTTAAATAAATTGGCAAAGTGATTAGAGCTGTTAGAAAAAAAAATATCAGAGATTGATTGTCTGCCACCCCCTGCCATTGCAGTAAATCCAACCAACACATTATTGGGGGAAAAGTGGTTCTAATGTGTGGAATCCTATTTCATACTCTAATAAAAATTTTTGCAAAATAAGACTAAATGAAATTTAATGTGTCTGACTATCCTCTTGTGCCTGGGATTGAAGTTTTCTAGGTATGATTTTTACTGCTGAGTCTTGAGACAATCTTGAGCAATGTGGGATGGTTGGTCACCCTAGGTCTGAAGATATCTTTCTGTCTCTGAGCAGGGACACATCTTTTAGGGATAGATCTACAGACTGATGCATATGTTTAAGATCAGGTTATACTCAAGAAAATGCATCATATGTATTTGAGATCTTAAATCATTATTTCTTTCTCAGCCTCTGACTTGTCTGGAAGACAAATGAAAAGAAGCAAGAGAAGACCATGACTTGGAGTAAAACAATTTAGTACACCTAGAAAATTTTTACATCAAGTAGAAGTGGCAACAGACTTGGAAGGGATTTTTGATAACTTTGTACAGATTTGATTTGATATGAGTTTATCACAGGGCTGACATTCCAGTACTGTTCCAGTTAAAAGTATTAAGAATTATTTAGTTCAATATATATAATATATTTATTGATATCGATATATATATAATATATATAATTTTTATATTTTATTTTTTCAGTGACCAAAGATTCATTGTTTATGACCCACACCCAGTGCTCCATGCAATACGTGCCCTCCTTAATACCCACCACCAGGCTCGCCCATCTCCCCTTCCCGCTCTCCTCCATAACCTTCAGTTTGTTTCTCAGAGTCCACAGTATCTCTTGGTTAATCTCCCCTTCCAATTTACTGCAATTCACTTTTCCTTTCCTTCTAGAGTGCTCCATTTTGTTCCATATGATAATTGACTTTCTCTGCTTGACTTATTTCACTCAGCATAATCTCCTCCAGACCTGTCCATGCTGATAAAAAAGTTGTGTATTCATCCTTTCTGATGGTGGCATAATATGCCATTATATATATGGACCACCTCTTCTTACCCATTCATCTGTTGAAGGGTATCTCAGCTCTTCTCACAGTTTGGCGATTGTGGACATTGCTGGTATGAACATTGGGGTACATATGACCCTTCTTTTCACTACATCTGTATCTTTGGGGTAAATACCCAGTAGTGCAATTGCAGGGCCATAAGGTAGCTCTATTTTTAAATTTTTGAGGAATCTCTACACTGTTTTCCAAAGTGGCTGCACCAACTTGCATTCCCACCAACAGTGAAAGAGGCTTCCCCTTTCTTAACACCCTCTCCAACACTTGTTGTTTCATGTCCTGTTGATTTTGGCCATTCTAACTGGTGTAAGATGGTATCTCAATGTGGTTTTAATGAGTTTCCCTGATGGCTAGTGATGATGAACACTTTTTCATGTGTCTGTTGGCCATTTGTATGTCTTCTTTGGAGAATTGTCTCTTCATGTGTTCTGCCCATTTTTTGACACGATTATCTGTTTTGGGGCATTGAGTTTGAGAAGTTATTTATAGATCTTGGATATCAGCCCTTTGTCTGTAGTGTCATTTGTGAATATCTTCTCCCATTCCGTGCACTGCCTCTTTGTTTTGTTGACTGTTACCTTTGCTGTGCAGAAGCTTTTTATCTTGATGAAGTCCCAAAAGTGCATTTTCGCTTTTGTTTCCTTTGCCTTTGGAGATGTGTCTTGAAAGAAGTTGCTGTGGCTGATGTGAAAGAGGATAATACCTATGTTCTCCTCTAGGATTTTGATAGATTCCTGCCTCACGTTGAGGTCGTTCACCTATTTCGAGTTTATCTTTGTGTATGGTGTGAGAGAATGGTTGAGTTCCATTCCTTTATTCATAGCTGTCCAATTTTCCCAGCACTATTTATTGAAGAGACTATCTTTTTTCCACTGGATATTCTTTCCTGCTCTGTTGAAGATTGTTTGACCATAGAGTTGAGGATCCATGTCTGGACTCTCCACTCTATTCCATTGGTCTGTGTGTCTGTTTTTGTGCCAGTACCATGCTATCTTGCTGATCACAGCTTGGTAATAAAGCTTGATATCAGGCAATGTGGTGCCCCCAGCTTTGTTTTTCTTTTTCAACATTTCCTTAGTGATTCAGGGTCTTTTCTGGTTCCATACAGATTTTAGGATTGTTTGTTCTAGCACATTGAAAAATGCCAGTGGAATTTTGATCAGGATGACACTGAAAGTATAGATTGCCCTGGGCAGTATAGACATTTTAACAATGTTGATTCTTCCGATCCATGTGGATGAAATGCTTTTCCATCTTTTTGTATCTTCTTCAGTTTCTTTCATGAGTGTTCTGTAGTTCCTCAAGTACCGATCCTTTACCTCTTTGGTTAGGTTTATTCCAAGGTATTTTATGGTTCTTGGTGCTATATATAAATGGAATCGATTCTCTAATTTCCCATTCTACAGTTTCATTGTTAGTGTATAAGAAAGCAACTGATTTCTGTGGATTGATTTTGTATCCTGCTATATTACTGAATTGCTGTATGAGTTCTAGTAGTTTGGGGGTGGAGCCTTTGTGTTCTCCATATAAAGTATCATGCCATCTGTGAAGAGAGAGAGTTTGATTTCTTCTTTGCCAATTTGAACACCTTTTATTTCTTTTTGTTTTCTAATTGCTGTTGCTAAGACTTCTAGTACTATGTTGAACAAGAGTGGTGAGAATGGGCATCCTTTTTTTAAGATTTTATTTTATTTATTTGTCAGAGAGAGAGAGGGAGAGAGTACAAGCTGGTAGAGTGGCAGGCAGAAGCAGAGAGAGAAGCAGGCTCCCTGCTGAGCAAGGAGCCCGATGCAAGACTCGATCCCAGGACGCTGGAATCATGACCTGAGCCGAAGGCAGCCACTTAACTGACTTAGCCAACCAGGGGTCCCAAGAGTGGGCATCCGTGTCATGATCCTGATCTCAATGGGAAGGCTGTTAGTTTTTCTCCATTTAGAATGATATTCGCTGTGGGTTTTTCATGGATAGATTTTATGTAGTTGAATGTTCCCTCTATGCCTAAACTTTGAGGAGTTTTAATCAGGAACGGATGCTGTATTTTGTCAAATGCTTTTTCTGCATCAGTTGAGAGGACCGTGTGGTTCTTCTCTCTTCTCTTATTGATTTGTTCTATCACATTGAATGATGTGCAAATGTTGAACCACGCTTCTATCCCAGGGATAAATCCCACCTGGTCATTGTGGATAATCTTTAATGTACTGTTGGATCCTATTAGCTAGGAACTTGAGAATCTTGGCATCTATATTCATCAGGGATACTGGCCTGAAATTCTCTTTTTTGATAGGGTATTTGCCTGGCTTGGGGATCAAGGTAATGCTGGCTTCCTAGAAAGTGTCTGGAAGTTTTCCCTATGTTACTATTTTTTGAAACAGCTTCAGGAGAATAGATATTATTTTTTCTTTGAATGTTTGGTAGAATCCCCCAGGGAATCCGTCAGGTCCTGGACTCCTATTTTTTGGGAGGTTTTTGATCACCACTTTAATTTTGTGGCTAGATACTGATCTATTCAGGTTGTCAATTTCTTCCTGTATCAGTCTTGGAAGTTTATAGGTTTCCAGGAATATATCCATTTCTTCTAGGTTGCTTAACATATTGACATATAGCTGTTGATAATAATTTATGATGATTGTTTCTATTTCCTTGGTGTTAGTCATGATTTCTCCCCTTCCATTCATGATTTTAATTTGAGTCCTCTTTCTTTTCTTTTGGCCAGTGGTTTATCGATCTTATTAATTCTTTCAAAGAACCAGCTTCTAGTTTCATTGATATGTTCTACTGTAGTTCTAGTTTCTAACATATTGATCTCTGTTCTAATCTTAATTATTTCCCTTCTTGTGCATAGGTTGGCTTAATTTGCTATTGATTTTCTAGTTCCTTAAAGTGTAAAGAGAGTTGGTGTATTTGGGATTTTCCAATTTTTTTTTGAGTAGGGCTTGAATGACTATGTATTTCCCCCTTAGGACCGCCTTTGCCATATCCCATAGGTTTTAGGCCGATGGGTCTTCATTCTTGTTGGTTTCCATGAATTGTTTAAGTTCTTCCTTTATTTTTTGGTGAATCTGAACATTCTTGAGCATGATGGTCTTTAGCTTCCAAGTGTTTGAATTCCATCCAAACTTTTTCTTGTGGTTGAGTTCCAGTTTCAAAATGTTGTTGTCGGGCGCCTGGGTGGCTCAGTGGGTTAAAGCCACTGCCTTCGGCTCAGGTCATGATCCCAGGGTCCTGGGATCGAGGCCCACATCGGGCTCTCTGCTCAGCAGGGAGCCTGCTTCCTCCTCTCTCCTCTCTCTCTGCCTGCCTCTCTGCCTACTTGTAATCTCTCTCTCTCTGTGTCAAATAAATAAATAAAATCTTTTAAAAAAAATGTTGTTGTCTGAGAATATGCAAGGGATAATCTCAGTCTTTCGGTATTGGTTGAGCCCTGATTTGGGACTGAGTTTGTGGTCTATTCTGGAGAAATTTCCATGCGTGCTTGAGAAGAATGAGTATTCTCCTGTATCAGGGTGGAATGTTCTGTGTATATCTTTGAGGTACATCTGATCCAATGTGTCATTCAAAGCTATTGTTTCTTTGTTGATTTTCTGTTTAGATGATCTGTCTTTTGCTGAGAATGGTGTGTTAAGATCCCCTATAATTAATGTATTCATATCAATATGACTCCTTATTTTGTTTAACAGTTGACTTATGTAGTTGGCTGCTCCCATGTTGGTGGCATAAATATTTGTAATTGTTAGATCTTCTTGGTGGATAGACTCTTTAAGAATGATGCAGTGTCCTTCTGTACCTCTGACTACAGTCTTTAGGTTAAAATCTAATTTATTTGATATGAGAATTGTTAGTCCAGCTTTCTTTTGAGGCTCATTGGCATGAAAGATGGTTTTCCATCCGTTCACTTTTAGTCTGGATATATCTTTAGGTTCAAAATATGTCTCTTGTAGACAACATATGGACTGGTCCTGTCCCTTTTTCCAGTCTGCAACCCTGCCTTTTTATGGGAGCATTTAGGTTGTTCACGTTGAGAGTGATTATTGAAATGTAAGTTTTTATTGACATCATGTTGCCTGTGTAATCCTTGTTTCTAATAGAACCCTCCATAATATTTCCTGTAGTGCTGGCTTTTTGGTCCCATAATCTTTTAGACCATGCTGGTCTTGGAAGCTCTTTATCTGTCCATCCATTCTGAATGTCAGCCTTGCTGGATAAAGTATTCTTGGCTGCATGTTCTTCTCATTTGGTGCCCTGAATATGTCTTGCCAGCCCTTTCTGGCTTGCCAGGTTTCTGTGGACAGGTCTGACGTTATTCTGATGGTCCTTCCTCTATATGTAGGGAATCTCTTCTCCCTAGCTGCCCTTAAGACCTCCTGTCTGAATGTATGGCTCATGAATCTCACAATTAAGTGTCTGGGGGTCTTTCTAGACTCACTGATCTTGGGGGATGTCCTCTCTGTCCCCAGGACATGAACAGTTTTTCCATTCCCCAGATTGGGGAAATTTTCATCCAGTATTTGGTTTACTACCTCTTCTAGTCTTCTGTCTTTCTCCACCCCCTCAGGGATCCCAATAATTATGACATTTGAACGTTTCATGGTGTCATTTATTGCTTTAATTCTGTTCTCATTGCTTCTACCTTGTTTGTTCCATGCCTCCTCCTGATCCTGCTTTTCAATCAGCCTGTCTTCTAGATCACTAATTCGATCTTCTGCCTCAGTTATCCTAGCTGTTAGGGTACTTAGATTGGATTGGATCTCCTTGGTAGTATTTTTGACTTCCGCCAGATCAGCTTTCACTTCCACCCTTAGCGATTCTGTGTTGCCACTAATTGTATTTTCCAATCTAGCCATTTCCTGGACAAGTTTTACCTTGAGTTGCAGTTCTGACATATTGTTTATGTTGATATCCAATAGTTCTGTGGGAGAGTTCACAGTCTCTGAATTTTTCCTCTGCTGGGTGTTCCTCCTCCTAGTCCTTTTGGTGAGAGGTGGTTGAGGGGATGAATATCTGAAGGTATTAATCATGATCTAGTCAAGCTGCCCTTTGGAAAGTTTCAGAGCAATTGGAAGTCACCATCAAAAAGAGAAAGAAAAGAAAAAAGGGAAAGAGAGAGAGATAGAGAAAAAAGAAAAAAGCCCAGGGAGCCTGGGTGGCTCAGTGGGTTAAAGCCTCTGCCTTTGGCTCAGGTCATGATCTGAGGGTCCTGGGATTGAGTCCTGTGTTTGGCTGCCTCCTCAGCAGGGAGCCTGCTTCCTCCTCTCTCTCTGCCTGCCTCTCTGCCTACTTGTAATCTCTCTCTCTCCATCAAATAAATGAATAAAATATTTAAAAAATGAAATATGTTGAATTAAATATCTAGTTGTAATGGTAAGTAGGTTTAAAACATAAAAGAAGAATCATGAGTACAAATTAAAAAAGTTTTAGCTATGAAATATATAGGTTTGGGGGCAATACTGGGAGCTTAAAATATTGTTTTCCCCTGATGTTGGGGTTTTACAGCTTTATGGGGAGCCTGTGGTTATTGTTCTTTTGTTCTTTTGGCTTGTTTTCTGGGGGAGAGGCCTGCCCCATTGTTATTTTAGTCAGTCTTGCTTGGACTGAGTTGCCCTGCCCCCTATCAAGGCTGTGAGGATACCAGTTTTTCAGGGTATTGTTCTCTGTAAGTTTTTGCTTTTGGGCAGCTTTTTGAGGCTTTTCAGAGGGCTAGTGGAAAAAAAGAAAAAAAACTATAAACAAAACAAAACAAAAAAACAAAAAAACTCTGCACCCAGTCCTTTGTCTCAGAGAGAAGCTTCAGTGTCCCCCCCCCCGGATGTTCCAGAACACACAGACCCCCTCTGCATTCTCCGCTGAGCACCACAACATCCCATAGGCAGTGCGCAGTCCCAGCCACCGTTTCAGTGGTTGCCCTAGGCCCCCCACTTGTTTCTGCACTCCTGTGACACCAAGACTGCAAGGGATCTTGGTTCCTAGGAGCCCCATGCTGCCAGCTGTCAGGACTGCTGGCTGGGGTCCATGCCCACAACCCAGCAGCGGAGCAGGTCCTGGACGGCTGTGGATTCAGAGACCCTGGGCTGGCAGCCACAAGTTCTCTCACGCACAGGCGGGGGTGTGCGCAGCCCAGGCAGCTGAAAGCCACCGGCCCAGGGACCATAGACTGGGGGCCCCGCCAGGCTCTCTCATGCACGGGTGGTCGCTGACTGTGACTGTCCTGGGACCATGGGCTTAAGACCATGCCCGTGGCCACCCAATTCCACCAGTTGTCCCTTAAAACCTTTTGCTCTTTTTAAGTGCTTTTGAGTGCTTTCAACCAGACTCCAAATTAATGCTGGTCCCCAAGCACAGAGCACTTTCGTATTGGGGTATTACTTTCCAGTGTGTCACTTCTGGTGGCTCCCTCCCCCTTCTGTTTATCTTCTGATATCTGTTCAAGCACTCCCACCTCGCTTTACCTCACTGGTGATGATCTTCTACCCCCACAGAGATCCAGAATTGTATAATCTTACTTCTCAGCCTGATTTCATGGGTGCTCAGAGTATTCTGGTAGATATTTAGCTCACTTCAGGGGACCTGTTGAAACAGGGACTCCCACTTCTCTGCCATTTTGCCCCTTCTCCTCTCAAAATATATTTTTTAATATATTCAGAGATATTGATTCCAATTAATAAGCCCAGTGGCTATCTTAGGGCTCGATACTAGAAATAAATAATTTTTGTCTGTGTTCTGGGTTTTTAGTACTTGAACAACTAGAAATCATATTACACAAAGATATCAGCAAAGTCCTACTACATCTAACATCAGAAGAAAAGCTAATAGAGACAAATTCCACTGCTTGCTAGACAACTCTGGATTCCTATCACCTAGACTAGTGCTTGGCATATAGCAAGCCCTCTCTCATGTATGTGGAATGAATGAGTGATTAACAGCTATGACATCAAAACCCATGAATCAAATCTATCAGCAAATGTTTATTGAATTCTTCCTAAGTACAAGGTACAAAATCTGAAAGTCTATTTGTTTTGCTTGTCATTACAATCATTCCTTGATCATTTTTGTTTGCATGACAAAGTTCTGACTTATTAACAAGTATAGGTATAATCCTTTGATTTCTTTCCCAACTTGTAACAGTGGTGTTACAAATCTTGGAAGAATCTTTTCGAAAAATCTGGGACTGGAATCACTGAATCCCTAATTATTGTGTTACTTTCATTTATGATACTTTCTAAATATGGTGCTCTAGTCAACTGTGGCCCAGTTTAATAGTTATACAGTTCATACCACACTTTCCCATTTCACTAATTGTGTTGGCAGGATGGAATTGAAAGCCTCTAAAAAGTCCCTACTTCAATCTTATTGGTTCTGCTGCACAAAGAAGTAAGTTTACTCTAATAAATTTGGTTCTCACCAAGTCATTATGGATATTAGTTTGTTTATTTTTTTATTCAATTTCCCTGCACATAGGGAAAAATTTCAAAATATTATCTATCTATATCTCGATCTATATCTGTGAAGAAGTTAGCTTGGATGGCTTTCATTTCCAATATTATCTATTTTCTCTTGGGGAAAATGTATAAATATACCCTGGTATGGCCCCACAATAACTTTCACCCAAATTTTACAGCATCTTGGAATAAGAATCATTGGGATCTGAAGATCTGAATACTATGTTTATGTATGAAAACTACAGTACAGTAAGCATCATCATTTCATTTCTTCTGGTAGTTAATAGAATTCTACAATGTGATTGCAAGAAAGGAAACAACGTTTGCATTTGGTCAACCCATTTTTCTATAGAGTAGCTTTGTAGGAAATGGACTTCGATAACAATGAGCCAGATTCTCTAACCACTGTGTTAAATAATAGATCTAGGTAGACCTCTGAAGCACTGACAAAGTATGATCCACTTCCTGTTATTCTTGTAATGGCAGTTTGTACTCCCTGTCATAGGAAGAGATAATCATGGTGACTTGTCCCTCAGCTTTTCTTATCACCAAACACAAAAACACTGAAGAGAAACACTTTTTATTTTCCTAATGCCTTATTAGATCATAATTCTCACTACAAAACATTTTAAATATGTCTTCACCTTTGAATTATACAACAAGCACTCAAGAATTATGATTTTACATTCCTTAGGCATTTATCACCCATGCTTTTACTTTGGATTATGGCTATTTTGATGCTAGTCTATCAAATCTTTAATGATGGGGATACAAAAACATGTTTTAACATCATCTTTTTATTGTCCACATTGCCTAGCATATGCAATCTAGTAAAATGTGAAAGACCATTTGTCAGTCCAGTTTGCTTTACTCATTAATTTAGTTCCAGAATGGGCAGTAGCCAAAACAGTAACTTGTATGGTTATCTTTATATATTGTGTCAGATTAGTATAATCATGTGTTCTATCCTACCTTGAGTCTACTTTATAGAACCAGGAAACAGAGGAGACAGGCTACATGGGAAGTCAATATAGAGCATCTAAAAACTCAGGCTTTGCAATCAGAGGAAACCTGACTTACATCCATTCTCTTCCATCCACTTGCAGAATGACCCTAGAGTTTGAAAACCATAATACCTGGAGTTATATAAGACTTCACAGAACAAACATTAACTGACTCCTGTTTTGTCATACAGTCTACTAGTCCAACCGGATGAAATGTAGAAGAGTGGGGATATAGACAGATCTAAGGTAATTTCCAGGCTATGCGTGAAAGTAGTCCTTTAGTTTGTTATATGTGCTTTGACTCAGACATATACTTTACCTCTTATTGAACTGCATTAGGGAGAAACCAACTGAAAATACTAAGAATTAATTATTAAGTTATGTTTATAAATTTATATCTTCATATATATTCATATATTTATTTAATATTTAGTGCTTTAATTATTAAACTGTTTTTGAACATTGTTTATGAAAGAATATTCTTTGGCAACCAAAATACACTCTCAAGTATAACCAGCTATTTGAGAATCAGAGCTTAATAGAAATACCATATAACCCTCATCTCCAAATCCTTTGTGGTGTTTTTGAAGTTAAAGCACTTAAAACAGGTAGGAGGATGGAGTACTTTGCCCTACTTAAAAATATCAACATGTAATTCATTCCCTGATAAGTCTAGTAATGACTCTATATCAGAAAGTCCTTCATTTTGGTACTGGAACTAAAAATAATCAAAGTCCATTTGCTATTTGCAAAGGTATAGAGAAACTATCAAAAGTTTCTACATATTTAGGCTAATTTCATATGAAGAATGATAAGAAGGACAGGATGAATTAAAATGATTTTGGGCTGAAAACATTTATAAAACTGTTATTGGACTGTCAGGAAGTACAAGGGTATTCAGCAGGTTTAGTGCTTGATTCCTATCATGAAAGAGGTAAGAAGAACTTACTGACAAAGTAAAATTGATCCACTTTGGTCCCATCTTATAATTCCTTATCTAATTATTTGATGTGATTCATGATTGGAAAGAAAGTAGCATTATGTCATTCACATTTTGCAGAACTGAACTTTGGAAAGAGATACTTCCCAAAGTTTCATTTTTTCCACTCCAGATTGTCCACCACCTCATCAGCAAATTGTTTTCAATTCATTTGCTAAGCATTAAAAGAAATAAAAAGAAAAGCCTTAAGGAATATGAAAATCAATACAATTTCACATTTAATGAACACCTATAATTCTTCACCCATGAGCACCAATGAGACATCATAGTGGATAAGTATCAAGGATTCAAAATGAAAAATATATAATTCCTGACCATGAGAATCTTTTTTAAATATTTACTTATTTATTTGTGAGAGAGATAAAGAGAGAATATCCACGAGTGGGGAGAGAGGCAGAGGGAGAAGGAGAGAATTTCAAGCAGACTCTCTGCTGAGCACAGAGCCTGACCTGAGATTATGACCTGAGCTGATACCACCAGTCAAACACTTCACTGGCTGAGCCACACCCAGGTGCCCCCCTGAGGGTTTTATAATCTCAAGTTGGAAAGAGAAAGCAGATTACAGAGTGCATATTTAAAGTATGCATATTTAACTAGATAAGGAGAGAGGGAGGGAGTGAGAGAGAGAGAGAGAGAGAGAGAGAGAGAGAGAGAACTGACTTGTCCACTAATCCATTTAGTACCAAGGCCCTTATGTTAGCATGATGATGGAAGATAGAAAACTGCAGTTTCCTCATTCTCAGTTCCCACTTACTTCTCACACCTGAACATCTCCCTGTGCTGCCTGTAATTCTCACGTTTAAGGTGTATATTTTTTTCATACAACTTGGTCCCTACATGCAAGGCAAATGTCTTGGAACAACCTCTGAGTATAAGTAATAACCTCTAAAAATGCATTTCCAATGTTAATTTGAAACTATGTGAGCTTTTTACCTTGTATTTTTAGAAACTCATTTCCCATGTAAGGTATGATTTCACTGTATAATAAAGTAGGAATGTTATCATAAAAGAACGCATAGAGTATTTTTTCCAGGGGTGGGAGCAATAAAGACTTCAAAGAAGATGTGGCCTATGAAGGAAACATCTCAAGAGCTTGATAAAAGTAAAGCATATGATAGGTTTTGGGGAGAAAACTTCCTTTGCCTTCTTAGGGTCCCTAGCTGGACCTGAAAATTAAACTGACAGACATATTAGCTGGAGAAAAGCATATACATTATTTAAGATTTATGTGACACAAGAACCTTTATAAGGAAATGAAGACCCAAAGAAAGAGTTAACTCCAGGGTATCAGAATGGATAAAAAAACAAGACCCATCGATATGCTGTCTACAAGAAACTCATCTTACACGCAAAGACACCTCAAGATTGAAAGTGAGGGGGTGGAAAACAATTTATCATGCTAATGGACAGCAAAAGAAAGCTGGAGTGGCAATCCTTATATCATATAAACTAGATTTTAAGGCAAAGAATATCATAAGAGATGAGGAAGGACACTATATCATACTAAAAGGATCTGTCCAACAAGAAGATCTAAGAATCATAAATATCTACGCCCCTAACATGGGAGCAGCCAATTATATAAACCAATCAATAACAAAATCAAAGAAACACATTGACAATAATACAATATTAGTAGGGGACTTTAACACCCCCCTTACTGAAATGGACAGATCATCAAAGCAAAAGATCAACAAGGAAATAAAGGCCTTAAATGACACCCTGGACCAGTTGGACATTACAGATATATTCAGAACATTCCATCCCAAAACAACAGAATACACATTCTTCTCCAGTACACATGGAACATTCTCCAGAATAGACCATATTCTGGGTCACAAATCAGGTCTCAACAGGTACCAAAAGATTGGGATCATTCCCTGCATATTTTCAGGCCATAATGCTCTGAAACTAGAACTCAACCACAAGAGGAAAGTTGGAAAGAACTCAAATACATGGAGGCTAAAGAACACCCTACTCAGGAATGAATGGGTCAACCAGGAAATTAAAGAAGAATTTAAAAAATTCATGGAAACAAAAGAAAATGAAAACACAACTGTTCAAAATCTTTGGGACACAGCAAAAGC
>LNAC01000650.1:351081-362370 GCA_002007465.1 Ailurus styani | reverse complement strand
AAAAGGATTATTCACCATGACCAAGTAGGATTTATTCCTGGGATGCAAGGTTGGTTTAACACTTGCAAATCAATCAATGTGATACAAAACATTAATAAAAGAAAGAACAAGAACCATATGATCCTCTCAATAGATGCTGAAAAAGCATTTGACAAAGTACAGCACCCTTTCTTAATCAAAACTCTTCATAGTGTAGGCATAGAGGGTACATACCTCAATATCATCAAAGCCATCTACGAAAAACCCACAGCGAATATCATTCTCAATGGAGAAAAACTGAGAGCTTTTCCCCTAAAGTCAGGAACACGGCAAGGCTGTCCACTATCACCACTGCTATTCAACATAGTACTAGAAGTCCTAGCCTCAGCAATCAGACAACAAAAAGAAATAAAAGGCATCCAAATCGGCAAGGAAGAGGTCAAACTCTCACTCTTTGCAGATGATATGATACTTTATGTGGAAAACCCAAAGGACTCCACTCCAAAACTGCTAGCACTCATACAGGAATTCAGTCAAGTGTCAGGATATAAAATCAATGCACAGAAATCAGTTGCATTTCTATATACCAACAACAAAACAGAAGAAAGAGAAATTAAAGAGTCAATCCCATTTACAATTGCACCCAAAACCATAAGATACCTAGGAATAAACCTAACCAAAGAGGCAAAGAATCTGTATTCAGAAAACTATAAAGTACTCATGAAAGAAATTGAGGAAGACACAAAGAAGTGGAAAAACATTCCATGCTCATGGATGGGTAGAATAAATATTGTGAAAATGTCTATGCTACCTAGAGCAATCTACACATTTAATGCAATCCCCATCAAAATACCAGCAATTTACTTCAAAGAAATGGAACAAATAATCCTAAAATTTATATGGAACCAGAAAAGACCCCGAATAGCCAAAGGAATGTTGAAAAAAAAAAGCAAAGTTGGCGGCATCACAATTCCAGATTTCAAGCTCTATTACAAAGCTGTCATCATCAAGACAGTATGGTACTGGCACAAAAACAGACACATAGACCAGTGGAACAGAATAGAGAACCCAAAAATGGACCCTCAACTCTATGGTCAACTAATCTTCGACAAAGCAGGAAAGAATGTCCAGTGGGAAAAAGACAGTCTCTTCAACAAATGGTGTTGGGAAAACTGGTCAGCCACATGCAGAAAAATGAAACTGGATCATTTCCTGACACCACACACAAAAATAGACTCAAAATGGATAAAAGACCTCAATGTGAGAAAGGAATCCATCAAAATCCTCGAGGAGAACACAGGCAGCAACCTCTTCGACCTCAACCGCAGCAACTTCTTCCTAGGAACATCACCAAAGGCAAGGGAAGCAAGGGCAAAAATGAACTATTGGGACTTCATCAAGATTAAAAGCTTTTGCACAGCAAAGGAAACAGTCAACAAAACCAAAAGACAACTGACAGAATGGGAGAAGATATTTGCAAATGACATATCAGATAAAGGGCTAGTATCCAAAATCTATAAAGAGCTTCTCAAACTCAACACCCATAAAACAAATAACCCAGTCAAGAAATGGGCAGAAGACATGAACAGACATTTCTCCAAAGAAGACATCCAAATGGCCAACAGACACATGAGAAAGTGCTCAACATCACTCGGCATCAGAGAAATACAAATTAAAACCACAGCGAGATACCACCTTACACCAGTCAGAATGGCTAAAATCAACAAGTCAGGAAATGACAGATGTTGGCGAGGTTGCGGAGAAAGGGGAACCCCCATATACTGTTGGTGGGAATGCAAGCTGGTGCAGCCACTCTGGAAACAGTATGGCGATTCCTGCAAAAAGTTGAAAATGGAGCTACCCTACGACCCAGCAATCGCACTACTGGGTATTTATCCTAAAGACACAAAGGTAGTGATCCTCAGGGGCACGTGCACCCGAATGTTTATAGCAGCAATGTCCACAATAGCCAAACTATGGAAAGAACCTAGATGTCCATCAACAGATGAATGGATAAAGAAGATGTGGTATATATATACAATGGAATATTATGCAGCTATCAAAAGAAACGAAATCTTGCCATTCGCAACGACATGGATGGAACTGGAGGGTATTATGCTGAGCGAAATAAGTCAATCAGAGAAAGACAATTATCATATGATCTCTCTGATATGAGGAACTTGAGGGGCAGGGTGGGGGGTTGTGGGGGGTAGGGAGGGAAAAATAATGAAACAAGATGGGATGGGGAAGGACACAAACCATAAGAGACTCCTAATCTCACAAAACAAACTGAGGGTTACTGGGGGGTGGGAGGGTAGGGATAGGGTGGATGGGTTATGGACATTGGGGAGGGTTTGTGCTTTGGTGAATGCTGTGAAAGATGTAAGCCTGATGATTCACAGACCTGTACCCCTTGGGCAAATAATAAAAATAAAATTAAAAAAAAAATAAAAAATAAATAAAAATAAAAATAAAAAAAGGTCAGTTATGAAAAAAAAAAGAAAAAGAAAGAGTTAACTCTGAGCAGCTTTATATTAGATTTGATGAAGAATAAAATGTCATGGAAAAACATGATAGGATAAAAGAGTATGAGCTAAGAGTAGTAAACTGGGGGAAATATTGCAAAGCCTGTTTTTCAGTATCTTCTCAGAATTTCTCTATCATCATATATAAGGATGCTTCTTTCCTCCAGGTACAGGGAGGTCACTTCTCACATGAGAGTTTTATCACCTGCTTCAGGAAAGGTAGGAATCCTTATACCTGCCATTTTTCAAATTTCTTCAGTTTGAAATATTCAATATGCCAAGGTGTCATATCTTGAAGTAGCATGTTATGAAGCCCATAATAGACAAAATAAGTAGTCTCCTACTATACAAAAGTGTATGGCATCAAATGCTTGGCAAGTTTAAAGAATGTAAGTAGGCCCAGGCAGGTAGTAAATAAAACATTTGAGGGGAATTATGAGAGGTAAGGTTGAAAAGCTAGGTAGAGTTAGACTATGATGGTCCTTGAACGCCATGCTTACAAAGTATAGCCTCTGCCCTATAGATGGTGGCTGTCATGAAGAGCTTTTAAACAATGGAGTGATATTACCATATTCCTATTTTAGAAAGGTAATCCTTAGCTGCCACCTCATTCTTCTGTCCTGACAGAAGCTCTTTCTCACAAGAAAGAAAACCACAGGAAGAGAGTATCTTGTGGGAACAGTGAAAATTCAAGGGAATTTTCAAGGGCCAAAAAGGATGCAGGTAAGCAAAGGACAACTTGGATATTTTTATCACACTTCCTGGGGCAGAAGATAATGGTGGCATTGGTATTTGAATTCTTTTGTGAAGGATGAGAATTTTCCAGCCAGAAAGAGTAAGAATTACTTGCTAAAACTTAAACCTAAAACCATGGATTAGCATAGCTGGATGGGGTCCTAGTGATCATCTAGTTAAAGGTAGGCAAATTATGCCTGAAGGGCATATCTGGCCTATATTTTTATATGACCTTTCAGCTAAGAATGATTTTTACATTTTAAAAGTGTTGTAAAAGGAGAAAAAAAATATGTGACTAAGTGTGTGGTCCACAATGCCTAACATACTTTCTATTTGGCCCTTTACAGAAAAAGTTTGCCACAGTCTAAGTTAACCTCTTTGTATTATGGGGGGGGGCGATTAGGCCTATGTACTCATCATATACAAACATACTTATATCTCGGAAAGTTCAACCTTATGACCTTGAACTACTTTTATTTCCAAAGTATTTTAAGTTTTATTTGTTTGTTTGTTTGTTTGTTTGTTTATTCTTTTATTTAATTTATGTTCAAGAGAATTAGGGAGTGCCAAATTTGAATGCTTTTGAATTTCGGGCATGTTCCATGGTACATAGTACAGATTTGTTACATTTTGTCACATATCACAATACCACCTTTGCCCCTTTCCTATTCTTTGCTAAAGTGATCTTAAGATTCTCATGGAGAATCATTCATCTTAACCTAGTTTGGTTGGAGTTGACCCCACCCAAGCCCCAAGGACAGGGTTATGCTACTAGTGGTATAAGCCAATCAGGACATCCCATGCTTCTGGTCATAGTGACAGACATATGATCCAGTTCAAAGTACTGATTATCAGTCTCAGAACTTTATGTTAACGTTTTTAGAAACAAAAATACTTACTATTTTTTTCTGCTGGATTTGAACCTAAAAGAAAAAAGTCCTGGAAATATGTATAGTCATCTTGACATAATCAGAACATAAGAATGAAGTTAACCTGAGGGAGAAGAGGATTGAGAAATTGAAAGTCTAGTGACATTGTTTGAAACTTTTGGATCAAGCTGTGGTGGGAGCCTATGTTCTTGGACTTTTGATTAGGTGAACCAATAAATTCCATCTGATTAACTTGGTTTGAGCTTGGTTTCCTGCTATTTACAACCAAAAGGGTCAAACTCCATGATTAGTAATTAGTGGTTCATTTATGAATCATCTATATCTGTTTTTTGTGCTATAGTGGCAGAGTTGAATAGTTATGACACACTGCATGGCTTACAAAGGCTAACACATTTGCAAATTGTCTCTTTACAGAAAAAGTTTGCTGACCTCTGGTCTAACTAAAATGGATGAATACCAAGAATTCTTTTTGTTTACCTCTTGCTATTGAACTCCTAGGGAGATGGTAAAAGTCTCATTGAAATTTATGGTTCTGTCTAAGACTAGGAATTAAAGTATAGACAGGAAGAGAATGGTGGGGGTCACTTCTAACCATTCAAGGTATGATTCAGTGGATGAGGAATTTATTCATCATAGATAGGAGAATTGTCCATTAGAAGATAGAATTAGCGGGCACCTGGGTGGCTCAGTGGGTTAAAGCCTCTGCTTTCGGCTCAGGTCATGATCTCAGGGTCCTGGGATCGAGGCCTGCATCGGGCTCTCTGCTCAGCAGGGAGCCTGCTTCCCCCTCTCTCTCTCTGCCTGCCTCTCTGCCTCCTTGTGATCTCTCTCCCTCTGTGAAATAAATAAAATCTTAAAAAAAAAGAAGATAGAATTAGCTGTGAAAGATGTAAGCCTGATAATTCACAGACCTGTACCCCTGGGGCAACGAATAAAAATTAAAGATAGAATTAGAAGATAGAATTTTGAATAAGTTGTTAATAAGCAGTTAATTTTAAATAAGTTAAAATGTTTTCTCTAAACCCTGGAGAAGCTATTTTACATTTCCAGCTGCAGAGGAAGGGAGGGCAAGGGGGCATTGGCCTTTATTAATCCTCTACAATATGTTAGATACTCTGCTAGGTTTTATTTTCAGATTATGTTTGATTCATCTTCAAATCAATCATATTATTTTTTCCCACTTTTATGATGAGAAAACTGAGATTTTAAATTGCTTTACTCAGCTAGTAAGTACCAAAGCTGAGATTTGAACACAAATCAACTGAGTTCCCAAATTCACGCTCTTTCTGATATATCACAAGGTGAAAGAATCTAAAAGAATAAGACAAACAGAAGAAATCTAAAAGTAAGAAACTGAGTTAGACTGATCTATTTGGAAGCCTCATTAAATAAGAATTATAAACTAATGGAAGATAGTTCATTTCCAATAAGAAGTAGCACTATAAAGAATTATGCTAGCTCAGCAGAATTAGTTTGTGATGGTCTTGAACTAACCAGGATGTAGAATGAGCCCAATTAGTAGTAACAAAAGCCATATAATTATGGGAGGAATCATTAAAATGAGGCAATAACGAATAACCAGAATATATCAAGGTCAGCTGACATCACTGGAGCAGAGGATGCTTTGGGATGGAGTAGATAAATAAGCACTAGCAGCTTCTCAGGACAATTATAGTGTTGATCTCTGAGAAGGCTTATGCCACCCAGGAACTCTGCTAGGTGGCAAGGGAAGGACTTGAAAGGCGGGGTTCTGGCAATTTTTACTAAGCTCAGAATCAGAAATTACTGCCAGTGTAACTCACCACTTCCTTAAAGAGCCCCAAGCTGGGGAAATGCAGGCTAAACATACCACCAGGAATACTCCTTTCCTTCTATTTTCAAGAAGGATGATGAAAGAGATTATTTTAAGTTTCCAGCTCTTAGCTACTTTGCAGGTAGCTATTTTGTGGATCCCTCTGAGACATACCTCATAGAACTTCTCTGAAGGAATAAGCTGAACATCAACAGCAATTCTCAGCTTGCCAGTCTCAGACTCACTTGTCAGTCTCTTCCAGTCCTGTGTCTTTAAACTAAATTACATGCTCAACACCATCTCACATGTTTTTTCCAAGGGAAATGAAAACAGGGTTTTTATTCAGCAGTTCTTCATTTCTTTTACTTCTTTCCTCTTCTGATGGTATCATTTTTTCCTGTTATCTTTAGCCTCTGCCTCCATTCTGTCTGGCCGTCTGATTTCTAATATGGCTGTTTTATGAGGGGTGCCATTATGAAGGTGAGGAAATGAGCTTTTCTAATTTTTTGATCATGTATTCAAAATTAACTTAGGTAGCAACAGGAATAAAGACACTACTTTCACCTGCGTATTTTCCACCCACTCCCCAGGATGTTTTATCATCAGTAAACATTTCTTGTACTG
Organism: Ailurus styani; assembly: GCA_002007465.1. Classification (NCBI taxonomy): domain Eukaryota; kingdom Metazoa; phylum Chordata; class Mammalia; order Carnivora; family Ailuridae; genus Ailurus; species Ailurus styani. The sequence continues at coordinate 355,825 of LNAC01000650.1, read as the reverse complement.
TCAAAAACCATGATAAATTGTAGAACTTGACAGACACACATATATTGGTAAACACCACTTTGTAAGAATGTGGCTCTACAGAATCAGTCTTGACAGTGTTCTTAACCAACATGCATTGAAACACTAGTACAAATATCAGTCAATGAGAGCAAAGTTCTGTTCATGGATTGTGTTGATTCTGCACACCCATTCAATATGTATGCCCAATCATCATTTGGTTATTCATCCCAAGTTTCACCAGCCTGTGCACTCCTTCCCTGATGGATGGAAGATAGCATCTTATATATTCCCAACACCTTCTATAATGTACAGATTTGATAAGCTTTTACCCTTAGACTACATGGTCTGAGATTTAAATGTGACAATGTTGTTTTGTTATAGTTTATCTTGAAAAACCACATACCTCTGGCTCTGCAAGACAAGTATTCTGGTACTATGGGTATTCTTTCAAGCACATTATCAGGAGATACTGTAGGAAAAATGTAAAAAGCCAGAGCATATAGGGATAGAAAGTCAGGCCTCTAGGCAAACAAAATTGCTTGTTCTTTACTACTGAACAATATTTTAAAAGAACACATTGAAAACAGCCAGAACAGACACACGGGAGACTTCTTCATATGCATCATAAAGGATGGGCAAGAGAAAAATCATGATCATGCAACTAACATACTCCTTAAAGTAGAATGGAGTAAAATGCTGCTAAACGATAAAACTCATATTGTGTTGGCTTTCTTTCTCAAAGCAATCACAAAGATTTCTGTTTCAGAAACATTTTCTCTCTCTTTGCTTTACCATGTCTTCGTAATGTACAATAAGGGAATTGTGTCCATTATGATGTTCCTGTTTCCAATCATATTGTGGTTTCTAGATTACTGACTCCTCCTAGTTTCCTCTAATCAGATGGCATTTATGCTGCTTAGCAATTAGTTCTAAGAGCTTCAGAATGGTTTGCAAGTTTGCCTGGCCTGAAGGGTGGAGTCAGAGGGCCTTATGCTATCTCTCATTTTTTTTGTCTATATGCTAAATTAAACAAAGTTGAAAACTTTGTATTATTAATTTGGAGAAAATGACTTTGTGATGTAGTATACTCAGTGTCTGAAACATTTTAAATATATTAGAATGAACCATAAGTTATACAAATTAAAATCTAGTTATTGGGGAAAAATGAGGAAAAACACTTGAATTTAAATGATTTCAAAGGTCTGAGAAAGAGTCCTATTTAGCTGTCTCTAATTTAATAGCTCAATAGGTGATGCCATCTTCCTATCCATTAAAGATCAGATTTATTCATGTTAGATGAAAATGTACCAAATATCTTGAAACATCCTACTATTTTTAATGATGCATACATAATTTAGGGAATATTTTTAAAACACAGTCAATTAATCATCTGATAGACAGGAAATTCTGTTGTGGTAAAATTAACAATTTTAATGTATGTGGAGAATCTAATTTTAACTGCATCCCTTCACCACAACTCCTCTTAGCCTTTAATTGCTATTTTCCATCAGTACGTATAAGTGGTTTGATATCCCAAAAGCATATATTTAAATGTGGTGGGGACCTTGTTAAATGCTGTCCTCAGTTAACTGCAGTGATTTGCATAAGCAACAACAAATACAGAAACAAATGTCTAAAACCAAAAACATTTTTCATTTCTTAGAGATTTGTTTGATAATAATGCTTTCAAAACATATGAAACTGTCAGAAATAGTTATGCTTTCCTATACATGAGTTTAAATGTGATTTAAAAAAATAAAGAATTGCTTTCGTGTTTTTTATTTTTTCTGGTATGAAGAAACAACTACATTATTTGAATACAGGAAATGACTGTTTCCTTTTTTATTATTATTTTTTTTTATAATTTGCCCCAGGGGTACAGGTCTGTAAATCATCAGGCTTACACCTTTCACAGATATTGCAATAGCACAAACCCTCCCCAATGTCCATAACCCATCCACCCTATCACGACCCTCACACCCCCCAGTAACTCTCAGTTTCTTAAGAGTCTCTTATGGTTTGTCTCCTTCCCAATCACATTTTGTTTCATTATTTTTTCCTCCTTACCCCCCAAGAACCCCACTGCCCCTCAAGTTCCTCATATCAGAGAGATCATAATGATAATTGTCTGTCTCTGATTGACTTATTTCGCTCAGCATAATACACTCTAGTTCCATCCACGTCGTTATAAATGGCAAGATTTAGTTTCTTTTGATGGCTGCATAGTATTCCACTGTATATATATATACCACATCTTCTTTATCCATGCATATGTTGATGCACATCTAGGTTCTTTCCATAGTTTGGCTATTGTGGACATTGCTGCTATAAACATGTGGGTGCATATGCCCCTGAGGATCAATACCTTTGTATCGTTAGGGTAAATAACCAGTAGTGCATTTTCTGGATCGTAGGGTAGCTCTATTTTCAACTTTTGAGGAACCTCCATACTGTTTTCCAGAGTGGCTGCACGAGCTTGGATTCCAACCAACAGTGTAAGAGGGTTCCCCTTTCTCCACATCCTTGCCAACATCTGTCATTTCCTGACTTGTTGATTTTAGCCATTCTGTCTGGTGTGAGGTGTTATCTCGCTGTGGTTTTGATTTGTATTTCCCTGATGCCGAGTGATGTTGAGCACTTTCTCATGTGTCTGTTGGCCATTTGGATGTCTTCTTTGGAGAAATGTCTGTTCATGTCTTCTGCCCATTTCTTGACGGGGTTCTTTGTTTTATGGGTATTGGGTTTGAGATGTTCTTTATAGATTTTGGATACAAGCCCTTTATCTGATATGTCGTTTGCAATATCTTCTCCCATTCTGTCCATTGTCTTTTGGTTTTATTGACCGTTTCCTTTGCTGTGCAAAAGCTTTTAATCTTGAAGTCCCAAAGTTCATTTTTGCTCTTGCTTCACTTGCCTATGGTGATGTTCCTAGGAAGAAGTTGCTGTGGCTGAGGTCGAAGATGTTGCTGCCTATGTTCTCCTTAAGGATTTCGATGGATTCTTTTCTCATATTGAGGTCTTTAATCCATTTTGAGTCTATTTTTGTGTGTGCTGTAAGGAAATGATCACTTCATTTTTCTGCATGTGGCTGTCCAGTTTTCTGAACACCATTTGTTGAAGAGACTGTCTTATTTTTCCATTGGACATTCTTTCCTGCTCTGTCGAAGATTAGTTGACCATAGAGTTGAGGGTCCATTTCTGGGCTCTCTATTCTGTTTCACTGATCTATGTGTTTGTTTTCCTGCAAGTACCATTCTCTATTGTTGATTGACAGCTTTGTAATAGCACTTGAAGTCTGAAATTGTGATGCCACCAACTTTGGTTTTCTTTTTCAACATTCCTTTGGCTAGTCCGGGCCTTTTCTGGATCCATATAAATTTGAGGATCATATGTTTCATTTCANTTTCTTTGAAATAAATTGCTGGTATTTTGATGGGGATTGCATTAAATGTGTAGATTGCTCTAGGTAGCATAGACATTTTCACAATATTTGTTCTTCCCATCCATGAGCATGGAATGTTTTTCCACTTTTTTGTCTCTTCCTCAATGTCTTTCATGACTACTTCATAGTTTTCTGAGTACAGATTCTTTCCTCTTTGGATAGGATTATTCCTAGGTATCTTATGGTTTCAGGTGCAATTGTAAATGGGATTGACCCCTTAATTTCTCTTTCTTCTGTTTTGTTGTCAGTATATAGAAATGCAACTGATTTCTCTGCATTGATTTTATATCCTGACACTGTACTGAATTCCTCTGTGTGTTCTACCAGTTTTGGAATGGAGTCCTTCAGGTTTTCCACATAGAGTATCTTATCATCTGCAAAGAGTGAGAGTTTGACTTCTTCTTGCCAGTTTGGATGCCATTTATTTCTTTTTGATGTCTGATTGCTGAGGCTAGGACTTCAAGTACTATGTTGAATAGCAGTGATGATAGTGGACAGGCCTGCATGTTCCTGACGTCAGGGGAAAAGCTCTCAGTTTTTCTTATNATTGAGAATGATATTCGCTGTGGGTTTTTCGTAGATGGCTTTGATGATATTGAGGTATGTACCCTCTATGCCTACACTGTGAAGAGTTTTGATCAAGAAAAGGTGCTCTACTTTCTCAAATGCCTTTTCAGCATCTATTGAGATGATCATATGGTTCTTGTTCTTTCTTTTTTTAATATATTGTATCACATTGATTAATTTGTGAATGTTAAACCAACCTTTCAACCCGGGAATAAATCCCACTTGGTCGTGATGAATAATCCTTTTAATGTGCTGTTGGATCCTACTGGCTAGTATTTTGTTGAAGATTTTTGCATCCGTGTTCATCAATGACATTGGTCTGTAACTCTCCTTTTTGATGGAGTCTTTGCCTGGTTTTGGGATCAAGGTAATGCTGGCCTCATAAAATGAGTTTGGAAGTTTTCCTTCCATTTCTATTTTTTGGAACAGTTTCAGGAGAATAGGTATTAATTCTTTAAATGTTTGGTAGAATTCCCCTGGGAAACCGTCTTTCCCTGGTCTCTTGTTTGTTGGGATATTTTTGATGACTGCCTCAATCTCCTTACTGGTTATGGGTCTATTCAGGTTTTCAATTTCTTCCTGGTTCAGTATTGGTAGTTTACATGTCTCTAGGAATGCATCCATTTCTTCCAGATTGTCAAATTTGCTGGTGTAGAGTTGCTCATAATATGTTCTTAAAATTGTTTGTATTTATTTGGTGTTGGTTGTGATCTCTCCTCTTTCATTCATGATTTT
>LNAC01000650.1:301557-350627 GCA_002007465.1 Ailurus styani | reverse complement strand
TTCCTCTTGTGGTTGAGTTCTAGTTTCAGAGCATTATGGTCTGAAAATATGCAGGGAATGATCCCAATCTTTTGGTACCTGTTGAGACCTGATTTGTGACCCAGAATATGGTCTATTCTGGAGAATGTTCCATGTGCACTAGAGAAGAATATGTTTTCTGTTGTTTTGGGATGGAATGTTCTGAATATATCTGTAATGTCCAAGTGTTCTGGGGTGTCATTTAAAGCCTTTATTTCCTTGTTGATCTTTTGCTTTGATGATCTGTCCATTTCAGTAAGGGGGATGTTAAAGTTCCCTACTAATATTGTATTATTGTCAATGTGTTTCTTTGACTTTGTTATTAATTGTTTTATATCATTGGTTGCTTCCATGTTAGGGGCGTAGATATTTATGATTCTTAGATCATCTTGTTGGACAGAACCTTTTAGTATGATATACTCATGCGTCCTTCCTCATATTTTATGATTTCTTTGGCTTAAAATCTAATTTATCGGGCGCCTGGGTGGCTCAGTGGGTTAAAGCCTCTGCTTTCAGTTCAGGTCATGATCTCAGGGTCCTGGGATCGAGGCCCGCATCGGGCTCTCTGCTCAGCAGGGAGCCTGCTTCCCCCTCTCTCTCTGCCTGCCTCTCTACGTCCTTGTGATCTCTCTCCCTCTGTGAAATAAATAAATAAATAAAATCTTAAAAAAAATCTAATTTGTCTGATATATGGATTGCCACTGCAGCTTTCTCGTGCTGTCCATTGGCATGTTTAATTGTATTCCACCAACTCTCTTTAAATCTGGATTTGTCTTTGTGTGTAAGATGAGTTTCTTGTAGACATCATATCTATGGATCTTGTTTTTTTATCCATTCTGATACCCTGTGTCTTTTAGTTGGGATATTTAGTCCATTTACATTCAGAGTAACTATTGAGAGATATGAATTTTGATCCATTGTGTTGCCTGCCAGATGACTGTTACTGTATATTGTGTCTCTCCCTTTCTGGTCTATGTTTCTTTTAAGTTCTCTTTGCTTAGAGGACCCCTTTTAATATTTCCTGTAGGGCTGGCTTGGTGTTTGCAAAATCCTTTAGTTTTTGTTTGTCCTGGAAGATTTTTATCTCTCCTTCTATTTTCCATGACAGCCTAGCTGGATATAGTATTCTTGGCTGCATATTTTTCTCGTTTAGTGCTCTGAATATATCATGATGGCTCTTTCTGGCCTGCCAGGTCTCTGTGGATAGGTCTGCTGTCAGTCTAATATTTCTACCATTGTATGTTATAGACCTCTTGTCCCGAGCTGCTTTCAGGATTTTCTCTTTGTCACTAAGACTTGTAAGTTTTACTTTAGATGACGGGGTGTAGACCTATTTTTATTGATTTTGAGGAGGGTTCTCTGTGCCTCCTGGATTTTGATGCTTGCTCCCTTCGCCAAATTAGGGAAATAAGTGTCTCTTCCTGAGGTGTATTCGCACCACCCTCGCCAGGGGCCAGGCTACGTAATCAGCTCAGGTTAGCTTTCGGGAGCTTTTGTTCCTTGAACGCTTTCCGTAGAGCTTCGGAGGACAGGACTGAAAATGGAGGCTCCCTGTCTCTGACCCGGAGGAGCCAAGAGCTCAGAGCCTCACTCCTCAGTGCGCCTCAGAGAAAAGCATTCCCTCCCATCTCCTGGTCTCTAGCCGCTCTCTGAGCTCACCCGGCCTGTGACCGAGCATCTCTCTCTCTGATGCGGCCCCTTTTAGAATCTCTGAACCCAGCAGATTCCTGCAGCCACTCCCGCGCTGCTCCTCCCAGAGGAGGAAGGAGGGGGTTTCTCTGGGTCTGCCGCTCGTGGGGTCCCGGCTCACAGAGCAGTGGCCCGACTGTCCTTTCGATTCCAGCCCACGGTAACACCAAGCTGCAAGACCCCTTCTCAGCTCAGCTCCGTCTCTCCCATCGGCTTCTCTCTGATACCTGGGAGCTCGGTCATGCTCAGAGACCCCTGGTCTTTTTATGTCCCCGTGGGTCCTTAGACCACACTGTCCCCACGAGGGCTTCACCCCCCACTTGGCCTCTGGAGCAATGTCCCTCAGTGGAGCCGACTTCTAACAGTTCCGAGTCTATGCTCTGATGCTCACTCTCTTGACAGAAGCCGGCCCTTCCCCCTGGGGTCTATCTTCCAGTCGCTTCAAATTCACTTCTCCACATGTCCTACCTTCCGGAACATGGTCGATTTTCTGTTCCTAGAATCGCTGCTCTTCTTTTTTTCAATCTCATGCAGAATTTGTAGGTGTTCAGAATAGCTATCTGGGTGTTTGATAGCTATCTGGGTAAATTTCTGGGACCTGATGCTAATCGGTCTCATACTCCTCCGCCATCTTGCCGCAGTCAGAGAGGGTTAATATTTAGATAGACTTTTGTGGACAGTGATAGTATACCACTTAGATAGTCTAAGAAACGATCAATAAAAGTTAGATCCTTATACTCACTAGGGCCAAAAGAATGCTTAGGGCAACCCTAGAATTCAATGGCAAGCCTAAATTGCAGTAATCTATTGTATAATTCATATATATAAATATTTAATGGCCACTGCATATATAGAGTTTTCTCCATTTTACTAAAGTAACTTTACTTTAGTGGAAGTCATTCATGAATGTGTATTAGTCTTCTCAATATACCTTCCTTTGGAAAACTACTCTTCATTGTATTGTAGTTTTCCTATATTTATGCAGTTCCATTCACATTGGTCTCCCACATGTCCTTGGGGTGAGAACAGGCCCCAGGCCTGTCCAAAAATTATGTTTCATGACTCTGACCAGAGTGACTAGTTCAGTGATACCCATGCGACCTAAAAAAGCTCAATAAAAACCTACCCTGAAACTTTTCAAGAGCTATGAGGAAATACACTATCATTTTGTCTGGAATTGGAAGCTTTAACAATGACATGGATTTGGGGCTACTGGCAACTGTGTTGTTGCTACATAAAGAAAGATTCCTGGTAAAGAAAGCAAGTAGAATCAAGCAGAACTGTAGTCAAGAGTAGGAAAAAGAAACAGTCTTAATTCTATTATTTAAACTGGATTTAAATATGCATAAAAACATTTCCACCCCTGGACTTCTTAATTATATAAATCAATTAATTCTAATTTCTCTTCCTCCCCCATCTCTGATTCTCTCTTTCTCTTTCTCTATCTTTCTCCCCACTTTTATTCAGCTAATTTTGGTTTGCTTTCTGTCTCTTAGAAATGAAAATGTTCCGACTGACACATCCGTTGTTCTCAATAAGGGTTTAAGACTCCTTCCACTACCCCATGATGAGTCTAGCAGGTAACAATAGAGGCAAAATTAGAAAATAGAGATGTAAAGAAAGAGAAAAAAGAAGGGAACAAAATATAACAGGCAAAATACATAGATCTTCATGATAGTGAGGAATGGTACCAGCCAGTTCTTTCCAAGTTGATTCATGTCCTTTATTTATAACCTTTATAAATTTATAAATGAAAATTGCCTGGGCTTAAATCATCATTTATAAAAATAAAGTTACTACTCATAGTGTGTTTATTTCTCTCTCTCTCTCTCTCTCTCTATATATATATATATATATAGATAGATAGATAGATAGATATAGATAGATAGATAAATAGGTATGGCATTCTTCTTTTTAAAAGATTTTATTTATTTATTTGACAGAGAGACAGCAATCACAAGTAGGCAGAAAGGCAGGCAGAGGGAGAGGGGGAAGCAGGCTCCCTGCTCAGCAGAGAGCCCAATGCGGAGCTAGATCCCAGGACCCTGAGATCATGACCTGAGCTGAAGGCAGAGGCTTTAACCCACTGAGCCACCCAAACGCCCCTATATATAGCATTCTTGAAACTGAAAATAAAGTTCTTTATGTTCAATATATTGTGAATCTAATGATATTGAAGGGCCTCAAAGAGTGCTGGTAGCAGATTGATGGTAAGTTGTCTATGGTGATGTTAACATTGAAACACAAAGTTGGAATACTGGGTCTGATTTTCCCCTTTCAATCACCCAATTAATAGAGTTATTATCCATTCTGCACAGAAATGCACAAATCCTTTGAAAAATTCATTATCAAAAGTTTTAACTATTTCCTGATGTTTTTGATGAGAGGGAGGGGATTAATTTAAGAAACTGAAGGCTTTTGTGTAAAAGAGAAGGTGAGGTTGGTCAGAGAAGGAACTTTGGGAAATAAATATCGTTGGAAGAAAACCCAAATGGCATCCTTGGAAAATGGTTAAGAGAGCAAGTCTCAAAACAGATAGGGCATACACAGAGTTATAAGTGTGCATTACAGAATCCATTTATGCGGTGACTAAGTCAGGGATCAACAAACTACCATCTTTGGGTCACATCAGCCCCCTGCCTGTTTTTATAGGATCTATAAGCTAAATGTGTTTTTTATATTTTTAAACTGTTGAAAAAAGTCAAAATAAAAATAATGTTTTTTATATAGAAAACTGTATAAAATTTGAATATCAGTGTCCATAAATAAAGTCTACTGGAACACAAGAATGCCCATTTGTTTCAGTATTGTCCATGGCTGATTTCTCTTTATAACAAGAGAGTTGAGTAGTTTGAAAAGAAACCATATAGTTAAGCCTAAAGTATTTACTATCCAGCATTTCAAAGAAAAAAGGTTTGACAATTCCTCTGCTGTGGCAAAGGGTCAGAAAGCCAAGGAGGGATAGGAGGTAGTAGTGTGGTTAAGAAGACAGGGTGTAGAAAAAAAAAAGAAGAAGAAGACAGGGTGTAGAGACACATTGCCCTAGTTCAGTTTGTTTATCTTGAGCAAGTTATTTAATGTAGCTTAGATTTAGTTTCCTTAGCTATAAAATGGGAATGATAATATTGCCTGCTCAATAGGGTTTTTATGAAGATCAAGTGGGATAATCTCAACAGTACATTTATTATATGACAAGTGCTAAATATGTTGACAGGTGAACAGGGCATTGCATATTTGGTAGGAATGATTTGGGGTGTCTTCTTGCCTCCTTATTTAATTGGGAGTTATTTTATTCCTTTACCCATATATGTAGTACATGGGCATGTCTTTATGAACTCAATTAAGCTGAAGAAAGAAATGAAAGAAAGAAAGAAAGAAAGAAAGAAAGAAAGAAAGAAAGAAAGAAAGAAAGAAAGAAAGAAAGAAAGAAGAAAGAAAGAAAGAAGAAAGAAAGAAAGAAAGAAAGAAAGAAGAAAGAAAGAAAGAAAGAAAGAAGAAAGAAAGAAGAAAGAAAGAAAGAAAGAAAGAAAGAAAGAAAGAAAGAAAGAAAGAAAGAAAGAAAGAAAGAAAGAAAGAAAGAAAGAAAGACTGTCTGGTGAGCTGCAAATTATAACCTGTATTTGTTGTTTTTCATTTGTGGATTTGCCTGTTACCACCATTGCATCTATCTGGATGGCTGATTTCTTATTTTTATACAAGAATAATGTATGTGTATATTCTGACAACAAAAGACACCTGAAACATGGTGCAAAATATTCAGAACCTTTGAACCCCACTCAAATAAGTACACCACAGATGGAAAGATTATAGTTTATTATTTTAATATTTTAGTCAGTATATGTATTGATGGTTTTAGGAAAGAACATATCTATTGCTAATTATTATTACACTGTTCTTGATCTCCACTATGAACTCAAGAGTGGAAAGCCAACTTGGTGGTTGAGAGAATTTAAGCATTGTTATAAACTAGGTGGGATATTCAGTGGAGACCCAAAGACCTAACTTGGTCTTTGCTTTAAGATATTCATGTTTGTCTGAGTTGTCCTACGTGTCATAAACAGAAGTGAAACTGGAAATGTCTCAGGAGTTCTTATTCCCAGATTTGATTATTTTTCAGTTTCCAGACCCAATGAAGATTTAATAGTTGAGAAAACATAATTTTATCCTTTCATTATACAGAGAGGATGCCTTGAAAGATAGGCAGAAAGCAGTCATAAAGTTAGAGGGAAATAGAATAAAAGCACTTACCCTTCAAAGCTAACACTTGTCTAGGAAATAAGGAGAAGACCCAGTATCCAAAAAAGATGAATCACAATTCATTATCAAATGGTTACTACTCACCAGCTAAAGTTCCGTTTTAGCTCCCTTTACCTTATTTCTGATTGTTACATATCTGAAATTAGAAGTGAATAGCAAGATATTTGTGTTTTAATCACTATAAAGTACTGCTCACTTGAGGTAACTGTGAAAAATGATTGGATCTTTTAAAAAATAAAGTATAGGGTGCCTGGGTGGCTCAGTGGGTTAAAGCCTCTGCCTTCGGCTCAGGTCGTGATCTCAGGGTCCCAGGATCGAGGCCCACATTGGGCTCTCTGCTCAGCAGGGAGCCTGCTTCCTCCTCTCTCTCTGCCTACTTGTAATCTCTCTCTGTCAAATACATAAATAAAAATCTTTAAAAAAATAAAAAAATAAAAAATAAAGTATAAAGAGACAAAATTTTCCACTAAATGATTCAGTCTTCAGGATAGGTTTGGCATGGTAAGACCAGTGTAGCCATGTTACGCCATCTAACCTTGAGTTCTAGCAGGCACAGGTTATTGCTTGTGAAAGTCAAGGTCAGTTAAATTAAGGACTCTCTTCTTCATGGTAAGGAAGAGCAATAACAAGTGTTCATGGGGGAAATCCTTAAATAAGTAAGTAAGTAAGTAAGTAAGTAAGTAAGCAAGTAAATAAATAAATAAATAAATAAATAAATAAATAAATAAATAATATATATTTAGATCCAGGCACTAAATTGGCTTAGATCGTTGAAGCTAACTTTTTAAAACTCTGTTTTTTTATACAGATAATGTCTTAAAGGTACTCAAAATTTACACATTTAATGTCAAAAATTTTTCAAGTGTGAAGAATAATATCTTAGTTATATCATGTGGTACTTTAAAAGTCAAATAATATACAAAAGTGCTATGTCACACTAACTTTCCTAAATCAACTTCAGTTTGTTTACAAAAATAAAGCTGTTTGCCAGACTGATCATTGCTTTTTTATATAAGGGGGTAAATTAATTGCTTATTATACATATTGGTATTTAATAAGATATAACTATAGTCCATATAGTTTTTGACATAAATCATCAGGTTTATATGGAGTTCAAACCATCACAGTTTCAAATTTTATTGACTATTGTCACCATTCTAGTTTTGATATTCTAAGATTAACCAAATGACTCTGCAATTTAAAGTAAACTTATTTAAATGAATTGGGCCACTGATCAAATTAAAACAAATGGAGGTATGTGAGGCCAGGGAGAAGATTTTTATTTTGTAAGCTCCGGTACTTTCCCATCCTGACCTCTGTTTACCATTCATCACTGTATGACTGGGAAAGAGTAACATAGAAAGTGTATTATATATTTTATAGATAGGAATTTAAAGATGATGAGGAAGTATATTACTTTTTGGAATTATTCAAGTTCTAATGATTTTTTATAATAAACCATGATGTTTCAGAAGGAAAAATTAACAATGTTTGCATATTAAAAAGAAATTTGAATTACTTCTTTTTAAGGCATGATATGAATGGTAGTGAAGTCACACAACATTACCTCTGGACAATTTGAAACACAGGCAACTGAATAGGTTAATTAGAAAATATGTGAAGATTTGTTAACAGAAATCTTTTCTTCAAATATTATTGTTACTTTCTCAGTATTAAAAGAAATGCTTCTTAAAAATAAATGAAATGCTTCTGACAACATTATAATGGTTTCACGTTTGTATGAAAATTCTGGAGGATGTCTAGAAAACTAATTCACCCATTCTGGTTATATGAGACCACCTTTTTGTTGATTACAACTATCTGCTCTTTATAAATTCTTCTGTTTTGTGCATATTCCTTACTTAAATTCACCAAATGGAAAAAAAGACCTAACATTTTTGATCACTTATTAAATGTCAGCTACTTAACCTTTTAATTAAATTTTACTTTATTTTCAAATCACCTTTTAAAAGATAAGCATCATCGGGCGCCTGGGTGGCTCAGTGGGTTAAAGCCGCTGCCTTCGGCTCAGGTCATGATCCCAGGGTCCTGGGATCGAGGCCCACGTCCGGCTCTCTGCTCAGCAGGGAGCCTGCTTCCTCCTCTTTCCTCTCTCTCTGCCTGCCTCTCTGCCTACTTGTAATCTCTCTCTCTGTGTCAAATGAATAAATAAAAAAAAAAAATCTTTAAAAGATAAGCATCATCTTCATCATCCCCATTTTGCTGATGAGGAATCAGGATAGAGAGGTGATATAGCCAGATGATATCAAATAGCTAGTAAATTACACAGGCTGGATTTGGACCCAGAAGTGATTACTTATAAGGCCCATGGTCTATCTATTTTAGACCACGTCTTTTATCTCCCTGTCTACTGAGCACTTGCTATATCTATGGTATTGTAGTAGATATTTAGATGTTTGAAATACTGAAAAATACATTTGCTTATGAAGAAAGGACTCATGCTTTATTTGTACTTTGGTTTTGTCTGTGTTTTCTCCTATTTGCCAGTTGTGCTTTCATGCACTTTTATTTACCTTATATTTGCTGAATCTGAGCTATTTAGGACATTTGTTGGAACAACATTTGAATTGAGAACATTATGTCAGATAGTCAGTTAAAAATATCAGATTTTTTATCAGTAAAGCAGGGTATCTATTCTGCTTATCCATTAATTAGAAAATCAAGTTTAGTATGCATTAAAAGGCTTTGTGAATCATCTTACAAACTGAAGGCACCATTGAAATTTGGTCATCAAAGAAATTAATATTAGTAAAATTTAGTATTGCCAAAGAAAATTATTGACAAATATATGAAAACCTCCTATGTAAAATTTCTCTAATGAATTTTTAACACAGGCATGGGTTTCAGCTGTGAGAGAAAATAAACTTTAGCTGCCCAGAGAAATCTGTGTACACTTAGAGATGATTCCATGAATGGTAGGAAAAAACTAGAATCAGGTATGAAAATAGTCTATCCATACAAATTTGTTCCATGATTGACACCATGTAAAGTGGTGTAGTAAATAAATTTTAATGCAAACTACTTAATGCAGCTTAACTCAGGGTTAGCAAATCCAAAAAGTAGGGTAACACTACTAAACACTTGCATTTCTGTATTCAGTTCTTCCAAGTTATCAATCTTCAAATTATTTTCAATGTAGGAACAGAATAGTTAAAAATCAAACTGAAGACAAATTGTTTATTACTGCCACAGTTTTATGGTTTATTATAAACCATGGTAACAGTGAATAACATTCATCACAGACATTCATATGTAAGTGAAAAAAAAAGCTCAAAATATTTATGATTTTATTTTGATTGGTTAATCCTTCCTAATTTCTGTTCATCAAGAATTGCTTTGAGACCTGACTGCCCTAAACTATTACCATTATTTAATATTTATTAAACTTGTCAAACATTTGCAAAAGTAAAAGTAGACCTAGCCTCTTTAAAATGAACTTATTTATTTCTTATGCCCGCTTTGAAATAAACTTAAAATATCGAGAGGTATATATCTAAAATATTCAATGAAACTTCCAAATTTAATGAGGTTCTGATTTGATTAAAGATTTCTAGGTTTCAGATTGCTCATTCCAATTATATCTGAACAGGATTGCCCATTCTTGTTTTTGGATTTACAGTGATGTCTTATAAATTCCCAGCATTCATAACCCATTTGTGATTCCATATGAATTTGCAAAGAACCCAAAAGTCAATTCTGTGAATTTTTTTTAAAGATTTTATTTATTTATTTGACACAGAGAGAGAGATTACAAGTAGGCAGAGAGGCAGGCAGAGAGAGAGAGAGGGAGAAGCAGGCTCCCTGCTGAGCAGAGAGCCCAATGTGGGCATCGATCCCAGGACGCTGAGATCATGACCTGAGCCGAAAGCAGAGGCTTTAACCCACTGAGCCACCCAGGCGCCCCAATTCTGTGAATTTTTAAAGGATTTCTTTCTTCCAGTTATTTCATAAAACTAACATTGTTTTAAATTTTTCACAGTTCAGATCCCTAGGTACTATTTGAATATACACTACCAGAGTGCTTTGTTCTGGTGTTTTCCATTTAGCCTCTACTAAACACTCTGGTAATTGTATGTATAAAGCAAATATCATGTGACTACATCTTTCTAAACATTTCAACGTGAATATTTACCATCTTATACCAATCGTGGTAAATGTATGGCTCCTAGAAACCAAGTTTTTGGATGAACGTAAGTGCCAGAATTCTACAACTTCAGAGAATATAAAAAAGTTAATTTAGGGCGCCTGGGTGGCTCAGTGGGTTAAAGCCGCTGCCTTCGGCTCAGGTCATGATCCCAGGGTCCTGGGATCGAGGCCCGCATCGGGCTCTCTGCTCGGCAGGGAGCCTGCTTCCTCCTCTCTCCTCTCTCCTCTCTCTCTGCCTGCCTCTCTGCCGACTTGTAATCTCTCTCTCTGTGTTCAAAAAAAAAAAAAAAAAATTTAAAAAAAAAAAAAAAAAAAAAAAAAAAAAAAAAAAGTTAATTTAAACTCATCAATTCCATTCATACTTTTTTTTAAAAAAAAGATTTTATTTATTTAAGGGGCAGAAGGAGAAGGAGAAGCAGACTCTGCAATGAGCAGGGAGCCTGACATGGGCTCAGTCCTTGGACCCTGAGACCATGACCTGAGCTGAAGGCACACCCTTAACTGCCTGAGCCACCCAGGTGCCCCCTATTAATACATTAAAAAGTAATTGATCTTTATGAACATTTATAATTTTAGCAGTATAGCAAAAGTTATTCTAATCAGGTTTTTCTTTTTGTGCACAAAAGTATTCTTGAATTCTTACTCTTTAGACAACATTCCAAAGGGAGTGATTATTCTTGGGACCCATGTTTTCCAATGTGTTAGCTTCCTTCCTTTGACATATAGAGTAACATCTTTGGTCTTGTAGGATCCTAAGGTTCTCTCAGCTTTGAGATCAGAAGGCTAGTACAGAGATACATTTTACTGTACAGGCCCCTGGATGTGGGCTACAATGTACCTGGAACAAGAATCAGCCTGGAGAGTGAAGACCTAGGTGTGAAGCCTGGCTGAGATGTATGAAGCTAGTGAGAGACATAGAGTTGGAGAAACCAACTGAGTTTCAGCATATAGACTGAAAGATGTAGTAATGAAAAATATGGGCTCTAGTGGCAGACTGCCTGGATTTGTAACCTGGTTTGACCATTTGCTGCTTGTATAAACATGGGAAAGTTGTTTAATTTCTCTAATTATTATTTATAATTAATTAATAATATGGATGTCATAGGTTTATTATGGAGAATTAAAAGAGATAATGTATGAAAAATACCAAGAAGGACACCTGGGTGGCTCAGCTGGTTGTTCATCTGACTCTTGGTTTCAGCTCAGATGGTGGGCTCAGGGTCATGAGATCAAGCCCTGCATCATGCTCTGGACTAAGTTGGGAGTGTGCTTGAGATTCTCTCTCTCTCCCTCTGCCCCTTCCCTCTGTTCTCACTCTCTCTCTTTCTTTCTCTATATCTCTCTCAAGTAAATAAATCTTTAAAAAAAGAAAAGTAAGAGATTAATTGCAGAAAACACCTATGACGGATAAAGTTAGAGGGAGATAGAGTAGGCAGGAAGAGCCCTCAGAATACAGTGCAGATATGACACATGTGAAAAAAGAAGGGAATGAAGAAAGATTGGGCAGCAAGAGACTCAGACTGTAATTCCATTCTGAAAAGCCTTGGCCAAGTAAACTAGGGGTCCCCAAACCATAGTAATATGATAGAAGAATACCCTGCTGGGCAGGAATAAGTCTTCACTAGCACTCCTATCATGTTCCACCATTGGCTGGGAAAGCCAGGGAGTATGTGTGGCATTATCTTTCATGAGTGAATAATCTGGAGGCTGTCAGTTAACCAGAAACTTCATGGCAGTTTCTCTTGAAGGATATCTAAATAGCACATCTCAATGCTGGGTGCTTTGGGGTATTAATGCTGAGTGCTGAGTAGCACATCTCAATGCTGGGTGCTCAGTATTCAAATTTTTGAGTTATGTTCTGGGATGCATTTAACTGAGAATAGTTTGATACTTTCTGGTTTGGCTTTAAGATTTGTTATGCAGAACCAGAGTCATGTTTAACCTAAATCCAATTATTCCTCACCATTAAGGTAATATTCTTCTGAGTATTCTATCCATAAACTACAAGTTTTGCCACTCTAGCTGGTGGAAATAGGCACTATTCCTGGCCCCGTGAAAATGCTGGATACTGTTCCTGCTAATCTTTTCATGCAGTTCTCTTTCTGAGTCTCCTCACAAGGGCACAGAGATCAGCACTCTGAAGAAAACTTCAGGAGAGATCTGTAGATCTCTGGGATTCTCTGTGCAGCTTTCCCCTCTCCAGTGCCGTATCCTACAAACTCAAGCTGCCATGATCTCTCTAATTCCATCTTCTGAACTCAGGTTGTCTGCCAAATTCAGCCAGGTTTCCCCCTCCCTGTACTGTGACCTAGAAACTCGTAAACCAGCAATCTAGAGCAGTCATGGCTCATTTTGTTTCTTTCCCATCGATCAGCAACAACTGTCCTTCATTGTCTGATATCAAGGGTCTTAACTGTTGTTTCATATATATTTTATGTAGCTTTCTGATGTTTTAAGTAGGAAAGTAAATCTGGTCCCTGTTACTCCATCTTGACCAGAGGTTAAAATTATTGTTTACACTTTGAACATGGTACAGAATTTATATTCCTGATTCAGTTCATCAAAAAGATGGTCAATATTTTTCTAATCTCTAAACCTAGACTCTCATACTTCCCACCTTGTGTACTAGTACAAATTAAAATACTTTTTTTAAAGATTTTATTTATTTGACAGATAGAGAGAGCACAAGTAGGCAGAATGGCAGACAGAAGAAGGAGAAGCAGGCTCCCCACCAAGGAGGGAGCCTAACATGGGGCTCAATCCCAGGATCCTGAGATCATGACCTGAGCTGAAAGCAGACACTTAACCAACTGAGCTACCGAGGTGCCCTCAAATTAAAATACTTTTAATGGGAAGGAAAATTATTGCTATTGATCTGGACCTGGAAATTTTCAAATTGGTCCCAGGTACATTGGGAAATAAAATTTTCATGGCAATTTCGTAGTTGGCTATATGCAGAAAATAAAATCAATTTAAAAATCCTTAAAATCCTTAATATCCTTAAATGCAGAGTAAATTCTTACAAGGAGCACGAAATAAAGATAAACCTACTAGCTTTCTTAAGATCCATACAAAAATAATTTCATTTAAATTATAGTAACAGCTAACTTGATGTTTCCCTGAGCATCTTTTCCACTTTAGATTTGTGAACAAAACAACCAAGACTGACACTTAATTATGAATAACAATCTGTGATGTTATAATGAACCATAAGAATTCTAGTGTTTTGAAGTTTAAATTACAATATGCATATTTAATGAAGTTTGCTCTCTTGCTGGCTGACTGCTTTGATTGGTACCTGTTTAGTATTATAAGTCTGATCATTTGAAGTAATTATCTGAGAAATGTGTCTCTATATATAAAATTTTAAAATAAACATTTTTTGCTAAGGTTGTTATAGTTGTTCTAAAGTTAGGATTTGACCATCTTTACAGTTTTGATAAGTTTTATTTCTCTCTTTGCTTACTGTTCCCAGGTCTGAAGTGAATATTTCTTATTCATTTAACAGCTGATGTGATCTGAATTCTGAATCCAAGGACATCCACAGAAGTTTGTGTTTTATATTGACTTTTCACAAAATCTGCATTTTTTTCTGATGAGAAGAAAGAATTGAGATCCTTGAGCTTCTCTACATGAGAGGAATGGTTATTTATTCATTGTATACAAGAAAGAAAATCCAATACTCTACAGTTCTACTTATTTCTATATTGCATGGTCAAACAATAACTACCATCTGTAGAATTTTACCATTTCAATGATGGATGAACAATACAATATTCTGTGTTTCAAAATACCATAAAGGTATGTCTTCAAGGCCAAAACCATGGTTGAAAGAGAAAGTGAATTTCTTTTAAAAATACCAAATTGACTCATTTTCAGTGAATTGATGACATATTTTGTTATCATTTAGACACTAACTCATCCATTTTATTTTTAAGAGAAATAAAACCAAACATCCAATGACTTTTCTTAGAATCTAATCACCACTGATATTTTGCACAAGAAGCAGGCTGGCCTCTCAAACTCTTTGACATAGTCAACCATTTATACCATCTTTACATCAGTGTCCCTCATTTTTTTAAGCTTTCTTTGTGTAATTCCTTCTCAATAAACTATACCAACTGTAGTTAGGTAAGGTCTCATTTGTAACAGGAGGCTACATCAACTAAAAGAAAAGAAAAAGTTGTTTATAGGAGTTTCAGGAATTGCATCAATGAAGCATTATAAATAGATTAATTATCCAAATCATCTTCAGTAAGCCACTATCTCTATAATGACAATTCACATGTTTTTTAAACAATATAATGATAGAGCAAGTTTACTAATTTTTAAAAATTAATATCTAAATGTTTTATGTTATATACATTTCCATAAAGAACTTAATGCTTTAGGGTCACAATTAAATTCAAACCATTTTAAAGGAAATAAATTGAGGCCCAGGTATTCAAATTAGGTAGAAACTCCTGCAGTTAATTTTACAGATTAAAAAAAATAAAACAATATCATTTGTCACTCCCTATTTTCTAGGCTCAAATTTCTGAGCCTGGAATGCATTATTTTAGTCTACCCCACTCCTCATGATCTAGTCCTAATCTATTTTCCACCACTGTTGGCTAGTATTTGGCAACATAAATTCTCTGATCTATTCTGAGACTGTTCTTGCATGCCACTGCCGCTGTTCTCTCTCTATTGCTCTACTTAAGCATACCCTACCCACCCTTCAAGATTCAGCTCAAGCCTCCCCTTCTTATAAATATTTTTCTTATCATTTTGGCTCTCACTTACTCTGAACGTAATATGTGGATTAACAAAGATGTTGCTAGGGAGTGTGTTAGAAATGTAGAATCCTGTCTCCCCTCTCCAGAGCTATAGAAATGGAATTGCATTTTCACAAAATCCCTAGGATTTTGCATATAAATTAACATTTAAGACCTCTTCTCCAGCCCATAATGATTTCATATTTATTTCAGACTTCCACAGTAGTTATTGCTTATATAGATACTTGACATTTTCATGAAATTAACCTATTTAGTTTTCCATGGCCATGCCTTGTCTCCTTACTTAAAATAAAAGCTTTCTAAAGGCAGCCACTGGGTTTTATTCCTCTTAATAACCCTGAAAGAACCTAATGCTTTATTTCCCATGCTGCATTTTTATTGTTTCAACTTGTCCTTCTAGTGGGTGATTTTGTTTTCCTTTCAAAAGAGGAGAATGCAAATCTTACTGCCTCACTCAGTACCTAGTACATAGTGAGTAGCCAACTATTTGCTGAATGTATAAATTATTTGAAATTAATTTTTGACAAGGTTAACTTGGTCTTCAATTTTGATTCAGTGGTTTCTTTTCCCAGTCATGTACTTGGGAGAACTGTACATAATGAGAATATTAACTCAGTATTCAGGCTATATGGCTTCTGGGGACATTTACTTGATTTCTAATTGGGTTATTGAGACATTATTAATCATGTTCCTAGGATAGATTTTTAATCTTCAGGGTCATTGAACCTCACCGAAATCCTTCACTTTTCTCTGCAAGTCAGTATACTGACTCTGTGTCTCACAATAACATGGTAGTTAAGAACAGAAGCTTTGGCATCAGGTTTCCAGGGTTTTCCTTCTGAGCCCATCACTTCCCAACCATACGACCTTAGGTGTATTACTTTACACTTTTATGCTTCAGTTTCTGTATATAAATGGTAGGGATAATAATATTCTTTACTTCATAAAACTAATGTAAAGATTAAATTAGCTAATACATGTACCCAAAAGAGTGCATAATACATATTAAGTCCTAAAGAAATATTAACCCTTATTATTAATAAAATATACAGCCAGAACATCTTCATTCTTGAAATGCTACCCTAGAGTTTTGATCATTTATATGTAGGTAGTGTGGGAGCATAGTAGATAGGTTTCTACCCTGTCTCCTTTTCCTGACTCAGTATTTAATTTATGTTTGTTGTAGGAATGGCTTCCAGCACTATATAACTCTGATACCTGCTGTAAAGATATATGCTTCCATTCATGTTTCTATTGCCTAATCCCTAGGTATAGGTACAATATTAAAAATGAGTGCTGACTTATCCCAGATAAGACAGAAGATTCGTTCTAGGTTCAGGAGCATGTGACTCAGTCAATGTAAATGAACTTCCAATAAACGGTTGAGTAAGCAGATGGAAATTGAGCTATGTCTGGAATGCTTAAGAATTTGATCTTTGCCATACCACTAAATGAAACAAATAACAAAGCTGAGATTTTTAATTATGTAAATGAAACTTAGATAATGCCATAATAGTAAGTAATGAGGTTTTATATTTGGGCATAATATAAATGATGCATTGTTAGGCAGTGAACATATGCATTACCGCCTGCAAATTAAATATTTTCTAAAATCTTGTTGGATATTTATAAAAATGATGCCTTTTCATCTATAATAGAAGAGTTTTTAGAATACTATTGATTACGTAACAATGTTGCTGTCTAAAAATGTAAAATTGTTGCCTATTCAGTTAATCAACAGTACAATTTATTCTTTATCATAGTGTATTCAAATCTGTAAACACTGGGACTTCTCACCCTTAAGCAGCAGCCTTGGGGTTTTGCAAGCTTAGGGTGAGTTTAATTAAAATTAAGGGAAAAAAAAAACAATTAAGCACTGAGAAGTGCTGGTATCCCTCATGAGCACTAAAGACAAAAATACCATTTGGAATAAGACGATGCTGTAATCTCAGTGTAAGAGCCATTGTCCTCTTCAGCAATTCTGAAGTGTCCCAGGTGTTCTGAATACTTTGAAGAACAGCTAGCTTATGAAATTTCAATTCAAAACTACAATGAATAATTTCCATTTGCTTTAAATGTCCTCTGATAAGAAGTGCTTAGAAGGAAGATTGTATAAATATAGTGACTGTGCTTTAAGTCCTAGAATACACTTGTATTAAAGTGTGAGTCTCCAAAGAGCATTTAGATTCAAACCGTATTTGAGTAGCTTTGGAAATGAGGGGTTAACATCTTCCATAACTGCTGCATACAAAAAGATGCAGGTAAATTGATAAAGGGATCCAGCTTCATGCAACGAAAAAGTTCATGTCATGTTTATATTTTAGTGACTTTTGATGCAGTGTCATTACAGTTTCCCATCACTATTATGTAGCACTGCCCACTGGGAAAATGGTAGAGCAGAGCAATGTGCTGCTATACAACTTGCCAATCAATCATAAACCATAGAAAGAAACAACCACAAGTATTATTTCAAATGTAGTCCTGAGAAGCTGTGAGGGATGAGAGGGATAAAATAGTCAATGGCAACCAAAAATTGAAAGCTGATTAAATGCAATTTACTGGGACTTATTTTCTTGTCTTCACTTCAGTTTCTTGCAAATATTAATTGAAACATAGAAATAGAATATGGAGAGTGCATTAAAGAAAGTCAGAGCTATTGTTCTAATTGGTGACAGGCAAATCAGCTACCTGGTTAATTGGTACAACAGTGTAGGATACTTTGCTCTTTGCACTTTGCTCCCTGATGGAGTCTTCAAACTTGTGAGGTCAGTTGATTTCATCCATGAGAAGTCTTATGGATGTTCCTTTAGCAGTATCTAGCAAATCTTTTTGTAGACTGCTTAGGAACAACACATAAGAGTGACCTACAATCAGATATTGTTACTTTAATAGTCATTTTGAACTCTTAGGTTGATACGTCATAAACCTTAGCAGTGGGGAAAATTTTCTGTGGTTACTATTTGGTAAAAAATAGAAGTTGCACCACTCATAACTTTTACCAATCCCATAACATTGTAGTGATATCTAAAAGTGATTTTGTAAGTGACTGAATATCATAACTCAAATATACTTAAAAGGCTAGCTGATAAGCATTTTCAGTGTCTAAAAAAAAGACTTTTAAGTTATTATTAATTCCTAGGTCAGGCAATGTAGTGTAGAAGAAAACATGGTAAATATGGGTCAGGACCTCTAGATTCTATCCTGTCTCCAATTTGATGTATAGATTGGGGAAGTCCTTTAAGTCCCTGTGCCTCAGTCTTCTATCTGTATAAATCAGATGGATGATCAAAATAATTTCTGAACTCCATTTCAGTTTGAAGTATTCTGAAATTCTCTTAATCAAAGCTAGTTTCTCATGAAGCTGCATCTCAGCTGTTAAAATGCCTGAAAAATTACCATCAAATAACCAGAGAAAGGCCAGAAATGGAACAATTAAAATTAGTTTTATCCTGTTTATATTGCAGTAGGAAAAATAAATTACAAGTTTGCCATTGCCCTACTATTTGTTTGTAAACACGATACATCTTGATAGTTAGCCCAGTGACTCAGGAGGCACTTCCTGTTTCACTTTCTACAAGTGACTACCACCCACATCCAATGTGTCACCAAATCCGAGTGATCCTCCAGTTCTCTTGATTATTTTTCTGTTGCCTTTCCCACCCACATACCTCAGAGATTGAAAGCTGAGTGAAATTCTTAATTACTATCAGCAAAATATGTATGTATATGAATAAGTCTGGTTTTGACTGCCAATTCTAAACTCAAGCAATCTGGATTCAGGTTGGAGAACAGAGAGGGCATATCAGTTGGCTGGGGCCAACAGAATCACTCACTACTAGCTAATGTACTACACAAGAGTAATGACTACAGTAAACTGACACTGGGCCAGGTTTGGTCTGTTGTAGATCTTAGACAGATACTGCCAATGCATAATGTTTTCATATGGCTTCCATTCATTCCAAGACAGCTAGGAAGAAATTTAAACACTAACTCTACAATGCTTTCTGCCAATACATAGAAAATTTACATCACATCATAAACCCCAAGAATTCAAAGTTTAACATAATATGAAACCTATGTCACCAGAATGCATTTGATTTTAATAATATATTTATACAAAGGAAAACAAACATAAAAATGAACATGAACAAACAGGAAAGACACAACTTCGAAGCACAGGAGGGCAGGAAGAGCAAATGTTCTTTGTGTACAGATCTAACAGACCTGTGGTGCCATCTCACACCTTGTGATTTAGGACATCTACTTCATGTTTGGTTCTATTATAAGCTCTATTTATAAGACCTCAGTAGGTCATTCAGCTTTTTAATTCTTAGATTTATAGTCCTAGTTGGCTTATCCATTTGGAAGAAATGACTGTATCTTTGTTTAAATTTTACTATGTCCTATTAATTTTCATTTAAATATTTATAAAAGAAAAGCCAAAAAATAAGCAAGGGAGTTGGCACTATAAGTATCTAGAAATGAGTCCAGTCAAAAATAAAATGCTAGGAGTTTTCTAGGTAACTAAATGAATTATTTCTAATAGTTGATGCAAAATAAATATTAACAAGAAAGAAAGATGAGATTCAGACCAGTGAATGTATTCACCTGCCCTATCTCAAGATCTGAATGAAACTGTCCATGGGAGTTGCTCAGTACCTGGAGTCCTGGAATGTGCTTTCCAATATTTTCTTTTGTTCTTAATATATGAGAACAAGTAAAGGTTTTTCTATATTCTGATTAAGAAAGGAAAAGGAAGAGGATATTGCAAAGAAACCTTACATGTAGAAAAGCTGGTTATTTCTCTCTAAAACAAATAAGGGCGGAATGAAAGTTGGACAGGGATAACAGAACTAGAGCTAAAGTACACCTTCAAAGCTAATTAGGTATGCAAATGAACTTAAGTATTCTGTATGATGAACTGCAAAAGAAACATAAAAGTTTGATGCTTCTCAAGTTTTAAAGCACTTGGGAGTAGGCAGAGAAGAATGAAGCACCCAAACCTAAAAGGAGCAAAATTGATGTCTGGAATCATCATACATAGAGAGTTGAATTTTGGTTTAAAATACAGACCTTTTGAACTAATTATAATTCCTATGAAAGGAATAGAGGGGGAAAGCTCAGAAAGAAATTTTCTACTGCCATCAAAAATTAATTTGTTGGAAAGCTAGTGGCAGAAATTGGCACAAAATCTCCCTCTAGTCAAAATTCATTCATTCAACAAATATTTTTTTGGTACATCTTATGTGCTTAACATTCTTCTAGGCAATATATACATGGTAATGAACAAAACAGACAATGACCTCTGCTCTCAGGGGAGAAGACAATAAGCAATATGTAATATGAAAATCATATAGTATGTTAGAAAGTGATAATTGCATTGGGAGAAAATAGAGTGCAGTAAAAGCTATAGGGCCTGTGAATATTGGTTGGAACTATGTATTTACAATTGGGTGATTTTAGTAGGCTTCATTGAAAAAGTGATATTTGATCAAAGACTTGAAGGGAATGAGGTAGAATATATGTGGATAGCTAAGGACAGTATTACACCCAAAAGGCCCTAAAGAAAGAATACTCTCATGGGTATTAAGGAGAGCACATTTTGGGATGAACACTGGGTGTTACACACAACTAATGAATCATTGAACACTACAACAAAAACTTATGATGTACTTACTATATGTTGGCTAACTGAACATAGTGAAAAGAAAAGAAAGAAAAGAAAAAAGAAAAGAAAAGTAAAGAAAAGAAAAGAAAAGAAAAGAAAAAAGTAAAGAATACTCCTGGTGGATGTGATGAACAGCAGGAGCTCATTTCTTTCTTCTTTTCTTTTTAAAGATTTTATTTATTTATTTACTCATTCATTCATTTGTCAGAGAGAGAGAGAGAGCACAAGCAGATAGAGGGAGAAGCTGGCTTCCTGCGGAGCAAAGGGCCTAATGTGGGTCTCAAACCCAGGACCCTGGGATCATGACCTGAGCTGAAGGCAGGTATTTAACTAACTGAGCCACTTAGGAGCCCAGCAGGAGCTTATTTTAATTTGACCAGAGTAAGTGAGGGAGAGAGTGGCAGGAGATGAAGTCAGAGAGGTAAAGAACAAAGAATTCATAGAGGACCTTGTAGGCAATCATAAGTACTTTGATTTTTACACTAGGCAGAGTGAAGAGCCATTATGTTTTGAACAGAGAAGTAGCATAACATGAGTTTTGAAAAGATCACTTCTACTATAGTAGAAAAAATAGTGGAAACAGAGAGACCAATTGGGATAATACTTCAGCTATGTAGATGAGAGGGGATGATGGCTTGAATCAGGGAAGCAAAAGTACTAGGAAGAAGTTGTCACATTTTGATATATTATGAAGGTAGGCACACATGAGAGATTGGACGTTGGGTATGAGAGAAAAAGAGACGTGAAGGATAACTCTGATTTGGGGCCTAAGAGAGTAGAAGAATAGAATTTCCATTTTTTAAGATAGAGAAGATTATGGGAGGAGCAGGTGTGCAGAGGAAGGTAAGGAATTTCATTTTGACCCTATTAGGTTTTGAAATGCCTATTAGATATCAAGTGGAATGGGGTGCCTGGGTGGCTTAGTCATTAAGCACCTGCCTTCAGCTCAGGTCATGATCCCAGGGTCCTGAGATCAAGCCCACATCAGGACCCCTGCTTGGTGGGAAGCTTGCTTCTCCCTCTCCCACTCCTCCTGTTTGTGTTCCTGCTCTCACTGTCTCTCTCCATCAAATGAATAAATAAAATCTTTTTTTTTTTTAAAGATTTTATTTATTTATTTCACAGAGGGAGAGAGATCACAAGGAGGCAGAGAGGCAGGCAGAGAGAGAGGGGGAAGCAGGCTCCCTGCTGAGCTGGGAGCCCGATGCGGGCCTCGATCCCAGGACCCTGAGATCATGACCTGAGCCGAAAGCAGAGGCTTTAACCCACTGAGCCACCCAGGCGCCCTAAATAAAATCTTTTTAAAAAGTTAACAAGTGGAAGTATGAATAGGCAGTTGTACAGAAATCTGTACAGAAAACCAGTACAGAAATTTTGAGAAAGGATTGACAAATATACAACTTTGGAAGTTAACAGCACATAGATGACATTTAATTCCATAAGAAGAGAGGAGACTCTCCAAACTCAAAGAAGTGTCCCTTAAGTTGTGACAACCAAAAATGCCTCCAAATATTGCTAAATATCTGGAGACATTTAGCAGCTGGGTTGCAAAATCACCTCTGTTTGAGAATCATTGTGTTAGAACAAGTTACCTGAGGACTGGGAATTGACTGCTGAAATTAATGACATGGAGATCACTGATGAACTTGAGCTATTTCAGTGTAGTAGCTTGGGGTGTGTGTGAAAGTTGAAATAGAATGGATTTAAGAGAGAATAGGAAGACAGGAATTGGAAATAGCAATGTATAAACAACTTTTTAAAGAGTTTCACTGAAAGAGGGAGCAAATCAATGGACCGTTATTTAGTGAGGAGATGAGGGCTAAAGTGGGTTTTTTTATAGACTTTATTTAAAAAAACATTTTTTTGAGAGAGTGCGTGACTGGAGTGGGGAGGGGCAAAGGAAGCAGGGAAGAGAGAATCTTAAGCAGGTTCTATGCTCAGTGTGGAGCCTGACTCAGGGCTCAATCCCATGACCCTGAGATCATGATCTAAGCCAAAATCAAGAGTCAGAAACTGAACCAACTGACCCACCCAGATGCCCCAAAGGTGTTTTTTTTAAAGATGGGAGAAATAAAAGCATGTTTGTATGCTGATGGAATGATCTAGAAGAGAGGGGAAAAATAAATAATGTGGAAGAGAACTGTTGGAAGGATCCCCTTGAGAGGGGATAAAGAGCATGTGATCTGGTACATAAGAAGAGGGAGAGGTTATAGATAATAACATGGATATTTTATCTGTGCTAGCAAGTGGGAAGGCAATAAATATAGTTGTAAATACCAGTAAATATAGTTTTGGTGGATCTGTGGAAATTCTCTTCTGGTTGCTTTAACTTTCTCAATCATGAAGAAGGAAAGTCATCAGCTTTCATAAGAATGAGTAGTAAAGTTAAGAGTTTGAGAAAAAAGTATGAAATATTCATTTAAGAGAGTGGGACAAATTAAAGTTGGGAAGTTTATTATGATTGACATGCATCACTAAGTGTGTACTTGGGATTAATGGTCATGAATTTAAAGAAAGCTAGTTAATGTGATTGGATATTTTT
Source organism: Ailurus styani (assembly GCA_002007465.1). Taxonomy (NCBI): domain Eukaryota; kingdom Metazoa; phylum Chordata; class Mammalia; order Carnivora; family Ailuridae; genus Ailurus; species Ailurus styani. The sequence continues at coordinate 327,508 of LNAC01000650.1, read as the reverse complement.
TTTAGCCAAGTTCAGCTGCAGAAGTGCAGATGCATGGGTCGCCTAGGTGGCTCTGTCCGTTGAACATCTGCATTCAGCTCAGGTCATGATCCTGGAGTCCTGGGTTTAAGGTCCACATCAGACTCCCTGCTCAGTGGGGAGTCTGCTTCTTCCTCTGTCCTTCACCCTACTTGTGCTCTCTGTCTCTCTGTCTCTCTCTCAAATAAATAAAAACCTTAAAAATAAAAGGTACAGATGCAGAGTAGCCAGACTTGATACATTAGTCTGCTCAGGTTACCATAACAAAATATCACTGGCTGGGTGGCTTAAACAACACATATATTTTCTCACAGTTCTGGAGCCTGAAATTTCCAGATCAAGGTCTAGCAGGTCCAGTTTCTGGTAAAGAGTTCTCTTGTCTCTTCCTGGATTATAAATAGCCACTTTGTCTTCACATTGTCTTTACTCTGAACAGGAGAGAGTGAGCAAGAGAGAGCAAGAGCAAGCACTAGCACAAGAAAATTTTTCTTCCTCTTCTTTTAAGGCCACCAGTCCTATTGGATTAAGGTCTCATTCTTATGACCTCATTTAACCTTCATTACATCCTAAAGACACTATCTCCAAATACATTTGCAAGGGGGTTAGGGCTTCAACATATGAATTTGGGGGGACACATTTCAATCTATAGCAGCTGGATATAGGTAGTTACACTTCTTTACTTTTTTTAAAGTTTATTTTTTATACCAGTATAGTTAAAATACAGTGTTATATTACTTTTGGGTGTACAAAATAGTGATTCAACAATTCTATACATTACTCAGTGCTCAGGTAGCTACATCTTTGCCAAAAGAGGAAAAGGGTGTGAGAGAGATCAGGGAGTATTATCCTATGCTATATTCAAGTCAGTGACATTATTAATTGTTCATGGATTTCAAATGGCTAAGGGAAAAGAGAAATTGAAGGGAGTGAGAAACAAAAAAATAAAATAGGAACAATGGAATGGAAGTCTCAATTCAAAGATTGTTGGAGTTAAGGTCTTTTAAGATATAAAATGAAAAAAATAGGAGGTGGTGGATGGATAATAGGAAATTGAAACTGAGATTTTGGGGACATGGAGATTTGGTGATATGGGAGAGAATGACATTTAAACATATAGAGGTGGGATTTATTAGCACCTGTGTACTGAAAGGTCATTCTTCTTCATGCCTTGCATGTCTAATTAACATGTACAATCTCCACTCCTGGACATGCTTTTTAGTATTATAATGGGGGAAAAAGTCAGTGAAATTTCAGCACTGTGGTTCAGCTTGGTGCAGACTGGTTTAGCCTGGTGTTCACCAGTCTTTATAATAAGTATCCTCCTTTCTAGTATGCATCCTCCCTCTGGAATTCCTATAAGAAACACTACTCAAGAGGCATAGAGTTTTAGCTTTTGTTGTTGTTGTTGTTGTTGTTGTTGTTGTTGTTTTGTTTTGTTTTGCTTTGCTTTGCTTTTTTCCCTTATGGAGGCAGCCAAAGAATGCTGAATTTTGTGTTCAGAGTTGAGGGGACTTGAGCCCCACTCTGTCTCAATAACTGTTGAAACCTGTTCATACACACACTTATACCACCCAGTTATGTGGGAGAATTAAAGCCCTGTAGGCCAACTCTTTACTCATGAAGAATAAATGTTTATTCTTACCTAACCATAAGTAGATGATTCTGAGTTGCATTTCAGAAGGCTCCACAAAAGTTCTCTTCAAGATCAGGCACTCACCCTGTAGTTGTGGATAACAGCTGTTGAATTAAAAAAAAATCTAACAGACAAACTACAAGGTAGTTGATAGTTTATTCAGGCAGTTGCAATAGAGAGACAAAGGAAATGTCTCCCTGAATATGAGGAATGATATGGATAGTGATATTTTGAGCTATAAGGAATATACATTTGATTATTCAGATAACCAAAATATATTTATTTTATGGACTGGCTCACAGCTCTTAAAACCCTTGGAATTCCCTGCCATAAGGGCAATAAAGGTTTCTTTCTTTATGTTAATGAAGGTAAGTTTTGGTCCACATCCAAGGGTGGGGGCTGGTTGCCAGGAAGACTAATCATGTGATTAGAGAGCTGGAACCTTTAGTCCCAACCTCCTACCACCTGGGTTGGAAGTTGAATCAGCCAATGGCCAGTGATTTAGTCAATCATGGCTATGCACTGAAGCCTACATAAAAACCCAAGAGGCCTAGGTTTGGAGAGCTTTAGAGTTGGTGAACACAAGATTTAGAGAGAAAGATGTGCTCTAAGAGAGATCAGGGAAGCTCTGTGCCCTTTCCACAAAATTCACCCTATATATCACTTCATCTGGCTATTGACTTGTTCTCTTTATCATATCTTTTAATAAACTGGCAAATGTAAGTAACTGTTTCCCTGAGTTCTTTGAACCACTCTAGCAAATGAGAAAAACTTAAGAAGGATCTTGTTGGAACTTCCAGTCTATAACCAGTCAGTCAGAAGCACAGGAAACAGCCTGGGGCTTGGAACTGGCATCTGAAGTAGGGGATGGAGGACAGTCTTTCAAGACTGAGCCCTTAACTTGTGGTATCTGATGTTCTTTTTAGATAGATAGTGTCACAATAGAAGTGAATTCTTAGACATCCTGCTGGTATCCAAAAATTGCTTGGTGTTGTGAGGAGGGCCACCCCTCTGGTGGAATTGGGTCTGCGAACCCAAAAAGAGGGTTTTACAGGGAAAAAAGATACAAAAATAGCAGAGTGCAGTTGCATGATTGGTGACATCATTTGTTCAGGCAGGTGTCTAAATCTTGCCAAGAGAAGTTGTTTTTCTTTGTGAATGTGGCCCATTTCAGGCCATTAAATTTTGGTCTTGAAAGTTTTGACTAAAAAAAAAAAAAACAAAACAAAAAAGGGCGCCTGGGTGGCTCAGTGGGTTAAAGCCTCTGCTTTCGGCTCAGGTCATGATCTCAGGGTCCTGGGATCGAGGCCCGCATCGGGCTCTCTGCTCAGTGGGGAGCCTGCTTCCCCTTCTCTCTGCCTGCTCTCTCTGCCTCCTTGTGATCTCTCTCCCTCTGTGAAATAAATAAAATCTTTAAAAAAAAAGAAAGTTTTTACTAAAAGAAGGTATTTAAAGGGTGTGAGTGAGTCTCTTGGTATCAGAAAGCAAAGAAGTCAGTGGAAGTTCAGAGCAGATAATTTTACAGTTCTCCACATCACCTTCTATGGGCTCTCCTTCCTGTTTCTCTCTCTGTCCTTTGCTCTTTCTGAGACTGAACATCTTCCATTAGTGTTTATCTCAGTCTCACGCTCTGCTTTTAGGAAAAACCCAAGCTAAGACAAGGGATGATAGTAGCCAATTCTTATTCTGTATTTACAGGGACCAGATATATTAGTGTTGGATCCTACATCAGACATCCAGCATGGCTAACCAAGGCAACCATATTTCAACTCTCCTACTTATTGAATAAACAATTCTAATTAATTAATTTGCCATCAGGGTTAAATACAGCATCATTTGATGAATTGTATTAAAATAGAAACTGGTGGGGCGCCTGGGTGGCTCAGTGGATTAAGCCTCTGCCTTCGGCTCAGGTCGGATCCCGGGGTCCTGGGATCGATCCCCAAGTCGAGCTCTCTACTCAGCGGAGAGCCTGCTTTCCCCCTCTCTCTGCCTGCCTCTCTGCCTACTTGTGACCTCTCTCTGTCAAATAAATGAATAAATAATCTTTAAAAAATAAAATAAAATAGAAACTGAAAATAAATAAAATAGAAATTGTAATTCATGAAGCTACTTAGTTATAGCATGAGTTCTGTTTTAATATGATAAATATTTTTCTTTCATTTTTTCCCTGCTTTTACAGAGGTTGTGTGGATGAATTCAATTTTGTAAATCCTTTGAGCTCTTCAGCTGAAAAGAGAAAGATGTAAAATATTTTTATATTCTTTTGATGAATTCAAGAAAAACAAACAAACCCTTTCATATACTACCAGCTAAGAATATCTAACAGCAAGAAGATATCTGTTGCCTCCTGCCGCTGAATATTTATTTCACTTTTTTCTTCTTACTTATTTTGTTAGTTGATGTGGGAGACAGGACATAGAAGACATTGAAACAAATTCTACAACAGTAATTAAAAGAGTATTATTTCACAAGTATGTCATTGATAAAGATAAATTTACCTCATCATTATCTACTTGCAGTTGTCATTTCTTCAATCAAATTTTGTCAGAATAACATCTCATTTTGCAGTCCCCAAAACAAGAACATGGTAAGTCCTCAATAAATATTTGTTGAAAGTATGAAGAGATGGATTAGCAAAACTGGTTTAGAGCTTTGCTTATGTGTAAAAAAGAATATTGATTGTTTCAAGCTTGCCTACTATTCCTGATCCTAAGTGTGAATAAAAGCTGGTGATGATAATGGTTGAAAAAGCAACACAATTAGCAAATAATCTTAGACTAAATCTACAGTTGTTGAAAGCTTTTTTTGACCAAAAAAAACCATTTGTGTCATTTTCAATTTTCACTTGATTTTTACTTGTGCCCTTTAAAAACCTTTTTAATGATTGCTAATTATTTAAGGAATGAGACAGGGCTTGTGATTTTTTCTATAGCATTGGCAATATTAATTTTTCTGCCAGAAAAACTGTCTAAATATATTTTATGTAATAAATCGTGTTTACTTATTAATCCAAATGATCTTTTTTCTTTTATTGGTTCACTTGATGTTTTATTTCAGTTAAAATGATATTTGCCAGAAGAGGTGTAGGTTTGTGAGGCAAGCAAGGCCTCAGTTTCTCATCCATAAAGCGACAATCATATTGACAACTGTCTTCACCAAACTGCTGTAAGGGTGAAGACCTAATCAGTGTCTGGTATGTACTAAGAGCTTAAAAACTTGGTAGCTATTTTGATTAACACATGAATCAGCCTCATACTTTTTCAATGAAAATATAATTATATGAACATCTCTTTGCATTTTCTGTACTGAGCAGTAGGATAAGTTATGCTGTTTTGTTTTGTTTTTTTTTTGTATTTTATTTGTTTTTACTGTATAATAATTTTAAAAAACATTTAGTTGAAATATAGTTGACATGTATTATATTAGTTTCAAATGTACAACATAGAGACAGTTACATACATTAAACAGTGCTCACCACAATAAGTGTAGTTACCATCTGTTATCATAGAAAGTTATTAAAATATTATAGACTATATTCCTTATGTTGTACTTTTCTCTCCCAAGACTTATTTATTTTTTGACTGGGGGTTTGTAACTCTTAATCCTTTTCATCTATTTATTTATTTATTAACATTTTCTCTTTATTAAGATAGTCCATATTGCCAAGGAGCTAGATATTAAAGGGAAGAAAAAATATTTTGCATTATTTTATCATAACAATTTTTATTTTAAGTTTTATTGAGATATAATTGACATGCAACACAGTATAAGTTTAGGGTGTACAGCATAATGACTTGACTTATATAGTGAAACGATCACCACATAGTTAGCAGTTAGCATTTCATAATGATTAAAAAACACATATACAATACCAGTTTTCCTTTGATGAGAACTCTTAGGACTTATTAACTTTCATAAATATCATAAAATATGCTGTTATTTTGAAATAAAGTGAAAGCATTTGCTTAAAATTTTTTTTTAAGATTTTATTTATTTATTTGACACAGAGAGAGATCAGATCACAAGTAGGCAGAGAAGCAGGCAGAGAGAGAGGAGGAAGCAGGCTCCCCACTGAGCAGAGAGCCCGATGCGGGCCTCGATCCCAGGATGCTGAGATCATGACCTGAGCCGAAGGCAGAGGCTTTAACCCACTGAGCCACCCAGGCGCCCTGCTTATAATGTTTTAACAATTGTGGATGACTTACAATGAGCCACTCACTGGGTTGCAGCAAAAAAATTACAAATAAACTACAAAACATATATAACTTGATGATATAATGAATTACTATTGAATGAAATAGCTCAGTTTTATGTATAAAATACTTTTTTACTGATTACTATATGTAGATGTCCATACATCTATTCATATTTATTTAGAAAATTACTAACATTCATAAAAGGACAAAGGTGAAAATCACTTTTAGTCCACCTCTCTCTTTCAATCTATGTATATACACACACATATACATTATATACACACACACATATATGTATGCATGTGTGTATATATATACACACATATATACTATACACACAGACAATATATGTATATATCTTTCTATCTGTATATATGTATATATGTATATATGTAATACATAATTAATATTTTGGTGCATATCTTTCTAGTCTTTTCTATTTTGCATATATTCAATATTTATTTCTGTTAATTGAGCATATACCATGCATATTCTTTTGTAAATTGCCCTTTTTTAAAAAGATTTATTTTTTTATTTGTTTGTTTGTTTGACAGAGAGAGACACAGTGGGAGAGGGAACACAAGCAGGAAGAGTGAGAGAGGGAGAAGCAGGCTTCCTGCTGAGCAGGGAGCCTGATGCTGGGCTTGGTCCCAGGATCCTGGGATCATGACCTGAGCCTAAGGTAGCCGCTTAATGATTGAGCCACCCAGGTGCCCCTGTAAATTGCTATTTTCATGTAAAGCATATACTAAATAATACCCTATGATCCAAAATATTTTTCTACAACATTATTTAAAATACTACATACTAGGATAGTGTAGATATATATCATAATTTATTTTACCAGTCCCCTATGGTAAGCATTTTCATTGCTTTTAATATTTCAATAATGAAAATGTGGCAACAAACTTTGATACTATCACATCCATTTCACTTTCAGCATATGAGTTCACATAGGAAATAGCAGCCATCAGAAAGGGGTGCCCTCATCTCATCACCAGCTCTATGACTTACTTGCCTCATCACTCATTATTTCCTTTTTTCCTAGGTGTTCTAGATATTTAGTGTCTAGTGTTTCTTCTGTATTTTCAGAGAACATGTTCTTTATTTTTTCTCTCTCATGTATCTGCACCTTTCTTCCCTCTCTTCTCTTCGCCTCATCTTTTATCACCCCCCCCCATTCTCTATACCCTGCTCACGCTTGCCTTCTTTTAATTCCATGGATATGCCATGTTTTTTCCTGTTCCAGGTCTTTGCAAATTCTTTCTTTTCCAACCAGAACCTTATTCATCACAATATCATCACTTTATTATAGTTAGTTGATTTATTCACATCTTACATTTCAGTTCATGTCATTTCTACAGAGAAATCTTTCAGATCACAGCCTCTCTATTTGATGTATACTCATACATAACACTTTCTCTTGTCAGAGCAGCAACCTAATATTTATTTACATGACTGCTTTATTAATATCTCTCTCCTTCAGTAGGTTGCACACTCCATGAGAGTGAGGATGATGTTCATGTTTACTCTTGTGTGTGCACCAGCTAACACAGTACTAGGCTAAAAATAGGCACTCAACAAATATATCTATTGACTAAAGGATGAATGGATGCCAATCAGGATTATACACCCATTATATCACTGCATTTGCTCATCTTAAAGATGCTAAGAACGTTGTTGCTAATGTCCACAATAGCCAAACTGTGGAAAGAGATGAGATGCCCTTCAATAAAGGAATGGATAAAGAGGATGTGGTCCATATATACAATGGGATATTACTCAGCCATCAGAAAAGAGGAATACCTAACTTTTGCATCAACATGGATGGGACTGGAGGCGATTATGCTGAGTGAAATAAATCAAGCAGAGAACATTAATTATCATATGGTTTCACTTGTGGAACATAAGGAATAACATGGAAGACATTAGGAGAAGGAAAGGAAAAGAGAATTGGGGGAAATTGGAGGGGGAGATGAAACATGAGAGACTGTGGACTCTGAGAAACAATCTGAGGGTTTTGGGGGGGTAAGGGGATGGGTGATCCTGGTGGTGGGTATTAAGGAGGACACGTATATTATGGAGCATAGGGTGTTGTGCATAAACAATGAATCTTGGAACACTACATCAAAAACTAATGATGTATTTTATGGTGACTAACATAATACAATGAAAAAAGGACCTTGTTGCTAAATCTGATAGATACTTTAAAATTCTTATTTCATCTCATTTCTCAGCAGCACATGAAAATTTTTTGAACCTGTGTCTCCTGAAAATTTTTCACACTTTGTTTTCCAAGACAATAAATATCTTGGAATTTTATATGTGTTCATTTTCAGGACCTTTATTTAGGAACTCTTTCTATGTTCATTACTTAAACATTACATCCATGGTCTACAGGATTCCATTTTTTTGGTCCTTTTTACTACTAATTTATATTATCTCACTAGATAGTACAATCTGCTCTCATTGATGCAATTAAAGTGTATGTGTTCTGACAACTCCCAAATCTACATCTCCAACCCAAATTTCTTCCCTGAACTTTGGACCTGTATATCCAATGACCTACTATATAAATTTACATGGTTGTCTTATAAGCACCTTAAATATGTCTAAAATTGATCTCCTTGCCTTCTATACTCAAATTTATTCTTTGGTGTTCTCCATCTCAATGAATAATATTTTCATCCACCCAGTTTATTGAGTTAGAAACTTGGTAGTCATATATGATTTCTCCATTTTTTACTTCTAATACATTAAGTCAGTATCCAAGCCCAGCAGTATCTATCTGCTGAATTATCTGTTGACCTTATCCATTTCTCCCCATCTCCACTATCATTACCCTAGTTCAGGCCACCAATATTCTCACTCAGATTACTGAAAAAGCATTTAGTTCTCTTTTACTCTAGTTTCACCCTCTTTGATTTATTTTCTTTTTTTTAATAGTGTCTTCTTATTTAACCCTACATTTTATCATGGTACTCCCTTGTTTGAAAGCTTTCTTTATCAGTCTTAGCATAAAACCATAGCTCTTTTGTAGAATTTATATGACTTTTCCTATTTTTTTTAGACTTTTCCTATTTGTTGAGCTGCATCTCTTCCCTTAACCTACTGGCATTAAATTTTCCAGCCATGCTAAGCTTCCTTTCCATCTGCTAACATTCTCTCACCTCATGGCTTTCACTCATGAGTTTCTCTTCCTCTGTCTGTAATATCCTCTACCTACTTTTCACCTAGCTAATTCCTACTCACTGTGCATATCTCAATTTCAAATCTTTTCCAAAGACATTTTCCTAATCCCCACTGTCATCACAGTCTATGTTATGTACTACTTTCTGTGCTCTCATAGTTTGCTGCATTTCCTCTGTATTACCACTTACTATACTTTCATTATACCTATTTACTCACTTGACTTTTTCACTAAATTATAAACTCTGTGGTTGGAGGAATTATGACTCTTGATAAATCTTTTGTTCTTAGAATTCCAGTACAGTCCCAAGCACAGTGTATATACATAATATATATTGACTGACTGAATGGAATTTTCTCAATGTAATATTTTTATGACCATGTTTTAGAAAAGTAAAGAATATTAAGATTATAGTGATACATTTTACATGCATCTTAGCTTTTGGTACTAACAAATCCAATTAAAAAAAACAGTAAAATACCAGATTTGCACAAGTTGTTACAGAAGTACATATATGTAGATAAACCCTGGTGATCTTGCACAAGATATTTATCTTTTTAGGATACTTTCCTCATCTGAAAAAATAAGATAATTAAAATGGATGATCTCTAATGTTCCTTGTGGTCTATGATTATGTAAAATCACAAATATGGAGAGGTTGGGAAGATACTGGACTAGGAGGACCCTAAGCTCACCTTATTCCATGGATACAACTAGATAACACATTAGAATAAATAACCCAGAAAATGACCCAAAGACTGGAAGAAGAAACTCCACAATTAAAGGTAGAGGAGAGGCCACATTAAAGAAAGCAGGAAGGTTGAAGACACGTTTTGCTAGCAAAATGGATCATAGCTATCTATGGTGGGAAGGGAGCCAGTGGCATGAAAAAGGACAAGAAACAGACCATCACACTGGGGAACCCCAGACAAGAAAGAAGAATCCTGATAACATGTGGCTTTGAAAACAAGAGAAGCCAATTTTTATAACAGGTATATTTTAAAGATTTTATTTATTTACTTGAGAGAGAGAGAGAGAGAATATGAGAGGGTAGAAGGTCAGAGGGAGAAGCAGACTCCCCATGGAGCAGAGAGCCCAATGAGGGACCTGATCCTGGGACTCCAGGATCATGACCTGAGCCAAAGCCAGTCGCCCAACCAACTGAGCCACCTAGGCACCCAAGAGAAGCCAGATTTCATGAGATCTTATAACTAGTGGGACTTAAGTCATGAATTTTAAAAGTCAGTTGGCTTGGAATGATACAGTCAAAGTGTTGATATGAAGAAAACCTGCAACCAAAAATACTCTATCCTAGCAAGGTTATCATTCAGAACAGAAGGAGAGATAAAGAGTTTCTCAGGCAAACAAAAACTAAAGCAATTCATGACCACTAAAGCAGCCTTAGAAGAAATATTAAAGGAGAATCTTTGAGTAGAAAAGAAAGACTATAAATGACAGTATAAAAAGATGGAATCATGATAACAGTAAAAATAAGAATATATACAAAAATCATTAAAAGGTTTCACAATGTCAAATGATGTAAAATATGATATCAAATATCTGAAACATGCAAGGGTAAGGAGTAGATAATAAGTCCAAAATTAAGTGATGATAATCTTACTATAGACTGCTATATGCAGTCTTTATATTATATATTACATAATTATATATTATATATCATATATTATATTATACTATATATAATATTATATCATTATATTATAATATAATATATCATATTATATTAATTGTATATTATATATAAAGCAACAGTAAATACAAATCAAAACCCAGTTTGAATTAATTAAATGGACCAAATGCTCTAATAAAAATCATAGAATGACAGAGTAAATAAAAAACAAAACAAAACACCAGCATGCTGCCTACAAGTCTTATTTTATACCTACAATCACCTGCATATTGAAAGACAGAGGATGAAAAAACATTTATCACGCAAATGGATGCCAAAAAGAAGGTAAGAGTAGCAATACTTATATCAGACAAAATTTACTCTAAAACAAAGACTAACAAAAGACAAAGAAGGACAGTGTGTAATGATAAAGGGGACAATAATAAATATCTATGTACCCAACATAAGAGCACCCAAATACATACAATAGCTAAAAACAAACATAATTGATAGTTATACAATAACAGTAAGGACTTTAACACTCCACTTACATTGATGGGCAGATAATCCAAACAAAAAATCAACCAGGAAACAGTGGTTTTGAATGGCACATTAGACCAGTGGATTTACCAGATATATTCAAAAGATTCCATCTTAAAACAATAGAATATATATTCTTTTCAAGTGCACATGGAACATTTTCCAGAGTAGATCACACATTAGGCCACAAAATAAGTTTCAACAAATTCAAAATGATAGGAATCATAGAAGCATCTTTTCTGACCACATTATAAAACTAGAAATCAACCACAAGAAAATATCTGTAAAGAACACAACAATTAAAAAAAAAGAACAACAATTAGACAACAAAAAGAAATAAAAGACATCCAAATTGTTAGGTAAGAAGTAAAACTTTCACTATTTGCAGGTGACATAATACTACATATAGAAAATCTTAAATACTCCATCAACAAATTACTAGAACTCATAAATGAATTCAGTGAAGTTGCAGGATACAAAATCAATATACAGAAATCTATTGCAGTCCTATACCAATAATGAAGCAGCAAAAGAGAAATTAAGAAAACAATCTCATTTACAATTGCAAATTGTAAATTTGCAAAATTGTAAATTACAAAAAAATAAAATATCTAGGTATAAACTTAATCAGAGTGATGAAAGACCTGTACTTTGAGAACTATAAAACACTGATGAAGGAATTGAATACAACACAAAGAAATGGAAAGGCATTCCATGTTCTTGGATTGAAAGAACAAATATTGTTAGTCTTTATACTACCCACAGTAATCCATACATTTATTATGATTTATTTACTACTAAAATTCCAACAGCTGGACACCTGGGTGGCTCAGTTGGTTAAGTGTCTGCCTTGACACAGGTCATGATCCCAGGGTCCTGGGATTGAGCCCCAGGTTGGGTTCCCTGTTCAGCGGGGAACATGTTTATCCCTCTCCCATTGCCCTCCCCCCTACTTGTGCTCTCTTTCTCTATCTCTCAAAAAAAATTTTTTTAAATACAACAGCATTTTTCACAGAACTAGAACAAACAAAGTTTGTTTGTCCTGAAGTTTCTATGGAGCCACAAAAGACCCTTTTGAACAGCCAAAGCAATGTTGAAAAAAGGAAAACAAAACCATAAGTATCACAATTTCAGACTTCAAATTATATTACAAACCTGTGGTAATAAAACAGTATGGCATTGGAATAAAAATGGACACATAGACCAGTGGAACAAAAGGATAGCCCAGTGGAACAAAAGGGTAGCCCAATAAAATCCTAACATGGTCAATCTTCAACAAAGTAGGCAAGAATATGTCATGGGAAAAAGACAGTCTCTTCAACAAATGGTATTAGGAAACTGGACAGCTACATGCAAAGGCATGAAATTGGACCACATTTTTACACAATACATAAAAAATAAACTCAAAATGAATTAAAGGTCTGTGGGACCTGAAACCATAAAAGTCCTGGAAGAGAGCACTGGCAGTAATTTCTCTGACATTGACCATAGTTACATAGTTCTAAATATGTCTCCTGAGGCAAGGGACATAAAAGCAAAAATAAACTACTGGAATACATCAAACTAAATACCTTCTGAAAAGCACAGGAAAAAATCAGCAAAACTAAAAGGCAACTTACTGAATGGGAGAAGATATTTATAAATGACATATTCAAGAAAGGGTTAATATCCAAACTATATAAGAAACATACAACTCGACACCAAAAAAATGAATAATCCAATTAAATATGGACAGAAGACAACAGACATTTCTCCAAAGAGACATTCAGATGGCCAACAGATACATGAAAAGATGTTCAACATCACTCATCATCAGGGAAATGCAAATCAAAGCTACATGAATGACAGGAAGTTAAGACGGTGGAGGAGTAGGGAGAACCTAAACTTGCCTTGTCCCTTGAACACAGCTAGATAATTATAAAATTATTCTATGCACCCAAGAAATCAATCTGAGGTCAGAGAGAACAAAACTACGTGTCTACAAGTAGAAAAGTGACCAGCTGTTGGAAGGTAAGAGGTGTGGAAAATTGACTTGGAAGAGATATAACTGTGGGTAGAGTGGTGGGAAGGGAGACCTGCTTATGGAGACTAACACATACAGAGACTACCACAAAGTATTATAAGCACTGGAGTGAAAATCTGAAATTTTAGAAGTCTGCCACTGCTGGGGTCGTGCCTAGCTTACAGTGGAAGAGGGACAGAGGCAGGTATGGACAGGGTGTCCTGAGGATTCCCTGGATAAGAACAGGTGGTGCCAATGTGTACTCTACTGTTCCTGGACATAAGGGCAGGACTCAGGTTGAGGGCAGTGAGCCTTCGTGCCAGCTCTCTGTTCTGCCTGGCCATAAACTCTGAACCATTACACGGTCATTCTACCACTTTCCTGGCACTGGCCAGCAAATGGCAAAAATGCGGCAAGATCTTTCCCCAGGGCATCAGTGCGGGTCCGAGCCACGGGAGTCCTAAAATTTGGAGTTTTGAAACCAAAACTCATCTGAGATAAAACAGCTTGGACACAAGCAGGGTGGAAGCAGGGAACTGACAGAAGCTGGGGACAAAAGAGGGGTGGTTGACTGCTTTTCTGTGAGGTCTTCCTGAAGAGTGTGGGCTATGAACTCTCAACTCTGCTGCTAGAAAGCAATATACAGCCATTTTCATCCCACCCATCAGCACTGAAAATCTTCAAGGAGCAAAACAACACCACCTAGTGGAGACCAGAACCACTTATACCAAGTCCCACCCTCCCCACACCCTGCTGACACATCTCCATCAAAACAAGTTGGCCTGAGTGAGAATCATTGAAGCAGTCCCCTCCCATCTCTAGGGGAAATAGGATCTAGCTTCCTTTTATTGTTTATTTTTTATTACTATCTTTTCATTTTTTTAATTTTAATTCCTTTTAATTTTTATTATTTTTAAATTTTAATTTATATATATTTTTATTTTTTAAATTCCATTTTATGTTTATTTTTAATTTTACTTTTGCTTCCACCGTTTTTAACAAGCAGACCAAAACACACTCAAGATCTAAGCTTTCCGGGTGCCTGGGTGGTTCAGTGGGTTAAAGCCTCTGCTTTCGACTCAGGTCATGATCTCAGGATCCTGGGATCGAGGCCCGCATCAGGCTCCCTGCTCAGTGGGGAGCCTGCTTCCCCCTGTCTCTGTCTGCCTGCCTCTCTGCCTCCTTGTGATCTCTCTCCCTCTGTGAAAGAAATAAATAAAATCTTAAAAAAAAAAAAAGATCTAAGCTTTCCCTCCCCACTTCCTTTCTAGGCAAAATGACAAGATGGAGAAATTCACCAGAAAAGAAAAAATAGGAAGTAGAGCTCATGGCCAGGAATTTGGCCAACACAGATATAAGTAAGATGTCAGAACCACAATTTAAAACAAAAATTATAAGGAGACCATCTGGGCTTGAATAAAAGCATAGAAGACACTAGAGAATCCCCTTACTTCAGAGATAGAAGACCTAAAATATAGTCAGGACGAAATTAAAATGCTATAACCAAAGGTGCAAACCATAATGGATGCCACAAAAATGAGGACAGATGAAGCAGAGGAACAAATCAGTAATATAGAAAATAAAATTATGGAAAATAATGAAGCTGAAAAGAAGAAAGGTGATGGATCACAAAGGTAGACTTAGGGAATTCAGTGACTTATTAAAACATAATAACATTTGTATTATAGCAGTCACAAAAAATGAAGAGAGAGAAAAGGGGGAAGGAGGTTTATTCAAGCAAATTATACCTGAAAACTTTCCTTATCTAGGGAAGGACACAGATATCAAAAACCAGGAATCATGGAAAACTCCCGTTATTTTTTTTTAAAGTTGACAATTGCCAAAAAAAAAAAAAGTTGACAATTGCCAAGGCATATTATAGTCAAATTGACAAAATACACACATGAGGAAAGAATCCCAAAAGCAACAAGGGAAAAAAGTCCTTAAGATACAAGGGAAGACAGATAGGGTTCACAGCAGAGCTATCGACAAAAATGTAGCAAGCAGGAAGAGAATGGCATGATATAGTCAATGTGCTGAATGGGAAAAATAGGCAATAAGGAATACTTTATCCAGCAAGGCTGCCATTCAGAGTAGCAGGAGAGAGAAAGAGTTTTCAAGAGAAACAAAAATTAAGGAGTTCATGAACACTAAAACCTGCCCTGCAAGAAATATTAAGGAGACTCTTTGAGTGGAGAAGACCAAAAACAGCAAAGACTAGAAAGGGTCAGAGATCACCAGAAACACCAACTCTATAGTTAACACTTAATTCATACCTTTCATAGCACTAAATTCATACCTTTCAATAATCATTCTGACTATACATGGAATAAATGCTCCAATCAGAAGACATAGGGTATCAGAATGGATTAAAACAAAACGAAACAAAAAGCAAGTAGAACAGATCAACAAAACTGAGAGTGGTTCTTTTAATTAATAAAACTGATAAACCCCTAGTCAGAGTTATCAAAAAGAAAAGAGAAAGGACCCCAGTAGGTAAAATCAAGAGTGAAAATCACAACCAACACCATGAAGGACAAACATTTATAAGAGAATATTATGAGCATTTATATGCCAACAAACTTAACAATCTGGAAGAAATGGATAAACTAGAAACTTACAAACTACCGAGAGTGAAACAGGAAGAAATATAAAATTTGAACAGACCTGTAACCAGCAAAGAAATTGAATCAGTAATCAAGTCTCCCAACAAACAAAACTCCTGGGCCAGATGGCTTCTGAGGGAAATTCTACCAGGCATTTAAAGAATTAATATATATTCTTTACAAACTGTTCCAAAAAAATAGAAATGTAAGGAAAACTTTCAAACTCATTCTACAAAGCCAGTATTAACTTGATTCCAGAACCAAAAACTCCACTAAAAAGGAGAATTATAGGCCAAAATCCATGACGAAAATAGATTCAAAAATTCTAAATGAAATATTAGCAAACCAAATCCAACAGTACATTAAAAGAATTATTTACTAACAAGCAAGTGGGATTTATTCCTGGGCTGCAAGTATGGTTCAAAATTTATAAATCAATCAATTTGAGACACCACATTAATAAAAGAAAGGATAGAAACCACATGATCCTCTCAGATGCAAAAAAAATTGACAAAATATAGCATCCATTCTTGATAAAAACCCTGTGTGTTCAACTAATCTTTGACAAAGCAGAAAAGAATATCCAATGGAGAAATGACTGTCTCTTCAACAAATGATGTTGGATAAACTGGACAGCAACACACAGAAAAGTGAAACTAGAGCACTTTCTTACACCATTTACAAAAATAAATTCAAAACGGATGAAAGACCTAAATGTGAGACAGGAAACCATCAACATTATAGATAAGAACACAGGCAGCAACCTCTTTGACCAGAGCAACTTCTTATTAGACATGTTGCTGGAGACAAGCCAAATAAAAGTAAAACTGAACTATTGGGACTTCATCAAATTAAAAGCTTCTTAACAGTAAAGGAAATAATCAACAAAACTAAATAGCCTATGGAATGGGAGAAGATATTTGCAAATGATATAGCTCATAAAAGATTAGTATCAAAAATCGATTAAGAATTTATCAAACTCCACACCCAAAAACCAAATAATCCCCAAATGGGAATAAGTTATGAATAGACAATTTTCTAAAGAAGACATCCAGATGGCTAACAGACACATGAAAAGGTATTCAACATCACTCGTCAGGGAAGTACGAATCAAAACCCTGATGAGATACCACTTCATATGTGTCAGAATGGTTAAAATTAAAAACTTAAGAAACAACAGATGTTGGTGAGGATGCAGAGAAATCGGAACACTTTTGCACCGTTGGTGGGAATGCAAACTGGTGTAGCTACTCTGGAGAACAGTATTAAGGTTCCTCAAAAAATTAAAAATTGAACTATCCTATGATCCAGCAATTGCACTACTAGGTATTTACACAAAAGATACAAAAATACAGATTCAAAGGGGTACATGCACCCCAGTATTTATAGCAACATTATCAACAATAACCAAACTGTGGAGAGAGCCCAAATATCCTTGGATAATGAGTGGGCAAAGATGAGGTATATATGCACAATGTAATTTTACTCAGCCATTAAAAGGGATGACCGTTTGTCATGTGCAATCACATGGATGGAGTTACTATCATGTTAAACAAAAAGTCAGAGAAGGACAAATACCATATGATTTCATTCATCTGAGGAATTTAAGAAACAAAGCATATAAACATAGGGGAAGGGGGGAAAGAAGAGACAGGGAAATAAGCCATAAAAGACTTTTATGGATAGAGAACAAACTGAGAATGATGGAGGGAAGTGGGTGGGGATGACCTAGATGGGTGATCAGTATTAAAGAGGGCACTCGTTCAGATGAGCACTGAGTGTTGCATGTAAGTGATGAGTCTTTTAATTCTACTCTTGATACCAATATTGCACTGTATGTTAACAGACTAAAATTTAAATAAAAATTACAAGAGAAACAAAACTGCAATGAGTTATCACCTCGCAACTGTCATAC
The DNA here is from genome assembly GCA_002007465.1 of Ailurus styani. Taxonomy (NCBI): domain Eukaryota; kingdom Metazoa; phylum Chordata; class Mammalia; order Carnivora; family Ailuridae; genus Ailurus; species Ailurus styani. The sequence goes on along the minus strand of LNAC01000650.1, from coordinate 309,775 downwards.
TGGCAAAAATCAAAAACACAAGATGCAATAGGTGTTCTTGAGGATGGGGAGAAATAGGAACACTCATATACTGTTGATAAGAATGCAAAATGATGTAGCTGCTGTGGAAAGAAAGTATGGAGGTTACTCAGAAAGTTAAAAATAGAATGATCCAGTAATCATACTTCTGGGTATTTAACCCCCATAATATAAAAACACTAATTCAAAGTGATACATGTAACCCTATGTTTATAGCAGCATTATTTATAATAATCAAACTATGGAAGCAACCCAAGTGTCAATTGACAGATGAGTGGATAAAGAAGATGTATTATCTATCTATCTATCTATCTATCTATCTATCTATCTATCTATCTATCTATTGGAATATTAGCCATAAAAAAGAATGAAATCTTACTATTTGCCACAAAATGAATGGAGGTAAGAAGTATAATGCTAAGTGAAATAAGTCAGTCAGAGAAAGAAAAATACCTTATCATTTCACTCATATATGAACTGTAAGAAAGAAAACAAAGAAGCAAGGAGAAAAAGAGAGAAAAAACAAGCAATAGACATTTACCTATAGAGAACAAACTAATGGTTACTAGAGGGGAGGTGGGTGGGGGGAGGATTAAATAGTTGATGGGGATTAAAGAGCACAGTTTTCATGATGAACACTGAGTAATGTAGAGAGTTGTTGAATCATTGTATTATACACCTGAAATTAATATAGCAATGTATGTTAACAATAGTACAATTAAAATTAAAACTTAATAAAAAATAAAATCACAAATATGTCAATACTCCTCAAAAATGGTTATAAGAATAAAAACAGCAACCCTGAGTATTTTGTAATAGTATAGTAGAGTTTTTTGGAGTGGAGGGGCAGGGATTTGATTATTCTGATAAGAGAAGAGTGCTCTATTTAAGAATTCTGCTAGTACCCATGTTGGATGTAATAACGTAAGAAAATAAAATCTTAAAAAAAAAAAGAATTCTGCTAGTAATCAAACTTGACAGCGTACAAAATGGCAAAAGAATCCTAGTCAGGTGATATTGTAAATCAGATTTTTGTACCATTATCCCCAGATGCTGAGAAACAACTTCTTTTTTTTTTTTTTTAAAGATTTTATTTATTCATTTGACACAGAGAGAGAGATTACAAGTAGACAGAGAGGCAGGCAGAGAGAGGAGGAAGCAGGCTCCCCGCTGAGCAGAGAGCCCGATGTGGGCCTCGATCCCAGGACCCTGAGATCATGACCTGAGCCGAAGGCAGCGGCTTTAACCCACTGAGCCACCCAGGCGCCCGAGAAACAACTTCTGAAGAAAATCTAGGAGGACACAAATTTAGCAGCCATGGAACTAAATAATGTAAAGACAGGTAAATTGGAGAATGATGAATGATGTCAAAATGGTAAAAACCAAGAGACCACGTATTGCTACACAGTAGTGGCTTCTATTTAGAAATGGCTGGCTGCTTCCAGAAGCTGTTGAATCATAAGTATAAAATTTACCTCACTGAGGCATAGATTAGCTGCCCAAATCTCCTTCTTATCAGCCAGGCTTGCTGGCCTTTGACTCCACACAATTTTTATGACATTGTTATCAATGATACTTCAGAAACATCTGCTCTAGAGCTGTCTGTTACCTACATGGCAGACATAAAATCTAATGGTACCAAAAAGGAATGACTGGACACCCATTAATGTGTAATGGTGATAGGAAATAACACAATAACCATGATCAGGGCCTGCCAAATCTGTTAGCATATCAATACCTAGGTAACCTACCAGCACACATTAGAAAGATTCTTCACTGTTCTTGATGTCACTGACAAATAAGTCAATGAATAACTTTAATTATTGCCCAGCACAAAATATACAATGTTGCCTGTATGTTAAGGCAAGGCTAAATTAAAGATGATGGTGAGTCATTTGTGGTATAATTTGATTATTTTTATTTGTATATAATACTTAGAGTAGAAGTTTATATCTAGTACTCTTTTAGCCCAATATTAATTTTCTTATTCACTTATTTGCAGTTTCATTTATTTGATAAATATTTGAGTTTCTACTCTTCTAGGTGTTGAGGATACATCAGTGAGCAAAACAGATAAAAATTTTTGCCTTCATGTGGCTTGTATTCTAGTACCATAAGAAAAATAAAAGCAAACAAATATATATAGTGACAAGTATTGCAAAGTGAGGTAAAACAGGGAATGGGAGTTGGGACTAGGGAGAAAAGTCTGCAGGTTATTTAAACCTCTTTAAGGGAGATCAGAGAAGGCTTGTCTAATAAGTTGACACTTGAGGAGAGAAGAGGCAACGTAAGCAAGAGAAGCTTGTTGGAGCTCCTCTTGGCCTGTCCACATCCTCCCTCCATTGGCCATGCCATGTCCCAAACACAACCACAGCCCTAAGACCGAGGCCTTGCCAAACAAGGCCAAGCCTACTGATAAGAGGTTGCAGACACCAAATACAACCCACTCTTGGCTGGTACCCAGACCTGGACCCTATGTCTAGGGGCCTCAGCCCCTAGCTGACCCTGTCCCCAGGCTTGCCAAACATGCTGGTCCCCACCCACCTCTTGTCCACAGAGACTGAACCAAACACCGAATCTGTCCCCACCATACAGGTGAACCCTCCCCTCTCTCATGCGTAGTCTCCTCCCCACCCCAAAGAGATGTTTGTTCACACGCCCAAGTAAAGCTTGGCCCCACTCAGCTGTCCAACCCCAAAGTCCAAGGAGTGCCCTGGAGGACACAGCTGAACTCCAAGAACAGCTTTCTGGGGTGATTGCCTTTCCACCACTAGAAACTACAAGGTGAGTGGAAGGGAGAGGGAGCCACAGGGAAAATACTACCAGTCCTGGTAGTCCTGGCTAATGGGGCAGGTGGAGGCCAGGCATGCCATCAGGCATGGGTGCCTCTTCCCCCGTTTTGGTGGTTCCTACTACCAACACCTCTGGATGTGTACTTACTCCTTAAGCTTGTCCACCATGTGTGTCGGGGCCTGGTGGGCAGGGCCTTGGGACCCCTCGTAGCTCCTGTGCTTCTCCTGCCCAGCAGCTCCCTTATTCTATGTTGCCTGAGCCCCAGGGAGGAGAGATGGTCACTGGATGAGTGTGCATGAGGATAGTCAGGAAACCCATGAGATAGGGGCAGGGATGGACAGCCTGTTCCTGTATACTAGGTGAGGGTCACTTAGCACTTCCCAGCCATCCCAACAGATGGGTGGGTATGGGGGGCAGTGCCATTTGTAGGGGGACAGCAGGGCTGGCTGGAGGCCAGAAAAGGGATGGCCCAATAACAGCACCAGAGGCTAGGATAACTCACCATGTTTCAAAGTTCCTGCAGCTGTGGGCAGAAGCTGGGGGCTGAACTGTGCCCTTGGGTGCCAGTCCATTATGTGGATTGGCTTCATGAAACCCCACCCATACCTTCCTGTTAGACAAAAAGTACGGAGGCCAGTATAGCTGAGTCAGTTACAGTGAAAATGAAACAGAATGCCATCTTAACTATCATAAATCTACTTTCCTTTTCTACTCTGAGGCCTTCCTAGCTGAGGATAATGTATAAAATCTAACAATCCTCAAGATGACATTCTAACATTCTCCCTTCTAGATGTTTGTTGGCAGATATAAGTGTGTTCCAGGATACTATTAGGACTGAACTCTACTAAAGAGATTTACTATGTGCTGATGAAAATTAAGTTTACCATTAGTGAGACCACATGTGAACAAATTTCTTAAGTTGGAGAGATTACATTAGCAAATGTAAAGTTGTCCCAGTTTGTATCTTGCCTCCTTCTCTCTGCTTCTGATAAGGAGATTTGAAACAATCAATATGAGATCTGTGGGGAATTGATATCAGCAGTAGACTGATGCAGTAGGTGATCCAAAGACTAAGCATTCATATCTTCCCTTCCTCAAATTTATTGATAACTGAGGGAACCCACAAGACAGTGTTAGGTTCTGTGTTCATCCATTTCTTTTTATCTGTTTCTTTGGAATTTTATATGCAAATAAAATAATACGCCTAATCTTCATAATAGTATTTATTCCTTTTTTGGTTAGAAAAAAATGTGTACCAAATCAATTTTCTAACAGTATATAAAAGAGTAATCATGAAGAAGAATAAAAGCAACTAAAATATTTGTCATTTGGAGTTATATAGAAAAAATTTATATTCCATTCAAGCATCTTAAGGTTAAGCTTTTTTTTCTATTCAGTGTTCACCTTTCATTATAAAAAATGCTTTCAGAAACAAGAACCATTTGGGAAACCAGACTTGATTCTACCTCATGCTAAATGATATCCCCATCAACCCAGAATCTCTGCAGCCCTCTGACCCTACCCTTCTTAGTCCCTCTTCATGCTACTTCTTTTTTTTTCTTAATGCAACTTCTTTAAAATGAAAAAAAAAAACATAGCACCAAGTGTTCATTTTTCTGAAAATGTATCTTCTTTATTTTAAACGTACATTGGTTTTTGAAGGCCTGGAGGATGCTGCATCAGCAATCAAAGAATCAAGAATGTGAGAAAAACATTTTGTGAAGTACAGTACCAAGTGAACACTGAGCAAGCATGTTTCTGCCTGTTTGTGTCAGTTTGCTAACTTGTTATGTACAAATGTGATTCATGTGATTCTCTCACAGTCTATGTGTGTTTACAGATATACTGCTGGCATTCTAAGATAGGTTGTGCTAACTATTTTAGGCATAGAAAAGGAGTAACACATTTGCCTTTGAAAAATGTATAGAAAATCTATGTATTCTAGTCAATACCTGTAAAATTTGTTTTGATCAAGAGTGACTTTTATTTATACTTGAGTCTGATGAGGCTAGCTATTCATTAGTTTCAAGAATATAAATACCGGGCGCCTGGTGGCTCAGTGGGTTAAAGCCGCTGCCTTCGGCTCAGGTCATGATCCCAGGGTCCTGGGATCGAGGCCCACATCAGAGAGCCTGCTTCCTCCTCTCTCCTCTCTCTCTGCCTGCCTCTCTGCTTACTTGTAATCTCTCTCTCTGTGTCAAATGAATAAAAAAAAAGAATATAAATACCTGCATGGGAAATTTCTATCCTTCCTTAATTTATTTTCTTCATAGGATACGAATGTTAAAGTGATTTGACTGGGTAAAGGTATGTTTAGAATCTGTGGTCATATCAACATTTTCTTCAAAACAGCTGGAAAAAGACAAACCAGAAATGGAAAATTATAGACAAGCCAGCAGTTGGTAAGGAGATGCAAAAACATTTATTCTCCAGCTCTTCAATTTCTAGCCTGATAATTTCTAGGTGATTGTTTCTTATGTATAACATCAATAAAAATGTTAGAAAACCCAGAATGTCATGAGCATATTCTTATAAAAAGTTACTGGTAAATAAAAATTTTAAAAAAAACATTGAGTGGAGACATACAGTGACATAATACTTATAAAATGGGGACAAAACTGCTCACTTGCACAATTTAATTGGAAATTAAATCCATTTAAACCTGGACCCACTATGAAGAGTAACAGTAAATCTCAGACTCATATATATCCCTCACCTCAGCATTTTTACCTGTACATTTCACAAACCACTCAAATTCAGGATGGACAATATTGAACAAACCTCTTTCCTCAAACTTTGTCCTCCTTCACTGGTTTATATATCTAATTATGCAAGCAAGAAACCTGGGAGTCATCCTTGACTCCTGTCAGAGAGGAAGACCTTCCTCTGCCCTACAAGGTCCTTCTAGTTGGACTTAGAATCAAATTGACATGAGACAAATTAACAGGAGAAAATCAAAGTGAATAGGTGTGTGTATGGGGAATCCACACAGACATGGAAATTCCAAAGACAGCGAGGAAACAAGAAACTTCTATGAGCCAAGGAGAGAGGTAGTCTCTGAGGATACATAGGGGAGGAAGGCCATTAACAGGAAGGCACAAGAAAATGTCTTGAAAGATGAATGTTGGTTGTGTTATTATGCAGATAAGTTTCTTAGGTAAAGGGGAGTTTTGGTTAATAGCTCTCTTTCTGGTATATGCTCTCGTTTCCAATGTAACTTTAAACAATTGAGAACCAGGAAGAGAGATTTCCTGCATATTCTGGGTTTTGGTTACTTTTAACTCAAAGTAATGATCATGCCGAAGTGGCCCATCTTGGGGCAGCCTGTCCTTGGCCCCTATATTCCTCTCTTTTCCCTCACAACACACAGCCAGTTAATCATTAAAGTCTTGACAATTTTATATCTAAAATATCTCTCAAATCGTTCAAATATATCTGCTTCTCTTATTATCACTGTCACACCCTTAGTCCTAGCTACCACGATTCCTTACCTAAACTACAAAAATACTCTTAAATTAAGTAGTTTTCTCTTTCTAATCAGAATGATCTTTTAGAAATGCCTTTTTGATTCTGCTATTCTTTTAGAAAACTGTGATTGTTTTCTATTGCTATTAGGATGAAGACTAAAAATCTTAATATGACCCTTATGAGCCTGTTTCTCCCCACTCTACATTCACTCTTTGAATTGCACCACATTGACTTACTTTTCATTCCTGCAATGAACTCTGTTCTTTGCACCTCAGGACCTTCCCACATGCTCTTCCCTCTGCTTGGGATTTTCTTTCCCCTTTTCAATTTTTAGCCTAGGGCAGATGTACCTGTTAAGTACTCTCTAAACACTTCCAGAGTATTGGTCAAAATTGTCATTAAACAGTCCAAAAATATCATTACACAGTTAAGTTCTGGAGTAGTTTTAACTGCCTTTTCAATGTGAATATAAGTTCTAGGAAGGCCAGTACCAATTCCCTTTCACTGTCATGTTCCCAAGTACCTATTGTAGGTAGAGAAAAGTTTTCCATTCTAGGTTTTTTGGATAGTCTAATAATTAAATTGATATAGAACACTTTAACAGAAAGGAAACAAGAGTTTAATGGCATGTATACTTTCTGTATACCTGGGGGATACCCAGGGAAACTAAGTAACTCCCTGAAATAGCCAAAGCCATCACCTTAAATACCACTCTTAGCTAAAGACAAAAAAAGATGTTGAGGGTGGGGAGTCAGTTATAGGAGGTTACCAGAAAAGCACCTTAAAAAAGTGTAAGGTTCTTACGTGATTTAAATCTTTGCCTTCTCTATGTCATTTATAGACATGACAGGTAGAGTAACTAAATCAGGACAGAATTCCTTTATTTTCCCTTCACCTTAAAATACAGGATATGCACATAAGAAAGTGCCCAAAAAAAGGGATGAAAGGGGGTTGTTTTCATTAAGGGTAACTTTTTTGTCCTTAGATCACTCTGGTTATATTTAAGATATATTGAATCATATGCATTGATGCTATTATTCAAATTTCCTTTGGTTCCACTGAAAATTCCATGTAACATCTATGTTTAATTGTAGGGACATATTTTAATGCATTTTAAGTGGTATAATTTAGATATTGGACACAAATGTGAATTTGCCTTTGATGATCCTTTCACCTCTCATGTCAGGACCCTATTTTCTTTTGGCATTCCCGTATTCAATTTCTACTAGGGTAGCATTCCTATACTCTCTCTCTCTCTCTCTATATATATATATATATATATATATATATATATATATACACATATATATATATGTATATATACATATGTATATATAGAGAGAGACTATATTTGGTCTATATATATATAGTCTATAGTCTATATATAGACTATATATAGTCTCTGTCTCTCTCTGTCTCTCTCTCTGTCTCTCTCTCTGTCTCTCTCTATACATATATATATATATATATATATATACATATATATATATATACACACACACACACATACATATAGACATGCTAACTGATTTTTAAACCTTCTATAGTAGAATTTGACCTTCTATAATAGAATTTGCCTTTCCATCCAAATCGGCAAGGAAGAGGTCAAACTCTCACTTTTTGCAGATGATATGATACTTTATGTGGAAAACCCAAAGGACTCCACTCCAAAACTGCTAGCACTCATACAGGAATTCAGTCAAGTGTCAGGATATAAAATCAATGCACAGAAATCAGTTGCATTTCTATATACCAACAACAAAACAGAAGAAAGAGAAATTAAAGAGTCAATCCCATTTACAATTGCACCCAAAACCATAAGATACCTAGGAATAAACCTAACCAAAGAGGCAAAGAATCTGTATTCAGAAAACTATAAAGTACTCATGAAAGAAATTGAGGAAGACACAAAGAAGTGGAAAAACATTCCATGCTCATG
>LNAC01000650.1:231299-299234 GCA_002007465.1 Ailurus styani | reverse complement strand
TGTGTGTGTGTGTGTGTGTGTGTGTGTGTGTGTGTGTGTGTGTGTGTGTGTGCATGCATGTGTGTGTGCATTCAGAAAAGGGCTTGCTTCATTTACACAAAAATGTTAACAATGCTCATCTCTGAGTGGTAAAATTATGGATGTTATACTGCCTTTTTATACATGTCATTGTTTCTCCAATTTCCTACAGTAAGTGTGGGCAATTGTCATGTAAACTATCATCATATAAAACTATAAATCTTTTACTTTTTTTAAGATTTTATTTATTTATTTGACAGAGAGAGAGAGAGATCACAAGTAGACAGAGAAGCAGGCAGAGAGAGAGAAAGAAGCAGGTTCCCTGCTGAGCAGAGAAGCCTGATGCAGGCCTCGATCCCAGGACCCTGAGATCATGACCTGAGCTGAAGGCAGAGGCTTTAATCCACTGAGCCAGCCAGGCACCCTAAATCTTTTACTTTTGAAACTTATGTTTCTTGCTAGAAAGTGAGGCTTATTGAATATGTCAGATAACCACTCAATTAAATGAAAATGCTTTTAATTAAACAAATCATTAACTTTGAGAATAAATCTGTATATGAAATTATAATTAATATATTTGCTATTTTTTTAACTTGTGATCCTCACCTTGTGTTTCCCATGATGAGGATGCCTTTAATGAGAAAACATGCAAATATTTTCTCACATAATTGTAGTTAAATGTGGACAACTAATATTAATAAAAGAAGTATTTAATTTATAGTGTATTTGAAAAATGAGACTGAGTCTGGCTGGATTTGTTAATTTTGTATCGAATGGTAAAGAGACCTAAAAACAGAAATATAGGAAAGTTTGGAGGAACAGCATAAAGTATTGATAGGAAGATGATAAGAATACTATGGTAGTTACTGGTAGAAAATTTTAGAAAGACTGTTGTGGATTCATATATATAGCCAGACAGAAAAGTACCATATCTTTAGAAATCCCCAGGGAATGAGCATTTTTCCCTCTTTCAGTAATATATTTTGGATCTGAACACCTTAATTAGTCCTTATCAAATTTCTGTGGGGTAAATATGAATTCAGTGTTAATCTATCCATGAAAGCTCCTGCATTAGTTGGCCAGTCAACAGCATGTGAACCTGAAGCAGATTCTTTGATTTTTGCTTTTCTGCCCGCCTACTAATCAGCTGGCATAATGAGTGGTCAGTTCCCATGTGTTATTTTTTTCCCCACACTTTTCTATGGCATGACATGGTAACCTAAGTGTTTCTAATTTATATATTTATTTTGGGGCGCTCTGTTAAAGACAGATGGTGTCATTCCATTTCTTTTTTTTTTAACTGACACTATCATATCATTTAAAGATTTTTTAACCTTTAAAATGAGTTATTGTGTTGCAGCAGAGGAGCTAAAAAGAGTAAAATAATTGGAAAACATGTTAAATTCTTTACCGGGCCTGACACTTAGATATTCAACAAATTTTCCTATTTGTCTCCTGATTAAGCATCTAGAGAAAAAAATGTCCTTTATAATATTTAATTTATTTTTTCAATTCAACAAATAGTATATTTTCTTCATAGTTTATATTCTGCTCACTATTATTCCTTCCTATGAATAGCAGACTAGACATGTGTCATTACTCATAATGTAGAAATATGATTGCACACCTGTATCTATTGTGCATAAAATTGAACAGTGTGGTATTTGCCTTCAAATATCCATGTTATTATCCAGTCTGCTCTCCATTCAGATGAAAGGCCATAAATCAATCACTTACTTCCTTTGAATCTCAGTTAGCCTATATACAAAAATGGAGTTAATGATACAGACATTGATGATCTTTAGGATTGTTACCATAACAAATATAAAATATTTTAATAAGTTGAGATTTTATTTTATTTTTATTTTTTAAAGACTTTATTTATTTATTGACAAAGATACAAAAAGAGAGGAACCAAGCAGGAGGAGTGGGAGAGGGAGAAGCAGGCTTCCAGCTGAGCAGGGAGCCCAATGCAGGGCTTGATCCCAGGACCCTGGGACCATGACCTGAATCAAAGGCAGACACTTAACTACTGAGCCACCCAGGCGCTCCATAAGTTGAGATTTTAAAGTGCTATACAAATATGTTTTATAGCTAAATATATTAGCCACTCACTTATTTCTAGAAATTTCATTTTATGCTGAGGTCTATATCTATAGATGTACAGTAAGTGTAAATGATTACATTTTTTATAGTTGAGGGGCCTTAGTAAGAAATAAGACAAGAAGAGAAACAACACAATTTTAGTCTCCTTCTCAATCTGATACTTTTCATGTAGTAGACCTTGTCTTCCTTTTTGCCTATTTTCGAAAACTGTAAACATCACTGAAAATGTCTTAATAGATAATGAAATGGAAATAAGTTATAGAATGTTCAGCTGTATAGTATGTATAACTGAATAGTAACTTCACTGAGGTAAACACATTTTTCCCAACTGTGTACATATCAGTTCAGAGTTCCTAAGTGAGAATGCTTAATTTAAAATGTGATCAAATAACAGCCAGGTAGTGCAGCAGAAGCATGCTTGACTCATAAAATGTGATCAAATAGGGCACCTGGGTGGCTTAGTGGGTTGAGGACTGCTTTCGGCTCAGGTCATGATCTCAGCATCCTGGGATCGAGGCCCGCATCGAGCTCTCTGCTCAGCAGGGAGCCTGCTTCCTCCTCTCCCTGTCTCTCTGCCTGCCTCTCTCCCTACTTGTGATCTCTCTCTACGTGTCAAATAAATAAATAAATAAAAATCTTTTAAAAATGTGATCAAATATATGGTACATTTTATCAGATACTAAGGTAGAGATTATATAAAATTAAGAGCTCGTTTCTAAAATTTAATAATTAAGCAATTTACATGAAGTCATTTTAATTTGAAAGTCTCAAAAACCTAATGTAGTTGAATAGCCAATTAATCAATTTAAAACATCTATTATCTTAATAACAAAGTAACAAAATAAATCCTCTTGTAGTTATTTCTTTGGGACCAAATCCACATAACACAAAGCTGATCAGTAAAGCAACAGACAAGTGAATATCTATGTTTATGGATGTTCTATCTACAATAATTCCTTTTAGATTTAATCTCATTGGCAAGCCACAATAAAATAGATGCTTTGGTTATAAAGTATTTTGGTTATGTCTTCGAATCATATTGTAATTACCATAGAAAATAAAGACAGTTTTTAAAAAACCTGCATTCACTTTGAATGTATTCATGAGGGATAGACCCAGTGCATTGTTTACCTGAGCATATCTCAAAAGATGTCAGGCCTTTTCAAATCCAGCCATTTCTTCTGTCATTAAAACTGCCTAAAATATGCGATGAATTTGATTCAAATTCAGTATCAAAATATCAAGCCCAACCTAATAATCTCAAACATTACCTCTGCATTACCTCTAACTCAATATGAAGAAAACACTTACCCTCTGACATTTCAAGGTAATAAATCAGCAACATCTGCCCCTAAGCTCTGTTTCTTTTCTCCTCCTTACAGTCTGTTCAAAGGTATTTATCATGTTTCTTCCTTTAGTGAATGCCATAAAGATGTGTTGTTCTGACACCTGTATATCAGCCAAAGTTACACTCCAGGAATACCAAAATACCTTATCATATTGTCATGAATACCAGACCCACATCCCTTTTTTTCCATTGAAAAACTCTTCAGTTTTCTGGAGAAAAATGGTTCTACATAAAATTATCATGATTGTTTGCATTTTGTCTAAGAAGACCCAATGTCACTTACATTACAACTTGATCTTAGAGTGATTTCTAATATAAGATAATGAGAGTGAGAATGGAGAAATACAATCTTGTCTTCAAATATGGCAATAACCTAAATTGTAATTAATTTGAGATCTTCTGGACATAGGAGATATATATATATATATATATATATATATATATATATATATATATATATATCCTAGATTATTTACATTACCTAGATACTTATCCTATATATATATGTGTGTGTGTGTATGTATATATGTGTATATTTATACACACACATACATATATATAACTAATCCTGCAGATTAGTTTTGTACTTCATAGATTAAAAAAAACTGTTATGATATACGGATTTAACTATTGTGATTTCACTAATGACAAATGACTTTGAAAATCCCTGTTATTTGGTAATTTTTATTTTATAATTGCATTCAATAACACTGCTCCGGAGGAGGGAGTTAACTTAGCATGCAGCCTTATGTTTTTCTAGTCATTATTTTGTCAGCTATAACACTTCAGAGGTGAGACAAAACTTATTCCTTCCACCCAAAATGTAATACAATTGAAGAATAAGTAAATAGGGCTAAAAATAATAATAGTATACATGCTTTCCAGGATTCCTGAATATCTGTTAAGAGCCTTCCTATTCTATGTAGGAAAAATCAGAATGGTTTTATGGAAGAAGCAGATGCAAATAGGGAGCATTTAATAGTTAAGTAATTTCATTTGTTATTCCATATTTAATCCTCTCAAAAGTTTTGTTTTATAGGAGGAAACAGTCTCAGAGAAGATGAATGGTTAAGAAACTTTTCTGAGCCTCATATTCTCCAACTAGAAAAGGAGGCTAAATACCTCAAGGACACCTAATAGTTATGGGAGTCATGATTCTTTGTTGTTTCCACCTCATCCTGTTTCAGGGTCTGCCACCCCTCAGATTCCAGACTACTATAGAGATTGTCTATGTACACGTGTGTGTGTGTGTGTGTGTGTGTGCGTGCACATGTGTAAGGGTGATGACTGAGTTAGGAAGAGGAAGAATATGAGACCCATGAATCCTGTTTCTTGACCTCTTCTAACTTTTTTCCAAACCTTTTACCTCAGTTTTCCCCATCACTGGGTTTACTACCTGGAATTCCAGTATCTAAATCCTGCCAATGCGCTTGTTGCCTTGTTTGTGCTTCTACCTACCTAGCAGTTTTATCTCAACTTTTCCTAGTTTGGTATCTCTACAGTCTGATTCTCAACTTTCACTGAGTGGTCAAAGTACACATTTTTCTGAAGTTCATATTGATTGGTATATATTTGAGTGTGTTAGAACAAAACCCCTTCTTGGGTGCCTGGGTGGTTCAGTTGGTTAAGCATCTGCCTTCAGCTCAGGTCATGATTCCAAGGTCCTGGGGATTGAGTCCCACATCACATCAGGCTCTCTGCTTAGTGGGGAGTCTGCTTCTCCTTCTTCCTCTGCCCCTCCCCTCTGATTGTGGGCTCTCTCTCACCCTCTCTCTCAAAATAAATAGGTAAAATAAAAAAAACCACCTTGCTAATGTCAGCACTTCTTTATCTCCTTTATTACATTATTCCAAAATATCTAGTCTTTAGGAATGATTCAGTTTGAGTTGTTCGAACTGTAGAGATCCATGAGCCCTTTCTTTAATGCTTGGTAGAGACTCATATGAGACAAAAAAAAAAAAAAAAGCAAGTAACGTAAAAGAGAAGAAAGTGTACCATGCCAATACATTAAAACAAAACAAAACAGGGGTGCCTGGGTAGCTCAGTCATTTAAGTGCCCATTTCAAGCCCCCCATTGGGCTCCCTATTCATCAGGGATCCTGCTTCCCCCCTCCCTCTGCAGCTCCCCCTGCTTGTGTTCTCTATCTCTATATCAAATAAATAAATTAAAATTATAAAAAAAACAAAAACAAATATTTTTCTTCTCAGTATATTTTTAAGATACTTTCAAAACTAAGATGAAGTTATCATTAAGTTAGATTAATTTTTCTTGATTAAGTTATAAGTGGAACAGCAAAGAAGGATGAATTAATTTGTAACAAATCATTGTACTCTCACAGTCTGATATAAAATTAAGTGTTTAAATTTAAAGGATAAAATTAAAAATTTGTCAGACAATTTAGACAACTATATGACATTTATATTGCAAGTTACTTAATAGGACCATTTAGTTTTATATGACCATCCATAGTGCTTATTCGATGTGAGGATAAATTTTGATTGAAGTATGATAATCATTTTAAGAAAATGAATTACATAGACAAAAGATATGTTAATCAAAATAATAACATCATTAAGTTTCATGTAGGATCATCATCTTTACTATTGAATACATTCTTCTGGAAAATAAAACTTTTTATAAGAACTGTGTGCAAAATTGCAAAACACAAGATGTTTTAAATAAAACAGGCATTTTTTTTTCTTTAGTGGTTTACATAACCATTTTGTCTCATTATTCAATATTAGTGCAAACCCCTGAAGCAAAACTGAATGTATTATTAAAAATGGCTACCAGAAATCCTGGGAGACCAACATCCTCCTTGCAATTTTTGTATCACTCTTTTTTAACTAACAGTGACAGTAGCATTTATCTTTTCCTAGTCTGTAGGACTGCAAGCATCATTATCCATAATGTTTTTATTAAGTATTATAAAAAATCTTCATATTTGATATATTTTGTGCTATCAGTGAGGAAAATATATTTTCTTTTTTAAAAAAGATTTTATTTATTTATTTGACAGAGAGAGACACAGTGAAAGAGGAAACACAAGCAGAGGGAGTGGGAGAGGAGAACCAGGCTTCCAGCCGAGAGCAAGGAGCCCAATGCGGGGCTCAATTCCAGGACCCTGGGATCATGACCTGAGCCGAAGGCAGACGCTTAATGACTGAGCCACCCTGGCACCCAAAAATAATTTTTCTTTTAGATCAAAGAGTATTTACAATAATCTATATAAACAAGCAAAATCAATTCTATAATGTGAGAACATATTTTCCATCATATTATAATATATTCCAACTTCAATAATTCATCAAAATTATAGCAAAGAAATTATATTTTAAGTTTGAGTAGGTGTTCTAGAAACAAACGCACATACACACACATATTCTGACTTATTTTTAAAAATGAAGTTTTGTCTTACAATATACACTATGTGAATTTAGGTAATTGCCCATATCAAATTTGTGAAATGTATTGCTTTTTAATGAAAATATAAGGATGGGAGTACCATAACATTTCCACTATTTTTTCTATAACCAAATAAAGTGAAGTGTGCTTGCTTTCAAAAGTACTTTTAGTCTAGTGCTATTGTCAAAAAGAAGGCATATACTCAAAAAAAATAGGTGTTGACATTTTTGGATTCCATTTTCTCTAAATAGGCTTCTTTTTGAATAAGATTGCATTCAAAGGCTGTCTTTCAAAACAGCTCTATTTCACTTCGAAGTGAGAGTTTTCTGTTTCTACATTTGCATTTGTAAATGTATTCTAGAAGGAAAAGATGCCACCCCAAACAGTGACACCACACTTACTACCTTGGAAATTAAAAAGCAGCCATAATACTCTATAATTAATATACTTTCAAACTTTCATTCAAAAACTGTTCAAAGTAGTATTTTGATAAACAGCTCCTTCGCAAACTCAAAGCCAAGAATAAGAGTAGAATAATCCTTTGGATCTTGTAAACAGAATTAAAGAAAAGGAAAACTACTTTCATAAAATTATTTTTCTGAAAGTAACTGATCAAATTGGCCTGACCTTTTCTTTATAATGACAAAGGGCATAATATTCCTTGGATCCATTCAATTCTACATGCTTACCTTTCAATTTCCCTAGCCAAATGTTTTGAAATGGCAATCAATTTTTACATGAATTTATTCTCTGCTTTGAGATCAAATATAGAAAAGTCATTTCTAAAATGGAAAACAGTTTTTGCAGTAACAGTATCACAATGGGAAGACCGACATATTTGACTACTAAAACATTTATAGAATATTTGGAAATTAGGGCACCTGGGTGGCTCAGTGGGTTAAAGCCGCTGCCTTCGGCTCAGGTCATGATCCCAGGGTCCTGGGATCGAGGCCCACATCAGGCTCTCTGCTCGGCAGTGAGCCTTCTTCCTCCTCTCTCTCTGCCTGCCTCTCTGCCTACTTGTAATCTCTCTCTCTGTGTCAAATGAATAAATAAAATCTTTTTAAAAAATTTAAAAAAAGAATATTTGGAAATTAAAAAAAAATAGAATACCAAAGAAAACCAGTTTGGAAAAGTACATGGTTTTTGTTTTTTGTTTTTTTGGGGTTTTTCGTTTTTTGTTTTTTGTTGTTGTTGTTTTGTTTTGTTTTTGTTTTGTTTGTTTTGGTAGACCTCTGTGCATTGATTTATCATTTTTCTTCAAATTTTAATTTAAATTCTAGCTGTTGACATATAGTGCAATATTGGTTTCAGGAGTAGAATTTAGTGATTTATCACTTACATATAACACTCAGTGCTCATGATAACAAGTGCCCTCCTTAATACCCATCATCCATATAGCCCATCCCCCACCCATCTCCCTCCATCAACCCTCTGTTTGTTCTCTATCGCTAAGACTTTCTTATGGATCCCTCTCTCTCCCTCTCTGTCTCTCTCTCTGTTTTTCTCCCTCTCTCTCTCTCTCTCTCTCTCTCTCTCCTCAGCAAAAAGGCAGCTGTCAGGGCCCTTGTTTGGCTCAGTCAGTTAAGCCTCCGCCTTCAGCTCCAGTCAAGATTTTTGGATCCTGGGATGGAGTCCCAAGTCTGGCTCCCTGCTCAGCAGGGAGTCTCCTTCTTCCTCCCCCTCTGCCTCTGCCTCTTTCTCCCCCATCCTACTTGTGTTGACTCTCTCTCTCTCTCTCTCTCTCTTGCTCTATCAAATAAATAAGTAAAATCTTTTTTAAAATGAATTTATTATTTTATTATTATTATTTGCCCCAGGGGTACAGGTCTGTGAATCATCAGGCTTACATATTTCACAGCATTCACCAAAGCACAAACCCTGCCCAATGTCCATAACCCATCCACCCTATCCCTACCCTTCCACCCCCCAGTAACCCTCAGTTTGTTTTGTGAGATTAGGAGTCTCTTATGGCTTGTCTCCTTCCCCATCCCATCTTGTTTTTATTTATTTATTTATTTGACAGAGAGAGACACAGTGAGAGAGAGAACACAAGCAGGGGGAGTGGGAGACAGAGAATGGAGAAGCAGGCTTCCCACTGAGCAGGGAGCCCAATGCAGGGCTAGATCCCAAGACTCTAGGACCAGGACCTGAGCCGAAGGTAGACACTTAATGGCTGAGCCCCCCAGGTGCCCAAAAAGAAGAATTTCTTATGATTTGCTTTCCTCTCTTTTTCCCCCCCTTCCCATGTGTTCATCTGTTTTGTTTTATTGCTTGCTTTTTGGTGGATTTTCTTTTTAAAAAATCTATTTTTACACATGTGTATTTCAAGAGAAAAATTAAGGATGTTTTAAGGACTTTGCAGGGAAATAAAAAAAATGATTAGAGATGACAAGTCTATCAATATTACTACAATCCTTTTCCTTAATTGTGGGGTGAATCAATTGGATGGAGTCCCGTGGGATAGGCAGTGAAAGAAGTCACCCAAGGCAGAACAAAGGAGATAGAAGTTTATTGAATACACTGCAAGGGAGCAGTAGACAGAGCAACAAAGGAGAGACTGTCTCCCACAAGGCAGTGGTGTGGAACTATAGTTATAGGGTGGAGTGAAGTAGTACAGTAATATACCAAATTTCCTTGTTTGGTAACCATGCCCAGTTGTAAGTAGCCCATTGGTCAGCTAAGCCTATGGCTATTTTGAGGTGGGTCGCTGAATGAGCCTGTTTGCATTCAGCCCAGTGGTCACTATGGGCCCTTTTACCTTATTCAGGTTTCCATTGTTAAGCCTATTGCCTAAAAGTGGCCTCTACATTAATGTTTCCTTAATGTTTGTCCATGAAGGAGTTCAGATTATGTCACCACAAAATATGCCATTTTGACATATTGATAATTTTGAGGTAAACAGACTTAGGAAACAGCAGATGCAGGAAGGGCACTCTGACTTCCTTTTTATTCCTGAAAGCAGGAGATGGTATTACTCTATGCTTTGCTTTAGATTCCAGGATGTGTTTATCTGACCAATGTATTTCCATCCCATCCCCCAGCTCCTGGCAACCACCACTCTACTCTGTTTCTATGAGATTGTCATTTTTATATTCCACATATAAGTGAGATCATACAGTATTTGTCTTCTGCTGTCTGACTTATACGCCTTCTATGTTTTTAGACATTTTGTTAACACTTATGACCAAAGGATTGCCTTGCACTAGTAAAGTTCTCAAAGTATTTTATAAAAATCACAACGCTATTTTCAACATACTTATGGGAATGTCTCCACACAACACAAACTTTTTCAACTATTTAACTATTAAACAGAATTCCCGTTTCCCTATTGACATAATTTGTAGGAAGAAGAAAACAAATAAAACATAGGAAAATCTAACCCCCTCAAAAACTAAGAATAAATGCAATAAACGTTTCCCCTGAATCTCTCTTATATCTTTGTTTGAACACGGGTTTGTGAACAATGCAGAAAGCGAATTGTTATCTGATGTTCAGCTTGTAGCTTTATTCTCTAACAAACTCAGAAAAGCATTCCTGGAAGGGATCAAAGAAAGAGTAGTTACCTTGCTCTATAGAGAAATGTTTCTGTAGACTTATAGCTAACCACATGACAGAAAATGAGATGATTACTCAAAAGTTTATGATAGTGGGGATATGTAAAAGTAAATGAACTATGTACAAGCCTTTGTTCACTTTGAGTTGTGTCTTCCTCACTAGAATTACTACCCAAACAGAAGCCAAAGACATAAAAAATTCCTTCTTCAATGTACACCCTGAAGTTTATATTCATTCCCTCAATTTATGTTGCAATTATATTTGGGGTAACATAGCTCTCCAAATAATCACACCAGTTTTTTCCTTTTTCATTAAAACAATGCCATCTCCACAGGTAAAAGTAAGAGATTTTAACTCAGAAGGAAATTCATCAATAATGCATACATTCTCTTCTCCTTATTGGTAGTTTGACAAATAAAGATGTGCCTTGGTATAGGCCATAGCTTGGTATAGACCACAGCTCATTATAGGCCACAGAAGAATTAAGTGGAGAAACAGAACAGTTTCCTCTTTCAGTGCCCCAAGTAAGTAACAATAAGGTAAAGCAGAGTGGGTTGCCTGCTTCTTAGTACTCATAGTAAGTCTTTTAAACTGCATTCCTTAACTTACTATGCTACAAATAATTATAAGAATATTAAACACAAAATGTTAACTTCTATGGAAGAAGATCCATTATCGTACTATGATTCTCCAGAATTTTTGTTTTGAACCTATGTAGCACTGAATTCTACTAAAGATGCCATTTTTAATACAGATAAAATTATTTTAATGACAACTGTCTTTTTATAATGCTATCTCAGTTAAGTTTGAACCTATAATTTGTCTATTCTTAAAATAAACATTGAAATTGTAGTGAAAATGATTGACTTTCTTTAGGAGTGGATTGGAGAAGGAAGAAGGAAACAAGGCCTAAAAGAGCTGAAGACACTAATCAAGAGTATAGTCCAGGAATGGAATAGTGTTCCAGTTTGGGGGTGGGAGCATGGGACTAAAAGACAAGCAACTCCCTCTGTCCACTCTTTCTTCCCTGCCCCTCAGTTTCTCATTAATTATTCTGTATCATGGAACAGGAATGAAAACAGGTTAGAGGAGTAAAAAGCAGGTTGGAGTCCTGCTGTGACATCAGCACAGAAGTGGCTGTCCTGACCCTGATTACTGGGGATCATGGAAGAGCCCTTTCCCCACTTTGTCTTGGCATGATCAGGAAAAGAAGGAGACAGAAAACAACTCTCCCTTCTCTGGGAAATGAACTTTGGGTAGTTGAGAAAAGTGGCAGTTGCCTGAGGAGACTGGGAAATGCCATATCTACAAAAATGGGAGGGGTACTGGAGCTGGCTTTCTCTAGATCTCACTGCCTCCCACATGCCCTGCCATTCCTCCCATAACCATCCCTAACATCAGTCCTAGGCATTTTTCTCCCTGCAAATATTTGCCTTTTGTTTTCTTTTTGAAAGATATGCTACTATATATGGGAAGAGATGAAAAGAAAATTTTAATTATTAAATATTAAATGTAATTTGTGAATGACCACTGCAACCTAAGAACAAACTATGATCGCGGTGGTTGTTATAGGGTTAGTTGTCATGGTAGTCCTACTTGCAAGGATAATATTTAACTGGGGACTCACTGATATGTAATATTTTATAAACACCAATTAGAAAAGGCTTATATCTAAACAGCATGCTTTCCAGAAGGATATTTTTTTCTGTGGAAAATTTTAAGGTAACTTCTCTATTATTTACTTCATCAGTAAGCCACAGTTAAGAACATCAATAACATTTAGGAGAGCCATTTTCTCTAAAACTAGTGGAGGGAGCAGTCTTTCTTACGCATGTATTGTATACTCTTTCTTGTACTCCAAAGGTAGTACACTACTCAGCAGGATTTTATGTGGGCTTGTAAGCATTGAAATGAACTTCCTCCCCATGGAATGAAATGTGTTACAACAAGGTCTGTTTGAGACAAAAGGCTTGTTCTTTGGTCAAGAATGTCCTTATGTGGTATTTGTGAACAGTACTGAAGCACTAGGATTTTTTTTTCAAACTAACAAAAATCTGAGGAAGTTAAAAAAAAAAAACAAAAAGAAAGCCAACTTTCTTTTCCAAACTTACTTGAGCAGAAGGATGACCTGAGGTTAGTTAAAACTAGATATAATAAAATAATCAAGGAAAATTGAGTATACTATAAAGAAAGTTAGAAGTAAATGCAAGCTATACCATATACTAACTATGTGACCTAGTATATGTTATATAATTATTCTCCCAGTTTTCTCATGTAAAAAGTGAAGAAAGTGATTGTATTTCACAGAGTTCTTGTTCAGTTTAAATAAGTTATTACTTATAATAGCCAAGATATGGAAAACTGCATGGAGATTCTTCGAAAAATAAAGATCAAACCACCCTGTGGTCCAGCACCCATTACTGGGTATTTATCCAAAGCAATTAACATTAGGATCTCAGGGCACCTCAGTGGCTCAGTTGATTAAACATCTGTCTTCAGCTTAGGTTATGATCCCAGGGTCCTGGGATCTAGCCCTGTGTTGGGCTCCTTGCTCAGTGGGGACCCTGCTTCTCCCTTTCCCTCTGCCCTTCCCATACTGTGTTCATCTGTGTTCTATCTCTCTGTCTCTCTCTTTGTCTCAAATAAATAAGATCTTAAAAAAAATCAGGATCTCAAAGAAATAATTACACTTCCATGTTCACTGCAGCATTAGTCACAATATCCAAGAGCTAGAAACAACTTATATTTCCATTATTAGATGAATGGATAAATAAAATGTAATATCTATATATGGAATATTATTCAGTCATAAAAAGAAAGAGATCCTGTCATTTGAGACAACATGTATGAAACTGGAGGACACTGTTAAATGCAATAAGACAGATAGGAACCAACATATACTGTATGATATCACTTATTTGTGGAGTCTTAAAAAAATTTTGAACTCATCTAACCAGAGTAGAGTGGTGTTTCCTACATGGTTGGGGAAAATGGTCAGACATTGGTCAAAGAGTACAAATGCTCATTTATAAAATGAGTAACTTCTGGGTTTCTGGAGAAGAGGCAAGATGGCGGAGAAGTAGGAGACCCTGTTTTAACTGGTCCCCAGAATTGAACTAAATATCTATGAAAACACTCTGAACACCCATGAAATCAGCCTGATATTTAAGATTATACACTTCTGGATCTCCACAGGGGCAGAAGATCATCAGTGGAGAGGCCAGTGGATTGGGAGCACTCAGACTGATATCCGAGGATAAACAGAAGTGGGAGGGAGCCACCAGAAGTGACCCATTGGAAAGCAATACCCCAATATGAAAGTGCCCTGTGCTTGGGGACCAGCATTAACTTGGAGTCTAGTTAAAAGTACTCAAAAAGAACAAAGGGTCTTAAGGGGCAATTGGTGGAATTGGGCAGCTACAGGCACGGACATAAGTCCACAGTCCCAGGCTGGCCACAACCAGTGCCCACCCATGTCTGAGAGAGCCTGGCCACAGTCCCAGTCAGTGGTCTGTGATCCTGTGGCTTTCCACTGCTTGAACCACCACTGGGGCTGTGTGCACACCTGTCCGCACCTGAGAGAGCCTGGCTCAGGATCCTGCAAGAGGTCCCTGGACCCACAGCCTTCTCCAACCTTCACCACTGCCCAGCTGTGGGCATGAACCCCAGACAGCAGTCCTGGCAACAGCAGCCACCAGGTTTGGACTTGCCCAGGCCAATATCACTCATCATTTTAGTGGCACAGGGGTACAGAGACAAGCGGTGGCCTTAGGCAACAACTGAGACAGTGGCAGGGAGTGCTCAGCACCTGTGGGAAGTTGTGGTGTTCAGTAGAATTTGCAGAGGGGGAGTCTGTGTGTTTTGGACCATCCAGAGGGGAGCAGACTGAGGCTTCTCTCTGAAGCGGAAGTCTGGGTGCAGTTTACTTTGTTCTGACCTTCTGAAAAGATGCAAAAAGCCACCAAAGAGCAAAAATCTCCAGAGGACAAAAGCCTGAAAAACTGGTTCCCACAGAGCCCAGCCCCTTGATAGGGGCAGGGTGACTCAGTCCAAGCAAGACTGACTGGAAAACAATGCAGCAGGCTCCTTCCCCAGAAGACAAGCCAAAAGAAAAAAGAGGACAATAACCACAGGGTCCCCATAAAACTGTAAAACCCCAACATCAGGGAAAAATGCATTAAGACCACAGTATGGCCCCAAAACCTGTATATTTCGTAGATACAACTTTTTAAAAAATTCATTCTCATGTTTCTTCTCTTATTTTTTTAACTTACTTACCATTACAACTAGATGTTTAACACAACGTATTACATAATAACTTTTTAACTTGAACTTTTTTCATACATATACCTGTGCTTCTTTTTCTTCTTCTTTTTTTAAATATACATATTTATATTTATATATTTATATATCTATATAATATATTTATATATGTATATATGTATATATATGTAGATAGATAGATAGATACATAGATAGATAGATAGATAGATAGATAGAAAGAACCTTCAAGGTAATCTTTTTTTCCTATTCGATACTACCCCTATATATAAACCAGTTTAATTTCCCTGTATCCTGGAAAGTTGAGTCCTTTAACAAAGATAACAAGATATAGGGGCGCCTGGGTGGCTCAGTGGGTTAAAGCCTCTGCCTTCGGCTCAGGTCATGATCTCAGGGTCCTGGGAACAAGCCCCGCATCGGGCTCTCTGCTCATCAGGGAGCCTGCTTCCTCCTCTCTCTCTGACTGCCTCTCTGCCTACTTGTGATCTCTCTCTCTCTCTCTCTCTCCCTCTCTCTCTCTGTCAAATAAATAAATTAAAAAAAAAGATAACAAGATATACCCAGGAAGTACTGAAATAACCTTCTTTGCTCACATCAAGTATTTATAACCACTGTCCCATCTTATTCTTCTGTTAGTGTTTTTGTGTATTTGTTTTTGTACTATGTAAATCTTATTCCTGGGGTTCATTTTGGCTTGGATTTTCTCTTCTTTCTTTTTTCTTGTCTTTTAATTTTGTCAGTCTTTTCTTTGTTCATTTTTGTTTATGTACCTTATAAATCTTACTTTTGGGGCTCATTTTGGCTTTTTTTTCTTTCTCTCTCTCTCTCTCTCTCTCTCTTTCTCACATTTTTTTTCTTTTTTCTTTCTTTTCAGTGGTGACTTATGATTTCTTCAAAACTTTCCAAGGGGCAAGGGGTACCTTGACTGGATTGCAGTTGATATATTCAGCTATACATCCCCTCAAACACCTCTCACCAAAATGACGAGGAGAAACACCCAACAGAGGAAAAATTCAGAGACTGTGAACTCTGCCACAGAACTACTGGATATGGACATAAACAACATATTGGAAATGGGAATTCAGGGTAACAATTATCCAAGCAATGGCTAGGTTGGAGAAGACCATTAGTGGCAAAATAGAATCTCTATGGTGGAAGTGAGACCTGATCTGTCAGAAGTTAAAAATGGTACCAGTGAGATCCAATCTAATCCAAATACTCTAACAGCTAGGATAACCAAGGCAGAAGATCCAATTAGTGATCTAGAAGACAAACTGATAGAAAAGAAAGATCAGGAGGACACCTGGAATAAACAGCTTAGAAGCCATGAAAACAGAATTAGGGAAATAAATGAAGCAAGGAAACGTTCTAATGTCAGAATTATTGGAATCCCTGAGGCATGGAGAAAGAGAGAAGACTAGAAGATATAGTTGAAAAAAATACTGGATGAAAATTTCCCTAATCTGGGGAATGGAACAAATGTTCATGTCCTAGAGGCAGAGAGGACACTCCCCAAGATTAATGAGGCTAGAAAGACCCCCAGACACTTAATTGTGAGATTCATGAATCATAAACTCAGACAGGAGTTCTTAAGGGCAGCTAGGGAGAAAAGATTCCTTACATATAGAGGAAGGACCGTCAGAATAACGTCGGACCTATGTGCAGAAATCTGGCAAGCCAGAAAGGGCTGGCAAGACATATTCAGGGCACCAAATGAGAAGAACATGCAGCCAAGAATACTTTATCCAGCAAGGCTGACATTCAGAATGGATGTAGAAAGAGATAAAGAGCTTCCAAGAACAGCAAGGTCTAAAAGGTTCTGTGACCAAAAAGCTGGCACTCCAAGAAATATTAAGGAGGGTTCTGTAGAGAACAAAGAACCCAGGAGTGACATAGAACAGAAAGTTGCAGATACAATGCATAGAAACAAGGACTTCAGAGGCAACATGATGTCAATAAAAAATTACATTTCAATAACCACTCTGAACGTGAACAGCCTAAATGCTCCTATAAAAAGGCACAGGGTTGCAGACTGAAAAAAACGTCAGGACCGGTCCATATGTTTTGAACCTAAAGATATATCCAGACTGAAAGTGAAGGGATGGAGAACCATCTTTCATGCCAAAGAGCCTCAAAAGAAAGCTGGGGTAGCAATTCTCATATCAAATAAATTAGATTTTAAACTAAAGACAGTAGTGAGAGGTACAGAAGGACACTACATCATTCTTAAAGGGTCTATCCACCAAGAAAATCTAATAATTTCAAATATTTAATGCCCCTAACATGGGAGCAGCCAACTACATAAGCCAACTGTTAAACAAAATAAGGAGTCATATTGATATGACTACATTAATTGTAGGGGATCTTAACATGCCATTCTCAGCAATAGACAGATCGTCTAAGCAGAAAATCAACAAAGAAACAAGAGCTTTGAATGACACAATGGACCAGATGGACATCATAAATATATACAGAACATTCCACCCTAAAACAATAGAATACTCATTCTTCTCAAGCGCACATGGAACTTTCTCCAGAATAGAACACATACTACGTCACAAATGAGAGCTCAGCCGATACCGAAAGTTTGAGACTATCCCCTGGATATTCTCAGACCACAATACTTTGAAACTGGAACTCAACCACAAGAAAAAGATTGGAAGGAATTCAAACACTTGGAAGCTAAAGACCATCCTGCTCAGGATTATTTGGATTAACCAGGAAATCAAAGAAGAACTTAAACAATCCATGGAAATCAGTAAGAATGAAGACGCATTGGTCCAAAACCTATGGGATATGGCAAAGGCGGCCCTAAAGGGGAAATATATAGCCATCCAAGCCTCACTCAAAAAAAAAATTGAAAAATCCCGAATACACCAACTCTCCTTACATCTTAAAGAACTGGAGAATCAACAACAAATTAAGCCAACCCCATAAAAAAAGGGAAATGCTAAGACTAGAGCATCAATCAATAATTTAGAAAATAGAGATATAGTAGAATACATCAACAAAATTAGAAGCTGATTCTTTGAAAAACTTAATAAGATTGATAAACCACTGGCCGAACTAATCCAAAAGAAAAAAAGAAAGTACCCAAATTAATAGAATCATGAATGAAAGGGGAGAGATCACAACTAACACCAAGGAAATAGGAACAATGATCAGAAATTATTATCAACATTTATAGACCAATTAATTAAGCAAACTAGAAGAAATGGATGCATTCCTGGAAACCTACAAACTTCCAAGGCTAAAATAGGAAGAAACTGACAACCTGAATAGACCAATACATAGGA
The DNA here is from genome assembly GCA_002007465.1 of Ailurus styani. Taxonomy (NCBI): domain Eukaryota; kingdom Metazoa; phylum Chordata; class Mammalia; order Carnivora; family Ailuridae; genus Ailurus; species Ailurus styani. Next base: position 281,221 of record LNAC01000650.1, on the reverse strand, counting down.
AAGAGATTGAAGCAGTAGTCAAAAACCTCCCCCCCCCCAAAAAAAAAGAGTTCAGGACCTGACAGATTCCCTGGGAAATTCTACCAAACATTCAAAGAAGAAAAACATCTATTCTCCTGAAGCTGTTTCAAAAAATATAAACAGAAGGAAAACATCCAGACTCTTTCTATGAAGCCAGCACTACCTTTATCCCCAAACCAGGCAAAGACCCCATCAAAAAGGAGAATTTCAGGCCAATATTCCTGATGAATATGGATGCCAAGATTCTCAACAAGATCCTAGCTAATAGGATCCAACAGTACATTAAAAATATTATCCAGCACGACCAGGTGGGATTTATCCTTGGGATGCGAGGTTGGTTCAACACTCGCAAATCAATCAATGTGATAGAACAAATCAATAATAGAAGTGAGAAGAACCACATGGTCCTCTCAATTGATGCAGAAAAAGCATTTGACAAAATACAGCATCTATTTTTGATTAAAACTCTTTAAAGTATAGAGATAGAGGGAACATTCCTCAACTTCATAAAATCTATCTATGAAAAACCCACAGCAAATATCATTATCAATGGGGAAAAGCTGACAGCTTTCCCACTGAGATCAGGAACACGACAAGGATGCCCACTTTTGCTACTGCTGTTAAACATAGTACTAGAAGTCCTAGCAACAGTAATCAGACAACAAAAAGAAATAAAAGGGTATTCAAATTGGCAAAGAAGACGTCAAACTCTCTCTCCTTGCAGATTACATGATAGTTTATAAGAAAAACCCAGAAACCTCTGCTCCCAAAATACTAGAACTCATATAGCAATTCAGTAATATGGTAGGCTACAAAATCAATCCACGGAAATCAGTTGCTTTATTATACACTAACAATGAGACTATAGGAAGTGAAATTATAGAATTGATTCCATTTACTACAGTACCAAGAAGCATGAGATACCTTGTAATAAACCTAACCAAAGAGGTAAAGGATCTGTGCTCAAGGAACTATAGAACACTCATGAAAGTAATTGAAGAAGATATGAAAAGATGGAAAAGCATTCCATGCTCATGAATCAGAAGAATAAACATTACTAAAATGTCTATACTCTACAGAGCAATCTATACTTTCAATGCCATCCTGATCAAAATTCCACAAGCATTTTTCAAAGTGCTGGAACAAACAATCCTAAAATTTGTATGGAACCAGAAAACACCCCGAATTGTTAAGGAAATGTTGAAAAAGAAAAACAAAGCTGGGGGCATCACATTGCCTGATTTCAAGCTTTGCTACAAAGTTGTGATCACCAAGACAGTATGGTACTGGCACAAAAAAAGACACATAGACTAATGGAACAGAGTAGAGAGTCCAGATATGGATCCTCGACTTTATGGTCAAATAATCCTCAACAAAGCAGGAAAAATATCCATTGAATAAAGTCTCTTCAATAAATAGTGCTGGGAAAATTGGACAGCTATGTATAAAAGAATGAAACTCGACCATTCTCTCACACAATACACAAAGATAAACTCAAAATGGATGAAAGACCTCAACGTGAGGCAGGAATCCATCAAAATCCTGTAGGAAAACATAGGCAGTAACCTCTTTGACATCGGTCACAACAACTTCTTTCAAGACATATCTCCAAAGGCAAAGGAAACAAAAGTGAAAATGAACTTTTGGGACTTCATCAAGATAAAAATCTTCTGCACAGCAAAGGAAACAGTCAACAAAACAAAGAGGCAACACATGGAATGGGAGAAGATATTAGCAAATGACACTACAGACAAAGGGCTGATATCCAAGATCTATAAAGAACTCCTCAAACTCAAACCCCAAAAACAGACAATCATGTCAAAAAAATAGGAAGAAGACATGAACAGACACTTCTCCAAAGAAGACATACAAATGGCTAACAGACACATGAAAAAATGTTCAACATCACTAGCCATCAGTGAAATTCAAATCAAAACCACATTGAGATACCACCTTACACCAGTTAGAATGGCCAAAATCAACAGGACAGGAAACAACAAGTATTGGAGAGGATGTGGAGAAAGGGGAACCCTCTTACACTTTTGGTGAGAATGCAAGTTGGTGCAACCACTTTAGAAAACATTGTGGAGATTCCTCAAAAAATTAAAAATAGAGCTACTCTATGACCCTACAATTGCACTACTGGGTATTTACCCCAGAGATACAAATGTAGTGTAAAGAAGGGAATCTATTCTGTAAAAAGTAAAGGGCCCAGGGGTATAGCCATTAAATTATGTGAAAAAAATTTGCATCATGAGTTGAAGATCACTGAAATAGCATGATATTAGATGGGTCATTCCCAAAAGAGGGAAAAAGGTCCTGTTTGTTTGTTTTGGCCAGAAAAGGGTGGTAGGAAGTAGTACAAAGCAGACATTAACTACAGTAATTTAGCAAGTTGCTTAGTACATTCTAAAACCTAAAATGTTAGTTATTATTATTAACATTTTATTATGAAATACGAAGATACAGTGTGATTACTTAAAATGTTAGAGTTCACCACTTGCTTTCCATGTACAAACAGTTAACTGTAGACTAATAGAAAAGGAAAAAAACACCAGCAATTTTGAGCAAAGAAAGATTTTAAAAATTGGTAGATGATGAAAGCAAAGCATAGGTAGATTTTTATGAGAGAAAAATTTATTCTAAAAACGTAAAAAAATTCTAATTGGGATGTCTGGGTTGCTTAGTCTTTTAAGTGTCTGCCTTCAGTTCAGGTCATGATCCCAGGGTTCTGGGATTGAGCCCCTTGTCAGGCTACCTGCTCAGTAGGGAGTCTACTTCTCCCTCTGTCCCTCTCCCCACTCATGCTCTCTTGCTAACTGTCTCTTGCTTTCAAATAAGTGAATAAAATCTTTAAATAAATAAATAATTCTAAGAATTAATTCAGAATATTTTATGTTTTAAACAAATATTTTTTGAGGATCTACTATGTACCAGACATTGTTCATGTAGTATGGTTTTATTAGTGAATAGAAGAAAAAAGAAAAAAAATTTACCCTTGTGGATTTTACTTTCTAGTCAATAGGGATGGGCAATAAACAAAAAGAATAAACAATATATCATACAGTCAAAAAAGCTATGAAGACAAAGGAGAGAATAGGGAGATGCCAGATAGAGCGTAAGAGAAGAGGTAGTGATTTTGCTGCAATTTTACATAGGATGGCCTGGAAGTTCTCCATGAAGTAACATTTGAGTAAAATCCGAAAGAAAGTACATGTATTTACATTTAGAAGATAACTGTTCCAGGCCAATGGAAGAACAAAAGCAAATATTTTGAAGTGGAACATGCCTGGAGCTTTTGGAGCACAGCAAGGAACCCCGGGCAGTTGGAGCAAAGTAAATGAGGGGGAGATAAGTAGGACATGACATTAGGGAGGTAGAGAGAGATCAGATCATGTAGGACCGTATATATAAGAGACTGACAAACTTTCACTATAATGGGCTCAGGTAGCAAATACTTTAGGTAGGCTTCATGAGCCAAAAGAAAAAAATGAAGATATTGTGTAGGTACTTACATAATAACAGAGAAAACAATTATCCACTATTTTTATTGACAAAATTCAAAATACAATAATCTGAACTGACTACAATTTTTTTTGTAACACAATTTGATCAACCAGAAGAATGGCATTTTTTTTAGGGGGGAGAAATTTAAAATTTAGTTCGTGGAGTTCAAAGGTAGTATTCCCTATCATCAAAATTAATTGCAAATATTAAGCTCTTAATGCTGATCTATAATAAGAGTTTATGTATTTCATCATTGAAAGATTTATTTTTTCACACAGATGGGTACTTCAAAATACTGATATTGATTCATGGGTCTATAGCTTTAAATAAGCATATTCATTGCTTGGAAGACATATAAAGAATTCCATTCTCCTCTTGATATTTGTCTTTTAGTATGTCAGTATATTAAAAATTAACCTAAACTGAAGGTGAACATGAGGTGACAGTTCTTTGGTGGCACAGTTTGGATTTTGAAAAATGGATGTTTTCTTTTGCACTAGAATGAAAATCAGGAAAATACCTCTGGAACTATATTTTGAGCTCAGTAAATGTATCCACACAAATTTGTGGAGAAATGTAAAGCTTGTTTCCTATTTAAACTTTTTTATAGGATGGAAGTGTATTGAGCTTCTTAACATCATGTGTGATTCAAATGTTTTTTGTTTTGTTTTGTTTTGTTTTCATCCAATGTTAATGGTTTTCAAAATGGTTGTCACAGCACAAGCTTCACATATAAGTGCTATTTTGCCTTATAATTGTAGTTTGAGTCATTAAGAAACTATCAAGTTTCTGCAGCAAAAGTTAATTCATAAAGCTTTTCAGCGTTCAAAAATAAAGTTTGAAAACAACTCTCATTCAGAAAAATTTCAATTATCAACCCTGAGATAAAAAAAACAATAAAACTATATAACTAAGTCACTGAACTGTTTGTTATCTGTTTGAGCAAGTCAAGATACTCAGTTTTTAATACTGACAATGGTTCTGTACTCAAGAGTGAATAAAATTTACCATTGACTACTGGTTCAATAACACACAACAGGTTCAAATGTTTTCCATAATGTACCTGCCGATGAATAATATAATGAATAACCATAGGCTTTAAACACTTCACATTTCCATGTGATTTGAAAATTTGTTCAACTAATGCTTTCTCTGTTCCATGCGTATCGTTACCACAATCAGTTTGACATATCTTAACAGACTCCAATTTATGTTGTACTAAGTTGGTGTTTTCTCAACTTCTTTGAAAATGTTCTTTCCTATAGTTGTTCTATGCAGGCTATTTCTACATGTTAATTCTTCACTTAATTTTTAAAGCAATTCTATTTATTTATTTGTCAGAGAGAGAGAGAGAGCACACAAGCAAGGGGAGTGGCACACAGAGGGAAAAGCCGGCTCCCTATTGAGCAGGGAGCCTGATGTGGAACTCGATCCCAGGACCCTGGGATCATGATCTGAGCTGAAGGCAGACACCTAATGAGCTGAGACACCCAGGCATACCTTTTTAGTCTCTTTAAACTCAGTATTGCCTCTTGAAATAAATGACAACTGAGCAGTGTTGGTAAGTTCTGTCGATGTATCAAAAGCCAAAGAAAACTACTTGAAACGGTTTTCTTTGTTTTTCAATTTATTGACATTACTACCAATGTCCTCAACTGTTTGAGCATCTACTCTAACTAAACTAACTAAAAACTTGTGATCAAACATGATTTGATTTACACACTATCAGCAAATGGCTTTTCCTGCTTGGCTAACACATGAGCCATTCAGAAACTTACCTTGGTGGTGGCTACATTTTCTTTCTTTTTAATTTTTTTTATTATTGAATTATAAATGACATACAATGTTATATTAGATTCAGGTGCACAAAATATTGATTCAGCATTTCTGTACATCACCCAATGTCACCAAAATAAGTGTATTCACCATCTGCCACTTTATAATGTTATTATAATATTATTGGCTGTGTTTGCTATGCTATACTTTTCATCTCTGTGACTTATTGATTTTTTTAACCATAAATTTGCACTTCTTAATCCTCTTTATCTACTTTGACCATGCCACCTCCCCTCTGGCAATCAACAATTTGTTCTCTGTATTTAAGAGTCGGATGTTTGTTCTTTTGTTTATTTATTTTGTTGTTTAAATTCAAATACAAGTAAAATCATATGGCATTTGTCTTTCTCTGATTTATTTCCCTTAGCCTCATTCCATCTAGATCCATCTATGTTTTTGCAAATGGCAAGCTTTCATTCTTTTCTTAAATGGCTAAGTGACATTTCATTATATATATATATATATATATATACATATACATATATACATACATACATATATATATATATATATATATATATATATTCATCCATTCATCTATCAATGGGCATGTAAGTTGCTTCCATATCTTGGCTATTATTTATAATAGTTTCTATGAGCATAGGATTGCATATATATTTTCAAATTAATGTTTTCATTTTCTTTGGAAAAATAGCAACTAGTAGTATTATTTTAACTTTTTATTTATGTGAAGAAATTCTGCTGAGATGAGATTCCATTTTAAATATTCTTATTTTTTCTGATGTTTTAAGTTGGGAATATTGGGAAGAGTGCTTTCTGTAGGAATGTCAGCGTACATTATATTTGGTTAGCACAAAATAATGCAATACAGAATGTCAGGGTGGTACAGTCAGTTAAGCGTCAGGCTCTTGGTTTTGGTCAGGTCATGATCTCACGGTTGTGAGATCAAGCCCCCATCAGTCTCTGGATTCAACGTGGAATCTCCTTGAGATTCTCTCTCCCTTTCCCTTTGCTCCTCCTGTTCATGCTCTCTGTCTGTCTCAGTCTCTCTCTCTCTCTAAAATAAATAAATCTAAAAGGAATTTTAATTCTTTGCCATCTAACTCAGTAACAAAATAATCCATGCCTTATTGTGTCTTGAAAGAATGATATGAAAGTCCACTTTTTATCATTTTTAAAATTTTGATATTCACTGATAGTTAAAAATAAGTAAAATATATGTGTAGTGGCACATGTTGCAATTTAAATGTATTAGAATTATAACCATGAGTCACTGTGATTTGTAGTTAACTGGACTGAAGTGTGAAGCAATGAGGGCCCTACCTCTGTTTTGGTTGTTGTTATAATTACATTGGGTGTAACTAAGATTTGTTTGTTTTATTGAATTTTTTTTTGTATTTTTAGTGTCTATTTCATTTATTTTCACTCTGATTTTTAAGATTTTCTTCCTTCTACTATCTGAAAACTTCAGTTATTATTCTTTGTCTACTTCCTTTAGATGTAAAATTAAATTATTTGAGGTCTCTCTTAATTCTTGAGATAGGCTTGTATTGCTATGAACTTCCCCCCAGAACTGATTTAGCTACATCCCATAGATTTTGGTATGTCGTATTTCTGTTTTCTTTTGTCTCTTGGTATTTAAAAAAAATCTTCTCCTTGAATTCTTCCATGACCTAGTAGCTGTTCAATAACATGTTTAATCTCTGCATATTTTTAGTCTTTCTAGTTTTCTTTTGTAATTGATTACTAGTTTTATACCATTGTAGTTGGACAAGGTGCTTAACATGATTTCTGTCTTCTTGAATTCACTGAGACTTGTTTTGTGTCCTAACATGTGATCTATCCTGGGGAATGCTTCATATTCACTTGAGAAGAATGTGTATTCTGCTCTTTTGTATAGAATATTCTGTATGTATGTATTAAGTCCATCTGAGTTAATATGTTGCTTGAGGTCAATATTTCCTTACTGATTTTCTGTCTGGATGATTTATGAATTGATGTAAGTGAGGTTAAAGCACACCATTATTATTGTATTGCTATCAATATCTCTCTTAATGTCTGTTAATATTTACTTTATATATTTAGGTGCTTCTTTGTTGGGTACACAAATATTTACAAATGTTATATCTTCTTGTGGCATTAATCTTTTTATCATTATTCTGTACATTTTTGTCTCTTGCTATAGTATTTTTTTAAAGTATATGAGTATGGCTGCACCAGCTTTCTTTTCATTTCCATGGAGTATCTTTTGCTATCCCTTCACTTTCAGTCTGTGTGTGTCTTTACTTGTGAAGTAATTCTCTTGTTGGCAATATATAAATGAGTATTTTTCAAAAATCCATTTAGCTACTCTATGTCTGGTTTAGTAATGATGAACTTTTTTTACCTTTTGCTTCTCTAGGAAACTCTATGTCTCCTTCAATTCTGAAAGGTAGCCTTTCTAGGTAGAGTATTCTTGGTGCAAAGTTTTTTTTCTTTTAATCCTTTGAATATGTCATTCCATTCCCTTTCAGCCTACAAAGTTTCTGCTGAGAAATCTGCTGATACCATTATGGGGTTTCCCTTGTAAGTGGTCTTGCTACTTGTAAGATTTTCTATCTCTAAACTTTGACATTTTAATTATGTGTGTTGATGTGGTTCTCTTTGTTTTTTTTTTTTTTAACTTTCTGTACTTCCTGAACCTGGATGTCTGTTTCCTTCCTTAGACTGGGGACAATTTCAGACCATTATTTCCTCAAATAATTTTTCTATTCTTTTCTCTCTTATGCCCCTGGGTTGCCTATAAAACTAATGTTATTCTGCTTGATATTGTCCTATAGGCCCTTTAAGTTCATTTCTTAAACTTTATTTTAAAGTCAAATTACTTAACATAGAGTGTAGTATTGGTTTCAGGAGTAAAATTTAGTGATTCATCATTTATGTATAATACCCAGTGCTCATCACAAGTGCCCTCTTTATTGCCCATCACCCATTTAGCTCATCTCCCCAATGACCTCCCCTCCAGCAATTTATTCTTTGTAGTTAAAAGTCTTTTATAGTTTGCTTCCCTCTGTTTTTATCTTAATTCATTTTTCCCTCCCTTCCCCATTTTAATCTATTTTGTTTCTTAAGTTCCACATATGACTAAAATCATATGGTATTTACATTTCTCGGATTTATTTCTTTTTGTGTACTATACTCTAGTTCCATACATGTCATTGCAAATGACAATATTACAATCTTTTTGATTGCCGAGTAATACTCATGTGTGTGTGTGTAAGTACACCATTTCTTTTTTATCTGTTCATCAGTCAATGGATGTTTGAGGTTTTCCCATTATTTGGGCATTATTGATAGTGCTTCTATAAACATAGGGGTGCATATGTCCCTTCTAATCAGAAGTTTTGTATCCTTTGGATAAATACCTAGAGATGCAATTGCTGGGTCATATGGTATTTTTAATATTTTTAAATTGTTGAGGAATCTCCATAAGGTTTTCCACAGTGGCTGCACCAGTTTACATTCCAACCAAAAGTGCAAGGGGATTCCCCCTTCTGTGAATCCTTGCAACATTTGTTGCTTCCTGTGTTGTTAATTTTAGCCATTCTGGAAGGTGTGAGGTGGTATCTCATTGTGGTTTTGATTTTTATTTCCTTGATGATGACTGATATTTAGCATCTTTTCATGTGTCTGTTGGTCATTTTTATGTCTTCTTTGGAGAATCATTGTTCCTGTCTTCTGCCCATTTCTTAACTGTATTATTTATTTTGGGGGTGTTGATTTTGATGAATTCTTTATAGATTCTGGATCCTAACCCTTTACCTGATATGACATTTGTAAATATCTTCTCTCATTCCATAGGCTGACTTTTAGTTTTGTTGATTGTTTCCTTCACTGTGCAGAAGCTTTTAGATTTTCTTTTTCAACATTAATTTCTCTCTTCAGGGTCTTTTGTGGTTCCATACACATTATAGGTTTATTTGTTCTAGTTCTGAAAAAATGCTGGGTTTTTTTACTGGAACTACATTCAATGTGTAGGTTGCTTTGGGTAGTATAGGAATTTTAACAATATTTTTCTTCTAATCTATAAGTGTGGATTGTTTTTCCACTTTGTTGTGTCATCAATTTCTTTCATCAGAGTTTTGTGGTTTTCAGGGTATGGATCTTTTACCTATTTGGTATGTTTATTCCTAAGTATCTTATGGTTTTAGGTGCAATTGAAAATGGGATGGATTCTTTGATTTCTCTTTCTTCTGCTTCAGTATCAATGTATAGAAATGCAACAGATTCCTGTATGTTGATTTTATTTTGTGGAACTTTGCTGAATTCATTTATCAGTTCTAGAAATTTTTTGGTATAGTCTTTCAGTTTTTCCACATAAAGTATCATGTCATCTCTGAAGAGTGAAAGTTTGACTTCTTCTTTGCTGATTTGGATGCCTTTTATTTCTTTATGCTGTCTGATTGTTAAGGTTAGGATTTCCAGTATTATGTTGAACAACAGTGGTGAAAGTGGACATCCCTGTCATATTCCTAAACTTAAGGGAAAAACTCACAGTTTCCTCCATCGAGGATGATATTAGCTTTGGTCTTCATACATGGCCTTTATGGTGCTGAGGCACGTTCCCTCTATCCCTACCTTCTTGAGGGTTTTTATCAAGAATGGATGCTGTATTTTGTCTACTGCTTTTTCTGCATCTAGTGACAAGATCATATTGTTTTTATCCTTTCTTTTATTAATGAAGTGTATCACATTGATTGATTTGCAGGTATTGAACTATCCCTGTAGCCCAAGAATAAATTCCATTTGATTGTGGTGAATAATCTTTTTGATGTACTGTTTGTTGGATTTGATATCTTAGTATTTTGTTGAGAAATTTTGCATCCATGTTCATCAGGGATATTGGTCCATAATTCTCCTTTTTAGTTAGGTCGTTGGTTTTGAAATCAAGATAATTCTGGCCTTGTAGAATGATTTTGGAATTTTTCCTTCCATTTCTATTTTTTGGGACTGTTTGAGAAAAATAGATTTTAATTCTTTTTAAAATGTTTGGTAAAATTCTCCTGGGAATCCATCTGGCCCTGAATTCTGGTTTGTTGGAGATTTTTAATGATTCATTCAATTTCTCTGCTGGTTATGGGTTTGTTCATATTTTCTATTTCTTCCTTTTTTCAGCTTCAGTTTCTGGGAATTTATCCATTTCTTCCAGATTGCCCAGTTTCGTGGCATATGTTTGGTCATATTATCTTATATTTATTTGTATATCTATGGTGTTGGTTGTGATCACTCCACTTTAATTCATGATTTTATTTATTTGGGTCCTTTCTCTTTTCTTTTTGATAAGTCTGGCTAGGAGTTTGTCAAATTTTTAAAAATTTTTTCATATAACCAGCTCCTAGTTTCATTGATCTGTTTTTAGTGTTGTTTTTGTTGTTGTTGTTGATTTTATTTCTGCTTTAATCTTAATTATTACCCTTCTTATGCTGGTTTTAGGCTTTATTTGCTGTTCTTTTTTTTAAATTGCTCTAGGCATAAGCTTAGGTTGTATATCTGAGACTTGTTTCTTAAGGAAGGACTGTATTGCCATATACTTTCCTCTTATGACTGCCTTTGCTGCATCCCAAAGGTTTTAGTCTGTCATGTTTTCATTTTCATTTGTTTCCATATAGATTTTTAATTTTCCTTAATTTATTGGTTTGTCCATTCATTGTTTAGTAGGATGTTCTTTAACCCCCCATTTATTTGTGGTATTTGATGTTCTTTAACCCCCATGTATTTGTGGTATTTGATGTTCTTTAACCCCCATGTATTTGTGGTATTTCCAAATTTTTTCTTGTTGGTTGACTTCAAGTTTCATCAAATTGTGGCCTAGAAATATACATGGTATGATCTCAATATTTTTGTACTGGTTGAGGCCTGACTTGTGATGCAGTATGGGGTCTATTCTGAAGAATGTTTCAAGTAAACTAGAAAAGAATATGTATTTTGCTACTTCAGGAAGAAATGCTCTGAGTATGTCTGCTAAGTCCATCTGCTACAGTGTGTCATTCAAAGCCATTTTTTCGATGTTGATGTTCTCCTTAGATGATCTATCCATTGCTATGATATTAAAGTCCCTAATATTATTTTATTATTAATCAGTGAATTTCTTTAAGTTTGTTATTAATTGATTTGTGTATGTGGCTGCTCCTAAGTTGGGGGCATAAACATTTACAATTGTTAGAACTTTTTGTTGGATAGAGCCCCCTATTATGATAGTGTCTTTCTTCATCTGTTAGAGTCTTTGGTTTAAAATCTACTTTATGTAAGTATGGGTATTCCAGCATTCTTTTGAAGTCCATTAGCATGATGAATTGTTCTCCATCCTCTCACTTTTGATCTGGAGATGTTTTTGGATCTAAAATTAATATTTTTTAAGCAGCAGACCAATGGGTCTTGTTTGTTAATCTGTTTTGATATCCTATGTCTTTTGATTGGGGCATTTACAGCCAGTGTAATTTCTGAAAGATATTAATTTATTGCCATTGTGTTACCTGTAAGTTGCTGCTCCTGTGGATTGTCTCTGCTTCTTTCTAGTCTTTGCTGCTTTTGGTCTCTTTTCCTATCCAAAGGGCACCCTTTAATAATTTCTTGAAGAGCTGTTTCATTGCTTGCAAACTCCTTTAGTTTTTGATTGACTTGGAAACACCATTTCTCCTTCTCTTCTGAATGGCAGCTTTGCGGGATAAAATATTCTTGGCTGCATGTTTTTCCCATTTAGCGCATTGAATATATCATGCCATTCTCTTTTGGCCTTCCATGTTTCTCTGGACAGGTCTGCTGCTTACCTTATGTGTCTAACCTTGTAGGTTAAGGACCCTTTGTCTCTAACTGCTTTCAGAATTCTCTATCTCTGTATTTTGCAATTTCCACTATGATGTATTTAGGTGTTGACCTGTTTTTCTTGAATTTGAAAGTAGTTCTCTGTGCCTCTTGGACTTGAATGACTGTTTCCCCCAATTAGGTAAGCTCTCAGCTATAATTTGGTCAAATAAACCTTTGCCCCCTTTCCCCACTCTTCTTCTTCTTGGATTCCTATGATACAGATACGATTGCACTATATGGAATCACTCTGTTCCCTAAGTCTACCTTCATGAGCTAAGAGTTTTCTTTACCTCTTATTTTCAGCTTCATTATTTTCCATAATTTTATGTTATATATCACCACTCACCTCTACTTATTCTATCCTCATTTTGATTAAATTCAATTTTGCATCTCAGTTATGGCATTTTTTTTATTTTTGCCTGACTAGGTTTTAGGTCTTTTATCTCTGCAGCAAGGATTCCTCTGGTGTCTTCTATGCTTCTTTCAAGTCTTGCTAGTAATCTTATGACTGTTGTTCTAAATTCTTGTTCAGAACTACTGCTTATATCTATTTTGAGAAAATCCCTGGCTATAATTTCTTCTTCATCTTTCTTTTTCAGTGAATTCTTCTGTCTTCTCATTAGGTGTGCCTCCTGTTCCTCAGAATCATGCTATATTAAGAAGTCATACACTGTCCAGAACCTGTGCTTCAAGAAGTATTTCTGGTGTATGCTGTGTGTACTCTGCTGTTGCATTTTGGCTGGTCTTTGTTCAGTCCTCTGAAGAGTTCCTCCTTGCTTGTGGTGGGAGTCTTTGGAAATTTAACTACATCTTCTTTGATTTGTTTGTTAAAAGAGCCTTCTAAAGAAAAAAAAAAGAAAAAGACTGATCCAAAAAAAAAAAAAGAAACAGAAAAGTAACAACAACAGCAATAAGAACAAAATAGGCAAACAAAAAATCTATAAGACTGATTCAAAAGGAAGAAGAAGAAGCCTGATGCAAAAAGAGAGAGAAAGCCTGCTCACACAAGACAGTGAGAGAGAAATAGAGGGAGGGAAACAAACAAACAAAAACGAACAAAGGAAAAACTATAAGTTTGATTCCAAAGAGGAAAAAAAAGGAAAGAAAGAAAAGAAAAGGAAAAAAATAAAATAAAAAAAGAAAGAAAGCTTGGTCCTATTTCTAACAGAACTGAAGCTGATATTTTAGAGCACTTTATAATCAGTAGACTTCATGAATGCATGGTGACTGTGCTGGTCTTCTGGGAGAGAGGACCACTGTTCTGACTCACAGTCAGACTTGCCCTTTAAGCCCTGAATTTGTATGGCACAGGGTGGCAGGGTTTCATGTATGTGGCTCACACCTCCTCTGGGGCCCCTATGTTTCTCAGTGACATCCGACCGTGTTGGTGGTTAGAAGGAAAATGGCACCACCCCACTCTTTTTCCTGCACAGGGGATCTCATGGCCTCCACTGTTTAAAAAGCCTTTGCAGAAAAGCGAGGAATCTCTCCTCTTGTTTCCCAGGCCTTTGTCAGATCCCTGCCCTGACCCCGTCTTTTCCCCAGGGCCATTGGTGTGCCTGGCACCACAGGTCTGTTGTATTTTGTCTCTGGCATGCAGCTGGGATTCAAAACTCCAAATCTCAAAGGACCTGGCACAGTGAGAACCCTCTCTGCTCCCCTGGAGGAGAGCTTCACAGTGTTGCACCCAGCACTCTTCTGTCCAAGAAAAACAGTCAAAAGCCTGCATTGGTGACCAGAGTTTACCATGAAACACAGCAAAAAGCAACAACCAGGTTATCTGCCCTCTGACTGCACCTCTGTCCCCTGCTGATGAATGGACATTCACCGGCAACAGCAAGGTGTTTTATCATTGGAGAGACGATATACCAATGTACCCTCTTTCAAGTGTACTCCAGAAAGGGAAAGTTTCTCTTCCAGTGTGATCCAGGGGATCCCTATACCATGCTGTCTGCTCCCAGGCCTGTGCCTTCCTTTTCCCCAAGAGCACACACCATGGCTCAACTCCAGCAAAAGTTATGCACTTTAAAAACCTCAGAATTTGAGCTCCACACTCTCCTTACAAAAACTTGTGATACTTGGTTCCTCTTGAGTCCTTAGCCAGTGGTTTTGGAGAGGTGTTTTTCTTGCATGAAGCCAATGCCTTATTCTCCTTTACTCTCTCTCTCTTTTCACTCTCCACAGAAAGAGGTCCTACTGCACTGTGGTACTGTGGCTTTTCACTCCCCCAATTCACATCTATGTGCTTTGTTCTTGCCATGTTCTCTCCCTCAGACCATGCAGATCATTCTCCTAATCCTCAGATCAATTCCCTAGGTGTTCCAAATAATTTCATATTAATATATCTGTGTTCAAGGTATGAGATAATCCCAGGGTCCACCTAGTACTACACCATCTTAACTCCTCCTAAGTTAAATTCATTTTTAAAATAATTAATTAAAAAATAAAATAAAATAAATTAATTATTAATTAATTAATTAGTTAATTAATTTTGCAGCTCAGCCTGGGTGTTTTATTTCTTTGACTTCCAGCTTCCTGATCCATTCTTTTGTTTCATCCAGTCTGCTGTTGAAACTTTCTAGTACATATTTCAGTTTAGTTATTGCATTCTTCAGTTCTGTGACTTCTATTTGGTACTCTCTTACATTTTCTATCCCTTTGTTGAAGTTCTCTTTGTATTTATCTATTCTTCTCCTGAGTTTGGTGAACATCTTTGTGACTATTACTTTGAATTCTTTATCAGGTATATTATTTATCTCTATATAATTAAGGTTTTTTTTTCCCCTGAGCTTTTGTCTTGGTCTTTCATTTGGAACATATTTGTGTTTCCTATTTCTGCTTGACTCTCTGCGTTTGATTCTATGTATGGGGCAAAATACAATCAATCTTGAAACTGGCCTTCTGTAGGTAATGAAACTTCTCATTCAACCTTGACCTAACTCTTTGTTGTCTCTCAAACCTTTGCAATTGCCTAAACTGCCTGATTTATTCTTGATAAGTTCCTATTGTTAAAGGTGTGCCAAGACCTGTCAGTATCCCAAGGGAAGAAATCTCATTTAGCACCTAGTTTCAGGCTGATTTGAAGCACACCCTCAGGCAACACCTTTTAAAGTATGAAAATATACACAGTCCTGTAAGGCTACAATTATAATTCCTGTTGGGCTCCAGACCAGGAGATCTGGAGGTGTCCCCTGTGTGATAGTTTCAAAAATTGTGTCTTCGGAGGAGTGTGTAAGTTCCTTTCTGGGAGGTCTTGTCAAGCTGTGGCAAGGCCAAAGGGATGCAAGGATGGAATCTCTCTGCTTAGGTACCCTGAAAACACCTCCCTCCTTCACTTCTAGATGTGTGGGAAATCTACAGTCTCTCCTCAGGCTGAAACTCAACCCAAGTAAAGAGGCATTTTTCATAGGAAGACTGGGTTGTTTCAGTTTTCTGTATGTGCTGTGCCCTTGGGGGAATGGCCTGCCAAGAAATGTCTTTCTGTTTGTTACATCCCAATGGAACTCAGAAATGCCAGCTTCCTTGGCCACCAGGGCCAGGTGATCAAGGAGCATCCCTTTGTGTGGATTGTGTGTGTTTATTGGTTTTAGCTGGGCAGCTGAAGAGTATAGGGGATGGAGCATGCTTGGTAGCTTCAGAAAGGCAGTGGGAAAATGTCTCTACTGTGCATGTCCACATGCTTAATGAACTCAGCAGGAAAATCCCTTGTCTGTGAATGCACAGAAGAATGCTGCCACCACTCCCATTTACCAACACCACTCAGGGAGTGGGGAAATGGTATAACTGCTCACACTATTTGTCTTCAGCAAGTAAGTAGTATAGTGTTGTGAACACTCACCTTTGCCTGTCTTAGCAAGGTGGCAGGAGGATGCTGTGTCAAAACCCACCTGTGCTAGCAATGTATGTGAGCAATGCAAAAGTAGTGTCTTCCAGTGCTTCCATCTCTAGGGAGAGTTTCAACTGAACCCTGCCCCTCCAGCAAATGCTTTTAGATTAGCAAATGAATTTTCTTCACATATAGTCTAGGTGCTTTTCAAAATTGCAGTGTATTTATTCGTTTTGCTGGATCTTATGAAGAGTCTTACTGCACAGAAGCCTTTTAAAAAGAGAAATCTGTTTCCTACACCACTTCAAGTCCCTTGTACATCAGCCCCATTGGGTTTTTCTAAGCCAGTCATTTTAAGGTCTTGCCCCTTAGGTGCAGATCCCAGGAGTTGGGATGCCTAATGTGGGACACCAATCCAATGTTCCTCCAAGAGAAGTGCAAGGCTGATGATATCCCTTCCTATTGTATGGTGCTGTGTATGGGTGGGGCTTTCTTGTAAGACTGTCTCCACCTCCTCTACTCCTGTTAAAATTATATGTATCTAAGCCAATATGGAAAGCAGTATGAAGATACCTCAAAAAATTAAAAATAGAATTTTGCTTCTTGAAATCTATCTGAAGGAAGCAAAAATCTTATGTTGAAGAGATAGCTGCACCCCCATGTTCATAGCAACATTATTTACAATACCTAAGGCATGGAAACAACTTAAATATCCACTGAGAGATAAATGGATAAAGAAGTGTGTGTGTGTGTGTGTGTGTGCACGTGTGCCCATGTGTGTATATTATTCAGCCATAAAAAAGAAAATGTTGCTATTTGCAACAACATGCATGTACCTTGAGGAATAATGCTAAATGAAATAAGTCAGACAGAGAAAGACGAATACTGCGTGATCTCACTTATATGTGGAGTCTAAAAAAACAAAAACAAAGACAACAACAACAACAACAGCAACAACAACAACAAAACATAGAAAAAGAGATTAGATTTGTTTTTACCAGTAGCAAGAGGGAAAGGTAGGAGTTAAAGCTCCTCTATAGTATATTTGTAAGTTATTAAGAGTGTAAGTCTTAAGAGTTTTTAACACAAAGAAAACAATCTTTCAATTTTTTTAGTCTATATGAGATGGTGGATTTTAACTAAACTTACTGTGGTAACCATTTCACAATATTTGTAAGTCAAATCATTATTCTGTATATCTTAAACTTATACAGTTCCATATGTCAGTTTTATCTCAATAAAAATGGAAAAAAAAACAAATACATGGACTTTCATACTAAGGTATATATAAACACAAAAACATTCAAGCTTATAAGGTATACAAAAATTATTCTCCAAATATTTATTAAATTTCAATGTTTAGGGACATGCATATGTAGGGAATTAGAAGACTATAGTCTTTTTCCTTAGAATTTTATGTAATTCTGGGTGCCTGGATGGCTCAGTGGGTTAAAGCCTCTGCCTTTGGCTCAGGTCATGATCTCAGGGTCCTGGGATTGAGGCCTGCATTGGGCTCTCTGCTCAGCAGGGAGCCTGCTTCCTCTTCTCTCTCTGCCTGCCTCTCTGCCTACTTGTGATCTCTCTCTGTCAAATAAATAAATAAATAATTTAATTAATTAATTAAAAAAAGAATTCTATGTAATTCATTTTCTGAGCTCTTCAGTCCAGAAATTCAAAGAGGGAAATACATTAAATTTGCATGCAAAGTATATACCAAAAAAAGATCAAGTTTCAGATGCTGTAAGTCCATCCTCATTCATGCTGGCCCTTTAAGTTAGTTCTACTTTCTTTTATAATTTTCTTGAGCTCTCTCTCAAAAATAAAAAAAAAAGAAGATATTGTTAAGACCTGCTCCAAACTTATATATGAATAGCACACAATTTCCCTTTGGCAAAAGCCTCCTTCTATCTAAACAACCCTGAGGCCCAGACCTCTCAGTGGCATATCCGTATTCCCAAGGCAGTCTTCCCCTACCCACTACTGCTTCTACCTTGTACTTTTCATATCTGCGGTTTTCCTCCTTGAAACTCTGGATACCGTACCTCGTTCTTTCAAAGTGAAATTCTCTGTTTTTTCCAAGAGGATGATAATCTAATTTACTACTGTGTGCTAATGTGACTTGGAAGAAGTAAGCACATCAGAAGAATTTTAAATGTTTTTTTGTTTTGTTTTGCTTTGTTTTGTTTTTAACCAAATGTTCCAGCTTGTGTTGCTTAAATGCAAGTGTTAGAATGCTGAGTATTCCATAGAAGGAAGGAAGAAAAGACAAAATTCAAAGGGGAAGATATTTGTGTGTATGGGAAAATTATGTTGCTCCAAAATCTTACTAAACCTGGCAACTTCCGTTTCAATTTACTTAGTGTTAGCCTTGGACAAAACAGATATGACTGAAAAAATACCTATATCCAGTGTTGGAAGAAATGCCAGCAGGGAAGGAATAGAATGAGGGCTTCAAAGAACTGAGTGAGGCCAATGGTTTAATCACTGAGACTGACGTCTAATGGACTCTGAAAAGAAGAGAAAAGTAGGAGATACTATTTTTTTAATTTATTTTTTATTTTTAAATTCTTTATTGAAATTCATTGTAGTTAACACATACTGTATTATTAGATTCAGGGATAGAATTTAGTGACTCATCAGTTGCATATAACACCCAGTGCTCATTATATCAAGTGCCATCCTTAATGACCATCACCCAATTAGTCCTTCCCCTCACTCACCTTCCCTTCAGCAACCCTCTGTTTGTTTCCTAGAGTTCAGCATCTCTTATGGTTTGCTCCCTCTCTATTTTCATCTTATTTTATTTTTTCTTCCCTTTCCCTATGTTCATATGTTTTGTTTCTAAAATTCCCCATATGAGCAAGATCATGGTATTTATTTTTCTCAAAATGATTTTGCTTAGCATAATATCTTCTAGTTCCACCTAAGATGTTGCAAATGGCAAGATTTCATTCTTTTAGATGGCTGAGTAATATTCATTCTATATATATACATGCCTAATATTCTATATCCATTCATCTGTGGGCTTTTTCCATATTTTGG
Source organism: Ailurus styani (assembly GCA_002007465.1). Taxonomy (NCBI): domain Eukaryota; kingdom Metazoa; phylum Chordata; class Mammalia; order Carnivora; family Ailuridae; genus Ailurus; species Ailurus styani. The sequence continues at coordinate 262,185 of LNAC01000650.1, read as the reverse complement.
CTACTGATGATAGTGCTTTTGTAAACATTGGAGTTCATGTACACTTTCAAATCACTATGTTTGTATCCTTTGGATAAATGCCTAGTACTATAATTGCTGGGTCATAAGGTATCTCCATTTTTAACTTTTTGAGGAACTTCAATTCTATTTTCCTGAGTGGCTGCACCAGGTTATATTCTTACCAACAGTGTAGGAGGATTCCCCTTTCTCTGCATCCTTGCCAACATCTGTTGTTTCCTGAGTTGTTAATTTTAGCTATGCTGACTGGTGTGAAATGCAATCTCATTGTGGTTTTGATTTGTTTTTCTCTGATGCTGAGTGATATTCAGTATTTTTTTCCATGTGTCTGTTAGTCATTTGTATGTCTTCTTTGGAGAAATGTCTGTCCATGTCTTCTGTCCATTTCTGGACTGAATTTTTGTTTTGTTTTGTTTTGTTTTTTGGGTGTTGAGTTTGATAAGTTCTTTATAGATTTTGGGTACTAGTCTTTTATATGATGAGACATTTGCAAATATCTTCTCTCATTATGTAGGCTGACTTTTAGTTTTGTTGTTTGCTTCACTGTGCAAAAGCTTTTTATCTTGATGAAGTCCCAATAGTTCATTTTTGCTTTTGTTTCTTTTGCCCTTGGAGATGTGTGTAGCAAAAAGTTGCTGCAGCCGAGGTCAAAGAAGTTGCTACCTGTGTTCTCCTCTAGGATTTTGATGGTTTCCTGTCTCATATTTAGGTTTTTCATCCATTTTGAATTTATTTTTGTGTATGGTGTAAGAAAGTGGTCCAGTTTCGTTCTTCCATATGTGGCTGTCCAGATTTCCCAACACCATTTTTTAAAGAGACTGTCTTTTTTCCATTGGATATTCTTTCCTGCTTTGTCAAAGATTAGTTGATCATATAGTTGAGGGTCCATTTTTAAGTTTTCTTTTCTGTTCCACTGATCTGTGTGTCTGTTTTTATGCCAGTACCATACTGTCTTGACGATTTCAGTTTTAAATAGCTTGAAGTCCGAAATTGTGATGCCTCCAGGTTTAGTTTTCTTTTTCAGCATTTCTTTGGCTATTTGGGGTCTTTTCTGGGTCCATACAAATTTTAGAATTATTTGTTCCAGCTCTGTGAAAAAATGTTCGTGGTATTTTCATAGAGACTGCACTGAATGTGTAGATTGCTTTGGGTATCATAGACATTTTAACAGTATTTGTTCTTGCAATCCATGGAATGTTTTTCCATTTCTTTGTGTCTTCCTCAATTTCTTTCATAAATGCTCTATAGTTGAAAGAGTACATATCCTTTGCCTCTTTGGTTAGGTTTATTCCTAAGTATCTTATAGTTTTAGATGCAATTGAAAATAGAATTGATTCCTTGATTTTTCTTCCTTCTGCTTCATTGTTAGTGTGTAGAAATGCAAGTGACTTCTTTAATGACAAGAACAAATCAATGTGTCCCATCCCTTTCATTCATAGCTTAAGAAAGCAGTTTGATTGCAAAAATACAGAATTATAATTAAAACTTTTAATTTTTATTTTTAAAGCCTCATTAACATATGAAAAATAAACTACAAGTATTAAAATCATGTAGTTTGATGGGTATTTTTATTTTTTTTATTTGAGTACAGTTGACAAACAATGTTACACTACTTTCAAGTATACAATGTAGTGATTCAACAAGTTTACACATTATGCTATGTTCACCATAAGCTACCATCTGTCCTGTTACACTGCTATTATGATATCATTGACTACTTATATTCTTTACACTGTGACTTTTATTCCCATAACTTATTTATTCTATAACTGGAAACATATGTCTCCCAGTGTCCTTCACCCATTTTGCCCAATCACCCACACTTTCCATTCTGACAACCATTAGTCTGTTCTCTGTATTTATAGGTTAACTTCTACTTTTTATTTATTTATTCATTCATTTAAAAAAATAGAGTTTTCTTATGAGTAAAATCATATGATATTTTTCTTTAACAGTCTGACTTATTTCACTTAACATAATATCCTCAACAATTTGATGAGTTTTGACTTATGTATACACCCATGAAACTATCACCAAAATCAAGATGATGCACAAATATATAACATTCAGAAGTTTCCTCGTGCCTCTTTGCAATCTCTCTCTCCTTGCTCCCCTATCTACGGGTCACCACTGATCTGTTTTCAGTCATTATACATTATTTTAAATTTTCTGAAATTTCAAATAAATGACTTTATACTGTATGTACAAGTTTTGTGTGACTTCTGTTTACAACAATATTATTTGAGATTCTTCTATGTTGTTGTTTTATTTGTTGTGCAGTATTCAAGTGTATGGATATACCACAAGAGTTTATCTATTCACACGCATATTGATAGAAATATGGGTGGCTTGATTTCTTTCTTTCTCTCTCTCTCTCTCACCCTTTCTTCTTTTCCTTCTTTCCTTCCTTCCTTCCTGTATTAGAAGTGAACATCCATGTACAGGTCTTTATGCAAATATTTGTTGTTTCTTAGAAAATACCTAGGAATGGAATGACTGGGTCAGTTAGTAGGTGTATGTTTAAATTTTTTTTTAAAGATTTTATTTATTTATTTCACAGAGGGAGAGAGATTACAAGGAGGCAGAGAGGCAGGCAGAGAGAGAGGGGGGTAAGCAGGCTCCCTGCTGAGCAGGGAGCCCGATGCGGGCTTCAATCCCAGGACCCTGAGATCATGACCTGAGCCGAAAGCAGAGGCTTTAACCCACTGAGCCACCCAGGTGCCCGTATGTTTAAATTTTTAAAGAAACTGCCAAACTATGTTGATCTGTGCCCCCCCCCAATATATGTCCACAGCCTAATCATTTTTGTATATTCCTTATGGTTTTATACATTGATAATCATGGAATATGTGGATAACTGTTTAACTTTTTTCCTTTCCAACTTGTATGCTTCTATTTCTTTTTCTTTCATTATTATACTAGTGAGGATTTCCAGTAGAATGGTAAATAGAATTTGTAAGAGTAGAGAGTCTTTCTTTTGTCAAGCTAGATATTGTTCCGCAGTTCTCTGAGGGTCTGGGCATTTTTTCAGTCATTTTACCTCTTTGTTTTTCAGTTTTGGTAGTTTCTACTGTTAATATTTTCAGTGTTTTGTTTTGTAGTGCCTAACTTGCTTTAATACCATGAAGTATATTTTTTTAATTCAGATTATATATAGATATATAGATTATAATATATAATTATATTATATATAATTATAATCTATAATATATAGATTATAATATATATTATAATCTATAATATATAGATTATAATATATATTATGTAGGTTATATATATATATATATATAAACACACACACACACACACACACATATATATATATTTTTTTGTATCTCTAGAAGTTCAGTTTGGGTCATTTTTACATCATTCATGTCCATTTTTATTATGCATATGCTTTCCTTTATCTTCTTGAACATGTGTTGTATTTATTATAGTTATTTCAATGTCTTTTCCTACTAAGTATATTATCCGAATCACCTGTTGGTTTTTTTCTTTTCCTTTCATTGATTATTTCTAGTATTAAGAATCATATTTTCCTGCTTCTTGGCATGCTTACTAATTTTTGTTTGGATGCTAAACATTGTAAAATTTACATTATCAGTGCCAAGTTTTTTGTATACCTTTAAATAAATTTAGAGCTTTGTTCTTGGATGTAGGTAAGTTACTAGGAAAAAATTTGGTCTTTTTGCATCTTTCTCTTAAGCTTTGTCAAGCAGGTCCAGACAGACTTCATCTTAGGGCTAATTTGGCCCCACTCCTGATCCAGAAACCTTTCTGAGGACTCCATCGATTTCACAGATTTTAGAAGGAATTGCCACCTGGTTTAATGAAACATGACTATGCTAGCCATATGTGAGCCCCAGGAACTTTTCTGCTTGCTCCTTTTGGATGGTGTTCCCTTTTATCTCCGTGGTTTCCTGACACACATGTGCAGATAAGTACATAGCCAAAAACTCAAGAGAAACTTTATGTAGATATTCAGAACCTTCTTTTTCTGGGCAGCTTTCTCCTTTATGGAACCCTGCCCTATGGATTCTGCTTTCTGTGTTTTCTCTTAATGGTGGATTTTGTCTCAAATTTGGAAAACTGTCAGTCTCTGTGTACCACTTCCCTGTGCCATAGCCTAGAATCTGTCCAGACAGTAAGCTAGGCTAATCATATTAGAAATTACCTCACTTTATGGGCTCCTGGGTGGCTCAGTGGGTTAAAGCCTCTGCTTTCGGCTCAGGTCATGATCTCAGGGTCCTGGGATTGAGGCCCGCATCGGGCTCCCTGCTCGGCAGGGAGCCTGCTTCCCTCTCTCTCTCTCTGCCTGCCTCTCTGCCTACTTGTGATCTCTCTCTCTCTCTCTCCCTCTCTCTCTCTGTGTCAAATAAATAAAAATAAAAAAACTATAAAAAAAGAAATTACCTCACTTTTTTCCTTGTTTTCAAAAATAAGTATTCTGCACTTCCTTTTTTTCAATGTCTAAAAAACAATATTTAAACATTTTGCTTAATTTTTAGTTATTTAATATAAGAGGGTAAATAAATCAAGTCTTTATTCCATTATAGATGGAGGTGTAATTCTAGTTGAATATTTTGACACGGCAAACAAACAAACAAACAAAAATCCACATATTGACACAAATTTTAGGTTGAACTGCCATTTTTTAAATCATACGTATGTAGAGGTAATAAGAAATTATCTGTATCTTTCCAGCTCTTATCATAGATTTCTTTGTATCCCTGCTGACGACGGAACAAAATCTTACAGCAAATCCTGTTTCTCAAATCTTAAAGCTAAATTGGTTCTTCCAATATATACATAGAATTGTGAATCTATGTATTTGTGTTGGTTTCTTTATGTTCAACATAATCAGTTCTTAAGACCTTCCACCAGATTCAACTTTGTCTAAATGTGTCATGCTAAATTGGAGGTGTTATATTAATATTTTACCTTGACTCATTTCACCCTCTACTAACACAGATTTAAATCAAGCACTTCTTTTTGTCAATTACATATATTAGAATTTTGTTTAATTTAGTTGTGTCTCTTTCTCTCTCATTACACACACACACACACACACAGAGGGAAAGACACACACACACAGACACACACATACAAAGTTAACAAAAAAATGAACAAGTAATTTTAGACTATATGTGTGAAAAATATAATTTGTTTAAATGCAAGAACATTTCTAGAGTCACTGAGGTGGTAGAACTGCTTGCTTTCTGTATGCGGATTCATTTCTTTCTGTATTTTTACTTTCCATCCTCAAGTTTTTCATAACTTTCACACTGTTCCATTCTGGGTATATATAGTTATTCTTGGACTATTGGCCACTTCATACCCTCTCCATACCACCAGAATGATGAAATCATGAATACTCAGTAACATTTAATAAAATAGTACTTTATATAATAGTTTCCTTATTTGTGACTTTTGACAAGGATATGTTATGCAGAAAATAATTTTGGTTTCCACCCTTTTTCTTTTGTGTTTCCAAATAATTTATTGCAAATACCTGACAAAACTGGCTTATCAGTTGATTTTTGAACCTAGACATAAATCTTGGGTCTAGTTGCAAGGAGGAGAAGATGGTACTCTGTCACCCTGGCCCAGATGTTTATCTTTATGTAAATGTACAAAGCTTTGAGGTCAGCTTAGACTCCATGAGTCCTGCCTTAAAATGGCATTTTCAAAAATCAAAGAGCATGTCCACACTGGGGATGGAATTAAAATGTGTGCTCCCTGGCAGTGAATCCTTCTGACATTTGTGTTGCATTTTGAATATGCAATTTAAAAATATTACTGACTCATTTGTTGATACAACAGAATTTACTTCTCAAAGAGAAAATAAGACATGAGACCTCATTTAAAATTTAACAATTTTTATTTTCTTAAAGTTTAGGACATTTAGTTCTATATCATGAATCTGAAATCCACAGTATGCATTTCACTTAGAAAATCCATAAGTTCAATTTACATTAAACTATATTTTATTTTATCAATTTATTTTACTTCCTGTGCATTGTGATTTGCAATGAAAGGATAAAACCCCCTGTGTAGACTTTTGGCTATTTAACCAAGTTTCTAAGAGCTGATTTTATTTATTTAAATCTGCCTGGATATTATAGTAGAACTCTATTAGTCAAATTCACTTGCCAAATGTGAATCAAGTCATAATTACTCACTATAGGGCGCCTGGGTGGCTCAGTGGGTTGAAGCCTCTGCCTTCGGCTCAGGTCATGATCCCAGGGTCCTGGGATCGAGGCCTGCATCGGGCTCTCTGCTCGGCAGGGAGCCTGCTTCCTCCTCTCTCTCTGCCTGCCTCTCTGCCTACTTGTGATCTTTCTCTCTGTGTCAAATAAATAAAATCTTTAAAAAAATAAAAATAATTACTTACTATATAATATCCTTTTTATATACCACACAAGCTGATTGTTCCTGTCATTTTTTTAATGAAGAGAGAGTATATTATATTCAAAGTTTATGAAAACCAGAATGAAAGTTACATTATGCCAATAACTTGCTGAAATACAGAAGTCATTCAAGCACACTTGTCATTATAGTCTTGAAAACTATAATTTTGGAAACAGACTATGGAAACAAAATTATTTCCTTTTTTTCAAAATTATTTCTTAATTGTAAATAAACTAGAACTGGAAATTACCTGACACAATCAAGTTCTAAGAATCCGTCAGAAGAAAAATATTACATCTGTCTATGGGAAATGCTTTTAAATCAAACAAAGCAGGAGTCATACCATGTTTGGGAGACTTTTTTTTTACTTACCAAGGACATATAATTATCATAACCAATAAACATTATTGATTGGGGTGCTGGGGTGTCTCAGTCATTATGCATCTGCCTTTGGCTCAGGTAATGATCCCATGGTCCTAGAATCAAGCCCCACATTGGGATCCCTGCTCAGTGGGAAGCCTGCTTGTGTTCCCTCTTTGGCTCTCTCTCTTTCTGTCAAATAAAGAAATAAAATCTTTAAAAAAATAAACAAAAATTATTGAGTGTCAGATACTGAGATAAAAATTCATATAATTTTTAAAATTTTCTAAAATCTGGTGATATTATACATATAAAAAGAGGAACAGTAATACAAAATAAAATATACTATGAAAAATACATCTAGGAAGACAAAGGATATGTAATACCCATGTACTGTGGTGGTAAGGAAATTCTTCATCAGTATACTGGAATTAAAGCCAGAATTAGAAGAATGAATGGTTATTAAATGAATAAAAATTAAGGAAGCCACTCAAAGCAAAGAAGCTCAAATAAGAAAAAAAAAACAAATGAAGAGATTACATCTCTGGTACAGAGGAATCACCTGTAGAAAAATGGGAAGATAGGAATTTGAGTTTTTCATTTTTTCCTAAGTTAGTTCTCCAGTATTTCTACTCAGCAACAAAGTAAGTGTAGGTTGTGGAAAGCCTCCAACTCCAGGAAGAACTGTGTGTAATTTAGAATAGTAGAATGACATTTGATGGTTTCTAAAGGTTAATCTGGTAGCAGACCATAGTGTGACCTGGACCAGAAAGAGACTTGCAATGAGAAGACAAACTTGGAGATTTAAAAATAATAGGCACAGGGCGCCTGGGTGGCTCAGTGGGTTAAAGCCGCTGCCTTCGGCTCAGGTCATGATCCCAGGGTCCTGGGATCGAGGCCCACATCGGGCTCTCTGCTCAGCAGGGAGCCTGCTTCCTCCTCTCTCCTCTCTCTCTGCCTGCCTCTCTGCCTACTTGTAATCTCTCTCTCTGTGTCAAATGAATAAATAAAATCTTTAAAAAAAATAAAAAAAAATAAAAATAATAGGCACAGGTCTGGAGTAATATAATATAATATAATATAATATAAATGATATAATATAATATAATATATTGTAATGGGATATTTTGTTATGAAAAGGATTTGAAAGGAAAGGAAAGCTAGTTAGGGTGGGGAGACTGGTTGACTGATCCTGGTGAAGGCAGGGGAGGTGGGGAAAAAGTCAGAAATGGGAGACAAATAAGATAGTAGGAAAAGTATTAAATTCAGAGTTCAGAAGCCCTATTTTTCTTTAAAGCTCTGTGTGACTCTTGACAATTCATTTCAACTTTGTATCTCTTTCCCCTTATGTAACATGAAGAGATTGGATGAGAGTATCTTATGTTTTTCCATTTCCATCATCTCTATAATTCCAAACACATGAATAACTTGAATAAATGTAAGTGTGACTGAAAATAGGAAATAAATAACAAAAGAAAAGAGGTATGAATTGTGAGACTTCAGAGGAGAGAGGCATTATTTTGGTCTAGGATTATCTGGAAGTTTTTACAGCATTTTGCAACATTTTAATGTGTCCTTACAGGATAGCATAGAATATTAAGAGTTGGGTGGATGGTAAGAGGAGAGTAATGTGATTATATATGATTAATATGTTGTTATGATCAAACAGTGATCAGCGCAAAGTTAATAGAACACATTTAATACCTTATATCACTTCTAAAGATTAAGATGATCCTTTTTGAGTTGCAGTTATGGGACCACATGTATTACATAGCTTGCTCATCTATAAAGTTAAAGATAATTATGCCTACTTTGTGGGGATTCACATAAGAAAACATGATGCTTAAAGAGATTGAATAACTTACTTGAGATCATTTGATTAGTAAGGGACAGAAATAGAATTTACAAACAAGGTAACATGACTACTAAATAGATCTCTTTGTTTAGCTATGGCTTCTTCTACTGTGCTTCATGTTAAAACTAGGCCTGAATATTTAGCAGCTAATGTATATGCCTAAAAATTCATTGAACTTTTACACATAAACCGCCTTTCAGTTTCTTTTTTCTTACTTAGAAATATACAAAATCTCAACACAGATCAACATTAATAAATAAAATTTGCCAATCAATTTGAATGTTAGAGAATATTGACTTTGAACTCCAATTTAAGTGAAATGTTACTCCTTTCTCTCCAAGAAGATTTTCATTATTCTTTTCATTAGTTTTCCAATAGGAAAAAAAGCACAGATTCTAACAGTTTCCACAGATATCAGGGAAGATTTAGTATCTTATGTCTTAATCACTATATAGAGACATTGATATTCATACATTCATAATGAAAGATCACTGTTCTCTTCTTGCATGCACGAAAACTATGGTTCCCTGTTTTCTTCTCATGTATACTCACTATTCACTTCCATATTCATGCTCACTTGCCTACATGCTCATCCTTTTCCAAAACACACATGAACACACACACACACACACACACACACACACACACACATCTCCTTTATGAGAAACTTAGGGTTCATTTTGCAGGGCTCTTAGTTTGCCTGAGAGTGTGGAGTCAGTGAGATTTGAAACATTAGAAATGCTGCATTATGAAGGAATGAATTGCCTGCCAGACAGTGATAGCATATTCATTACACTGCAGAGTGGTAAGTATATGCAGTCTGGGAATAGTGATAAAGGGAAGGAGAATGGGAATCTGGGAATGGACATATGGGAACAGGTCAGTTAAGAAGCAACCTAATAGAAAGGAAAAGATAGATCCCCCCCCTTTTTTTGTAATCTTCTGGCTCTTGTCCTCCTAAATATTCTGCCACCAATACCAAAGTAAATCACTTGTAATTATGGATGTAATACAGGGGCTTAGTAGAGGGTCAGGAAACGACAGTCAGTGGTCCAAATCTAGGCTGCCACCTGCTTTTGTTCAGCCCATGAGTTGATAATTGTTTTTCTATATTTTTTAAATGGAAAAATTTTCAAAAGAAACTTAATATTTTGTGACATATGAAAATTCTATGAAATTCAAATATCAGTTTTATAAATAAAGTTTCATTGAAACACAGCCATGCTTGTTCATCCGTTCTCTATGGAATATTTTGTGCTACAACAGCAGAGTTGAGAAGTTTCAACAGATCATTTGTTACTGTGATTATAAACCACAATAAAGCAGTTATCAGCATTCTGAGTGTCACCTGTATTACTTATCTATGAAAAGACATTTTGTATTTTTAAAAAGATTTTATTTATTTGAGAGAGAGAACATGATAGAGAGAGAGAGCATGAGGGGGGGAGGATCAGATGGAGAAGCAGATTCCCTGCTGAGCAGGGAGCCCAATGCAGGACTCTATCTTGGGATTCCAGGATCATGACTTGAGCCAAGGGCAGTAGCTTAACCAAATAAGTCACACAGGCACCCTGAAAAGACATTTTCAAAACTGAAATAATTAAAATCTTATTACAGTTAAGCATTAGCAAATGAAATTTGTAGTCAATTTTAATCATAGGAAATACTAACTTTAAACCTGAATTACATGAAATGCTATTGCTCCTTTTCATATATATATATATATATATATATGCACACACACATATATATATACACACACAAATATGTATATGTATATCCTCCTCATTAGTACACTGGTATTGCAAAAAACTTGTTCTGAATTATTAGTAGTACATTTTGAATTTTGTCAATACAAAAATTGAGGAAGTTTGTTTTCTCTTTGTTTATGAATGTCCTTCACATAATATCCTTAATTTTGTCTCTTAGCCTACAAAGCTATAAATATTTATTGTCTGCCTCTTTTCATTAAAATAAAATTGTCAGTCCTGGCCATAGAGCATTGGGAGCATACTTGGAAAAAGAATCAAGAAATATTGGTAGTAATCCTATAGTCTGCAAGTCATAACTAGAGATTTTTTGTTTGTTTTGTGTTTTCCCTTTTTGCTTCACTAAAATTTTAGGAATCTTGTACTATAGATTAAGAAAAAAAAAACTCATATTGCCAAGCAGTAGAAAAAAAGTATGAAAGATTCAAATATCTATCTCATTAAAAGTTCAGAGCTGATGTCCATAATGGAGAACTTCTATGAGAATAGTAAACAAACAAGCAAACCAACAGAACCCAAAGTCAAAAAACAAACAAAAATCCTTCATTTTTTCCTCCACGCTCAGGTTTTGATATAGATTTTGTCAGTATAAGAAAGTTTAGCTTTCATTTTACATGACTGACTTCATTCTTGCTTATATGATATTTTTAAATGATAAATTATACATTATTTCAATAATGTTACGGATAAGAGCATCTGAGGAACATTTAAGATATTCTATGGAGCACAGGGCAAACAGAGATGCAAGGATGACAGAAATACAACTACACAAGTCACATAGAGATTACATAGGCAGTGACTGGTCAAAACAGAGATGGCACAAAACTGTCCCCATCTGTCACATATCTATACACAAATCAAGTTTATCTGGGAGGGCATATTCATGGTTTTATTTATTTCTATTTAACAATTATGTGGTGAGAACTGTGCTGGGTACAGAGAATGGGAAGAAGACATGATCAATGCCTTTAATGATCTCTCAATCTAGTAGAGGAGAAAGATAAAAATTACAACTAAATGTAATGAGTGGTAGTATATCTATTCTGTAATTATTTGTACAAAATTAGTACACAATTTAATGAAAAGAGAGATGGGTTTCTAGTAGCTCTGTCTTGGGGAATTAGGAAAGGCTTTGCAGAAGAAATGGCCTTTCAACTGGGTTTTTATAGGTGAGAAAAATTAATCAGGCGAAAAGTTATACAGAAGGTGCAAAAACGGGCGCCTGGGTGGCTCAGTGGGTTAAAGCCTCTGCTTTCGGCTAAGGTCATGATCTCAGGGTCCTGGGATCGAGGCCCACATCGGGCTCCCTGCTCAGCGGGGAGCCTGCTTCCTCCCCTCTCTCTGCCTGCCTCTCTTCCTCCTTGTGATCTCTCTCCCTCTGTGAAATAAATAAATAAAATCTTAAAAAAAAAGAAGGTGCAAAAACACATAAGCACAAAAGAACGTCTGTGTTTATGTGTGTGTTCTAGAATAAAGTTCTGCATAGCTAAAGTATTTACTACTTTTGGTTATGGGTTGTCGGGGAAGAATGAATAAAGGTGAAAGTAGGAATGCTTCTTTAATTTAGGGAAAATTTGAAAATACTTTTTTTTCCCTACCACTAATGAATTAAAATGAAAAGATAACTTAATAGCCCTTTAAAGATCAACGCTTACTTCTAAGAATGATGACTTTTTCAAAAAATACTCAACTTTTCAGTTCCTCTTTATCCCAGTGATTATTATTTTAAAACATTAAAAAATTTAATATGTACAATGTTTTTAAAAAGTTTCATATATACGATGTGCTTTGCAATATAATCTTCCTTTGTGAAATTCCTGAATACTGAATATTTGTTGGAAGTGTTTATAGTTCCATTTTATTAGATGAGAAAACAGAGGCCCATAGAGTTTTATTAAATTACCTCAATAGTAGAATTTACAATAATTCAGAACAGAGATTCTTACCCTTCAAGACCAAAACTCAGCTCCTTTGCCATTATCAACCACACCCCTTCGAATCACCTTTAAAATCATTAACTTGTTCTTGGAAATAGTCTCAATGACTTCTACTATCTGGATAAGGCAATCAATTCAGATGGAATCAATCGGGCGCTGTGTTTCAGTAACATTCTTTTTCACTTGAAGCTTTCTCTTATGAATGAATTTTTCCAAACCCTCTGCTAAAAACAATATACATTTGTGGATGTCATTTCCTTAGATTTTGACAGCAGAGGAGAGAGAAGTTAGTAGAGCACTGAGTTCATGACTATAACTGAATCTGAAAAAGACCTTGGCAGTGTAGAGTGGAGAGTGATATTGACAAATTGCCATAGGTGACAATGGGAGACATTTATGGCCTTAGGTTATCAGCAAGTTCTATAAGAACTTTACCATTTTAGATCCTGGTGTGGATGATGGCTTGCTTGTCGCTGTAGATCCCTATATCTCCCCTTAATTTTCTGTTAGAAATCATCTTTCTAGTCTCAAAGAAAAATGAAAAGTATAAGGAGGAAATGAATGAATATGTAAGCAATATTGCATCTTGAAATCTAGATCTGAAAGGCTACAGTGAATATCGGCATGAACACAAAACAGTTGAAAAAGATTTACAGTTGCTCACTTGTGACTTACTATGCAAAATAAGTATCATTGAACTACAATGAGTTAAAATATTTTTAATATTTTGTAATCTTTTTAAAAAAATCTTTTAATTCAATGTAATTCAAACTAATATATTATTTGAATTATTATTATTATATTTGAATTATTCAAACTAATATCACATATTAGTTCATATTTAACATGATTAATAATAATCACTAATACGATATATTAGTTTGAATTATTCAAACTAATATATAATTTGTTTGAATTTCAAATAAGAGTAACAGTAGGGAGAACTGCACTACTTGTTCTAAGTTACTGTATGGCTTAATTTTACATATACTTCTCTCAATTGACTTATCTCCACTAGTATGTAAATTGCACTAGGAAAGGGGTAAATATTAGCTAAATTATAGTTGGAAATTTCTGTTTTGTAGACTGATACATCCTCAATGCTTAGCATAGTAACTAAAACAGTGAGCAAGAACGTAGTGAGCACTCAATAAATCTCAGCTATATAATTTGGAAATTTCTCCAAATCCCAATGATTGCAGCCCTGGCAGTTACCATATTTTTTGCCACGGTTTTCTATCTCAGAGATTTTCAAAGTGTGGTCTGCAAAATCTTTTGATGGGGTCTGCAGTGTTAACCCTATTTTTGTAGTAATCTTAAAATGTCGGCCTTTTTTTTAAATTGTGTTGACATTTACATTGATGGTACAAAAGAAATGATGGGTGAAACTGCAAGAGTTTTGCCATGAAACAAGGCAGTCGGGCCAAACAGTAAGATTAATCATTGTATATTTAGCACCATGCATTTGCAGTTAAAAACAAAAAAGCAAGCTTCACTTAATAATATCCTCTATAAAGCAGTAAAATTTATACATTTTATTAAAGCTTGACAGTTGTTCACGTCTTTTTAAATAGTCTATGATAAAATGGAAGTGCCCATACAGTATTTCTGCATAGTGAAGTACATTGGCTATCTCAAAGAAAAGCAATTGTGCAATTGTTTAAAGTATGTTCTCAATAGGCCACTTTATTCATGGAACATCATTTTTAAATGAATGGTAGGTAAACTATTGTTATTCAGACTTGGATATTTGGCAGATATTTTCTCAAAAATAAGTAAAGTGAATCTGTTACTTGAAGGAAAATAACTGAATGTATTTTTTTCTTTTTGCCAATAATGATAATATTTAAGATTTCAAGTGGAAATTAGAATTTTAGAAAACTAGTTATTATTATTACCACCATGAGATTGACAGTTTCCCAATAAATGAGGATGGTTTTGTGATATTGTATGATGAAATATGTCAATATTTGGAAGGTTTGTATAACTCAGTGATTGAATATTTTCTAAATGATAAATACCTGATGGTATAAAATCATGCATGGGCAAAAGACCCATTGTAAGTACAAGATATATCAATAGCTTTTAGTGTAACAGAGTAGACAGTTCATTGACATGGTTTTGAAACCACTTAAAAGTATAAAGTTAAACAGAAATCAAAATGGCTGCACTAATGCTTCAGCAAAGCTTGATTTTAAACTAAGTAACCTTTTTTTTCTCTTTTGCAAACCTCCTCTCCTCCCTTCTTAGCCTTTTGTTTCAAGAATTTGGTACCACCCTGAGGGTATGACTGAGAGGCTGGAAGCACTTACACAAGTCCTGTCAAAATTGGCTAGATCCTGTATTTCCCTATAAAAACCCAGCCCCTTCTTCCTGACAGACTTACAGTTTTGAAGGTTAAGTTTAACCTGCTGCAGCCTCTTTTGTCTGACATAGCAGTAAAGCTATTATTCTCTATACCTAAACTCTGTTTTCACAATACATATTTCAGCTCTGGACCACTGAGGTTGGTTTTCAAGAACAGTTTCAGATTTCCAACCACAATTAAGTTGTAGGCTTTACTACCTGTTGAGTTTTGGTGAAGCAGGGTTTTAGACAATGACTAGTTATCACCAGACAGCAAAAAAGAGAAAGAACAGTCCATGTCAAGGGACAGGCTTATTCAAATTCATAGAAATGTGAACAAATCTGGTGTGTTTGAGGAATTTTATTTGGTTTCACGTTGCTGGGCTTAGAATAAGAAGTGAGGAGAGACAGAAAATGAGCTAGATCAACAAGTGTCATATATGGAATGATAAGAACTTAGATTTTATCAAGTGGTTAATTTGAATGAACTGAATTTATCCCATATTTCACACTGGAAATTAGGGGGCACAAATTTTATTCCAGAAAGCAACATTGGAGGGTGTTGCAATACTTCAAGTAAAGGATTTTTAGTGCTGAAAATAAGACAGCGGTAGTAAGAACTGAAAAGCAGAAGACTACTTCAAGATCTGTTTCAGAGTTGGAATCAAAATAACTCTAAATCCAATAACTTGGATTTAGAGATGAAATATTGGTAATGCAAAAGAATAACAAATCTAGACTGTCTCCCAGCTTTCAAACTTAGTAACTAGGAGGATTTTTTTTTCAAATGAGCTTTGGTAATTTATGTCTTTCAAGGACTTTTCCCATTTTATTTGTGTTGTAAAGTTTATTGACATAAAGTCGTTTATATTATTCTCTTATTACTCTTTTAGTATTCACAGAATCTCTGGGGAGCGCATCTCTCATTTTCCTGATACTGTAATGTGTATGTTCTTTCCCCTGCATTTTTCAGAGACTCCAATTACACCGTTCTTAGGTTTCTTAAAATTGCCTCATAACTCAATGATGCCCTGTTCTTCTCCTCTCTTTTTTCCTTCCTTCCTTCCTTCTTCTTTCTTTCTTTCTTTCTTTCTTTCTTTCTTTCTTTCTTTCTTTCCTTCCTTCACTCCATATTTTCTTTTGATTAGTCCTTATTGTGATATTTTCACATATTTTTTCCTTGAAATATTTTACCCAGTATTTTCTTTTGCAGTATTTATTCTGTCATACAGTGCTTTTTTCAGCTTATAACTAGATATTTGATTTGGATTAATTTTATATTTTTCATGTATCTACCTAAGTTTTAGGCATATGTAATACAATTATAATAAGTGTTTTAAGGACCTTGACTGTTAATTTTAACATCTGTGTAAGTTCTGAGTCCATTATGATTTATTGCTTTTTTCTCAATATTATTGGTTGTATTTTCCTGCCACCTTGAATGACTCTTAATTTCTGACTGAATATCAGATATTGTGAATTTCGTCTTGTTGAGTGCTGCATATTTTTCTGTTCCATTTTTTTTAGATTTCATTTTTATTTGAGACAGAAAGAGAGAGGGACAGAACACAAGCAGAAGGATCAGTAGGCAGAGGGAGAAGCAGGCTCCCCACTGAGCAATGAGTCCAATGTGGGACTTGATTCCAGGACCCTGGGATCATGACCCAAACTGAAGGCAGATGCTTAACCAACTGAGCCACCCAGGCATCCCTATTTTTCTGTTTCTAAAAATATTTTTGAGATTGGTTATGAGATGCAGTTGATTTGTTTGGAAATAGACTGATGCTTTTTTGACTTGCTATTTAGATTTATTGGGTGAAACCGAAGCATTATTTAATCTAAGGCTAATTATTTCCCACAAATAAGTCAAAACTCTCCCCCAGGAACCTGCAAATGATGAGGTATTTCAGTCTGGCTGGTAGAAACAGGCACTATTTCTAACTCTCTTCTTTCCCAGGCCTTGGGTAATTCCTCACATGCATTCTCTGATTACTACTTTATACTCATAGAGACACTTCTGTAGATCCCTGGTATTTTCTTTCTGTGTGTCTCTTTCCTTTCTGGTATTCTACCATGTGACTTCTAATCCCCTTGGTTTCTTCATCTCTCAATTCAGGCACTCCTCCAGGCTCTGTCTAGGTTTCCCCTCTATGTGCAATGACCTGAAAACTCTCTCAAAGCAGTGATGTGGGGCAATTGTAGGCCTCATTGTTTTCTGGCTCTCAGGTATCATTGTTCTTCATTGCTTGGTATTCAGTGTTTTGAAACCCATTATTTCAAGCATTTTGTCTGGTTTGTTTGCAGGTGAGACAGTATATTTTGTCCCTCTTATTCTATGTTGGTCAGAAACAGAAGTCTTGAGTAATCTATTGAAAGTATCTCTGCCCCTCTGCTTGTCTATATCTATTTAAGATAGCCAGTCCCATAATACAATTGAGTAGAAAGTAGGAAAAAAGTGGAAACAACACAAAGCATACTGGGAAATGTAATTCTGACAAATCACTGATGTAGAAATGGAAATGGAAAGAATACATGTAGAAGAACATCCTGAGAATTATGTGTTTTTGTATATACAGTTGGTTCTCAGTATTCAAGGAGAAGTTATGGATCCCCAATGAGAACAGTGTGGATGCCACCAAGAAAACATAAGACTCAGAGACTGAGATGTGATCCTTGGAGATGGAGCCTCAGAGACTGAGCATGAAATGTGGTAGATGAAACTGTCCCACTTCAGCTGGGAAGAGTAATGTGGATGTGGAATTATTGCTTTCGAAAACAGAAGAAGGAACTCACAAAAGACAAAAAAAAAGGATTGGATTAATTTTATGTCTTATAAGCAATATTGAGTGACTGCTTGTACTTGCCATCTCATATAAGAGGAATTATTGCTTTCGAAAACAGAAGAAGGAGCTCACAAAGGACAAAAAAAAGGATTGGATTAATTTTATATTGTATAAGCAATATTGAGTGACTGCTTGTACTTGCCATCTCATGTAAGAGGAATCCAAGCTATGCGTATTCTCTTACCAATGAAACATATTCTTTTCCCTCCCTCCATCCCTCCATCCCTCCTTTCCCTCTTAAAATAATAATAGCTAACATTTATTAAACTTTTACTGTGTAAAAAATGAAGTTTTCCACAGATTTATGTGTTGGGAACAAAAAAAAATGGAGTTCAGAATTCCTCATTAGGTAGCATCACTAAAAACCCTAAACACTCTCAGTTGGAATCCATGATGGATTAAACTCTAGGAATATAAGCAAAACAAAAGGAGGAGTTTACAAAGACTGCAAAGTAGGCTTGGGTGATTTTATTCCAGGAGTGGATTCAGTGATCTGCTTCTTTATATGCTGGATAGGAGTTGGAATAAATCTTCTCTGGAGGAAGATGATCTCATGTAGAGCTTCCATAATTTTTCAGAGAGTATGTCTGACATTAACCAACATAAGAAAAATCAATTTCAAGAGAAGAATATGAGCAACAGAAAAAGACCTGCTGGGAGTCCAGTTATTCAGTAGTCAAACTGTGACTTTAAAATCACTGTGATTGGGGCGCCTGGGGGGCTCAGTCAGTTAAGCTAAGCATCTGCCTTTGGCTCACATCATGATCCCGGGTCCTGGGATCGAGCCCCACATGGGGCTCCTTGCTCAGCATGGAGCCTGATTCTCCCTTGCCCTCTGCCTGCTTGCCTGCCACTCCCCCTGCTTGTGCTCTCTCACTCACTCTCTCTCTCTCTCTGTCAAATAAATAAATAAAATCTTAAATAAAATAAAATAAAATCATTGTGATTATTACTATCCTTACCAAATACATAGCAAAAGAATAGTTTTGAATTTTCCTAAATGAGTGGAAGATGTTAAGCAGCAATTCAAAAATTGTGATGGGGTGCCTGGGTGGCTCAGTGGGTTAAAGTCTCTTCCTTCGGCTCAGGTCATGATATCAGGGTCCTGGAATTGAGCCCCACATCGGCCTCCCTGCTCAGTGGGGAGCCTGCTTCCTCCTCTCTCTCTGCCTGCCTCTCTGCCTACTTGTGATCTCTCTCTCTGTGTCAAATAAATAAATAAAATCTTTTTAAAAAATTGTGATAAACACTAAGAAACATAATGTAAAGAAAGCCACACACACACATTATAGTGAAACTGCAGAACATTAATGTCAAAGAGAAAATCTTAACAACATCTACTAAAGAAGACTCACCACCATCAAAATATCAGCAATTAAACAGAAACTGCAGGGGCACATGGGTGGTTCAGTCAGTTAAGCCTCCAACTCTTTTTATTTTATTTTATTTATTTATTTGAAAGAGAGAGAATGAGAGAGAGAGCATGAGATTGGGGAGGGTCAGAGGGAGAAACAGACTCCCTGCTTAGCAGGGAACCCAATGTGGGACTTGATACTAGGACTCCGGGATCATGACCTGAGTCAAAGGCAGTCACTTAAACAACTAAGCCACACAGGAGCCCCATGTCTCCAACTTTTTATTTTAGCTCAGGTCATGATCTCATGGTAATGATCTCAGGGTCATGAGATCGAGTCCCATGACAGGCTCTTTGCTCAGCATGGAGTGTGCTTGAGATTCTCTCTCCCTCCCTCTGCCTCTGCCCCTCACCCTATTCTCTCTCTCTCTCAAATAAAGAAAATCTTTTAAAAAATAAAAAAAAACAAAATACTGCAAAGGACTGCTATGAGTAATAAAAGAAACATAAATAACTGAAGGGATTAATACGGTAATGAATTGGAAGACTTTATATTGTAATTATATCAGTTCTCCCCAAATTTATTTGTAGATTTAGTGTAATCCCAAGAAAATCATCAGCCAATTTGTGTGTGTGTGTGTATGTGTTATTTGGCAAGCTCATTATAAAATTTATAAAGAACAGAAGAGGGGCAAGATGGCAACAGAGTAGGGGACCTCATTTCATATGATCACTTGAATTTAGCTGGATATCTATCAAACTATTCTGAACATACATGATTCCAACCTGAGATGTAAGAAGATTTATCTGTATCTCCATAAGCAGAAAAATGACTACTTTTTGCAAGGTAGGAGGTGTGGAATCTTGAATCTTTGGGGGAAATATCCAAAGATAAGTTGAGAGGGGAGGAAAAAAAAGTTGAGGGGGGAGGAAGCCTCCATAAGCCAGCTGTTGGAAAGTGCTATAACACTCGAGCAAAAAAATTGGGACCTTTGGAAAACAGCTTTAGTGAGGGGCACCCTTCTGAAAAGGGCACAGGGGCAAAGGGAAGAATAATCGGTGGATCATTGTGGTCTCAGGATTCCAGAAGACTCAGAAAGAACGGGAGAACATGAACCAATACTGTGCCCAAGCAGTGGAGTGGGGAGACTGGTTATGGTCAGCAAGACCAGAGGGGACTTTCAGCTCTGGTCACCATAAACCATGACCCAAGCTGGTAGGGAGACTTCCCACTGCCTGACCACCCTGAAAAGGACTAGAAGGTGTGGGCTGCCTAACATCTTAGGGGAGATATAAAATGGAGTGTGTCCATGACAGGAACAGCTCTCAGGATGGCGTCACCCATGAAGGGACAGGGGCAGCACCCAGTATGACCTCGGGGCTCTGGAAGAGGTTGCACACTTGAGCCCACAGTTGCTAGCAATTGCAAAATCACAAGCATAGAGACACTCACGGGTTCCCATATCTCCTCTGGGAGAGGTCTCTGGGAGAGGTACAGCAGAACAAATTGAGCAAGTTTATGGCGTTTGGCATGTGCAGAGGTAGAGATGGATTAGCCTGGAGGATTGCTTGGCAGGGGGAACCACGACATTGCAGGTCTGGGCTAGCGATTCCCACATGACCGTATTTGCCCTTGCCCTCCAAAGAGAAGTAGAAAAATGCCAGGGAAAAAACCCACTCAGCCAAACAGCTCATATTAAGCCCATCCCCCTGACAAGGGGTGGGGCAACTCCACCCAGGCAAAGACCTCTGAGAAACCCATCAGCAGGCCCCTCCCCAGAAGACAGACTGGAAGAACAGGTGAATGATAAGTTTATTTCCTATAGGATACCAATAACGAAGTAAATAGCTAGGCTTGGAAAAAGCATAGTGACAATATAGAGTCTCTACGGGAAGAAATGAGATCTAATCAGGCCAAACTTAAAAGTGCTATGAATGAGATGCAGTCTAAACTGGGTACTCTAACAGCCAGAGTAAATGAGCCAGAAGAATTAGTCAGGGATATAGAAGATAAGGTGATAGAAAGGAAGGAAACCGAGGAGGATGGGGACTGGCATCTAGTAGCCCACGAAAACAGAAAGATCAGTGACACCATAGAACATTCCAAAGTCAAAATTATTGGGATTCTCCATAGGATGGAGAGAGAGGGAGGAATAAAAGATATATTTGAGAAAATCATAGCTGAGAACTTCCCTAATTTGGGGAAGGAAACAAGCATTCGTGTCCAAGAGATAGAGAGGACCCATCCCAAAATCAATAAAAATAGACCAACACCCAGACATATGATAGTGAAGTTTGCAAATCTTAGAGCTAAGGAAGCTATCCCGAGAACAACTAGGAAGAAGAGATTTCTTATGTATGGAGGGGGGAATATCAGAATAGCTTCACACCTATCCACAGAGACCTGGCAAGTTAGAAAGGGATGGCAAGTCATATTCAGGGAACTAAATGAGAAGAACATGCAGCCAAGAATACTTTATTCAGCAAGGCTGGCATTCAGAACAGATGGATAGATAAAGAGCTTTCAGGACAGGCAGAAACTGAAAGAATATGTGACTACCAAGTCAGTCCTGGAAGAAATATTAAGGGGGATTCTATAAAAGAAGAAAGACCCCAGTAGTAATATAAGCCACAAACTGACAGAGAAAATCCACAGAAACAGGGACTTTACAGGCAATTCAATGGCACTGAATTCATATCTTTCAATAGTTACTCTTAATGTGAATGGGCTGAATGCTCCCATTTCAAATAGATTCTTATATCCCAACCTAGTCCCAAAAACAGAAAAGGACCCCATCGAAAAGGAGAATTACAGACCAATATCCCTGATGAACATGGATGCCAAAATAATCAACAAGATCTTAGCCAATAGGATCCAACAGTACATTAAAAGGATTATTCACCACAACCAAGTGGGATTTATTCCCGGGATGCAAGAGTGGTTCAACATTCGGAAATGAATCGACATGATAGATCACATTAACAAAAGAAGACAGAAGAAACATAAGGTCTTCTAAATTGATGCAAAAAAAGCATTTAAAAAAAAGCATCCTTTCCCGATTAACACTATTCAGAGTGTAGGGATAGAGGGAACATAAATCAAGATCGTAAATGCCATCTATGAAAAGCCCTCAGCGAATATCATTATCAATGGGGAAAAACTGAGAGCTTTTCCCTTAAGATCAGGAACACAACATGGATGCCCACTGTCACCATTATTGTTCAACATAGTACTAGTTGTCCTAGCTTTAGCAATCAGACAACTAAAGGAAAAAGAAGGCATTCAATTTGTCAATGAAGAATTCAAACTCTCTCTTTGCAGATGACATGAAACTTTATGTGGAGAACCAAAAAGACTCCACCCCCAAATTACTAGAACTCATACAGCACTTCAGAAACATGGAAGGATATAAAAATCAATGCAAATAAATCAGTTGCATTGCTATACACTAACAATGTGACTGAAGAAAGAAAAATTATGAAATTGATCCCATTTATAATTGCACCAAAAACCATAAGATACATAGGAATAAACCTAACCAAAGAGGCAAAGGATCTATACTCTAGACACTACAGAACCCTTATGCAAGAAATTGAGGAAGACACAAAGAAATGGAAAAACATTCCATGCTCATGAATTGGAAAAATAAACATTGTGAAAATGTCTATGCTGCTCAGAGCAATCTACACTTTTAATGCAATCCCTATCAAAATACCATCAACATTTTCACAGAGCTGGAACAAAGAATCCTAAAATTTGTATAGAATCAGAAAGGGCCCAGATTCACCAGGGGAATGTTGACAAAGAAAACCAAAGCTGGGGGCATCACAGTGCTTAACATCAAGTTCTATTACAAAGCTGTGGTCGTCAAGACAGCATGGTACTATCACAAAAACAGACCTATAGATCAATTGAACGGAGTAGAGAACACAGAAATGGACCCTCAACTCTAAAGTCAACTAATCTTCAACAAATAAGGAAAGAATACCTAATCCAAAAAAGACAGTCTCTTCAATAAATGGAGCTGGGAAAATTAAACAACCACATGCACAAGAATGAACCTGGACCATTCTTACACCATACACAACGATAAAAATCCAAATGGATGAAAGACCTCAATGTGAGACAGGAATCCATCAAAATCCTAGAGGAGAATATAGGCAGTAATCTCTTTGACATGAGCCACAGTAACTTCTTTCAAGACATGTCTCTCTAATGGGAAGGGAAACAAAAGCAAAAATTAACTTTTTGGGACCTCATCAAGATAAAAAGCTTCGGCACAGCAAATGAAACTGTCAACAAATCTAAAAGGCAACTCACAGAATGGGAGAAGATATTTGCAAATGACATATCAGATAAAGGGCTGATATCCAAGATCTATAAAGAATGTCTTAAACTCAACACCCAAAAATACCCCACAAATAATCCAGTCAATAAGTGGGCAGAAGTCATGAACAGACAGTCCTCCAATGACATACAAATGGCTAACAGACACATGAAAAAATGTTCAACATCACTAGCCATCAGTACAAATCAAAACTACAATGAGATACCACCTTACACCAGTTAGAATGGCAAAAATTAACAGAAGAGGAAACATCAAGTGTTGGCAAGGATGTGGAGAAAAGGAAACCCTCTTCCACTCTTGGTGGAAATGCAAGCTGGTACCACCACTCTGGAAAATATTATGGAGGTTCCTCAAGACATTAAAAATAGAGCTACTCTTTGACCCAGCAATTGCACTCCTAGGTATTTACTCCAAAGATACAGATGTAGTGAAAAGAAGAGGCACATGTACCCCAATGTTCATAGCAGGAATGTCCACAATAGCCAAACTGTGGAAGGAGCCAAATGGTCTTCAACAGATGAATGGATAAAGAAGATGTGGTCCATATACACACTGGAATATTAATCAGCCATCAGAAAGGCTGATTACCCACAATTTGCATCAATATGGATGGAACTGAAGGTTGTTAAGCTAAGTGAAATAAGTCAATCAGAGAAAGACAATTATCATATGTTTTCACTCATATGTGGAACATAGTAATAGCATGGAGGACCACAGGGAAGCAGAAGGAAAGCTGAATGGGAAGAAATCAGAGAGTGAGCAAAACTGTGAGAGACTATGGACTCTAGGAAACAAACTAAGGGTTACAGAATGGAAGGGGATCATGACATGGGGTAACCAGGTGATGGGTATTAATGAGAGCATGTGTGGTGATAAGTACTGGGTGTTATACACAACTAATGAATCATTGACCACTGCATCAAAAACTAATGTTATTCTGTATGTTGGCTAATTGAATTCTGTATGTTGGTTAATTAAAAAATATAAAGAACTACAAAGGCCCAGAATAGCCAAGATAATCTTAAAGAACAAGAACAAAGAAGGAGGATTCAAGCAGGAGGTTCAAGACATTTTTTAAGATACTGTTTATTTTGTAAGAAGAGACTAATAGACTAAAGAAATAGGAGATTTTAGAAATAAAGTTATATGACAAAGTCTCCACTAAAATTCAACAAGGGAAAGAGGAACACTTTCCATAAATAGTGTTGGATTAATTGGATATCCAAATTAAATCTTGATTTCTCCTACTGTTAACAAAAGCCAAAAACAAAAAACCAAAATAAAAAACAATTCCAGATATATTGTGAACTAAATATAACAGGTAACACATATAGCTCAAGGAAGAAATTTTGGAATACACAAAAATCTCCTTAACAGGACACAAAGAAAGATAGCCATAAAAAAATAACTAATAACTGGGCTACATTAAAATAAAAAAAATCTATCTTCATCAGAACATAGAAAAGAGAAAAAAGAAAGCCATAGAGTAAGAGTAAATAAAATATATTTTAATTATTATGTATACCAAAGGACATGCATCCAGAAAAATAACCCAGAGAAATAAAAGGGCAAAAAACTTGAATAAGTTCTTAATCTAGTTAGATCTAGATAGACAATGATAGATGATGATATAAATAGATGATGATGATGATAGATAGATGATAGATAGATAGATGGTAGATAGATAATAGGTAGATAGGTGATATAGATAGATGGTGATGATAGATGATAGATAGATAGATGATAAATAGATATGGATATCCGTATATATCCATATAGATCTATATGACCAATATACATATAAAAAAGTCCTTAAAACAATGCAAGTTAAAACCACAATAAGGTACTGCTACACATTCACCAGAATGAATACATTCAAAATCCTGACAATAATACTACATTCTAGAAAGCATATAGAATAATTGGAACTTTTATACACTGTTAACTGAATTGGAAATAGGTACAAACACTGTGGAAAGAATTGCAGTATCTTTAAATCTAAACATATTCTAATTATGTAACCCAACAATTTTTACTCCTAGGTACTTGTCCAAGAGAAATGAGTGCATATATACACCAGTAGAATATAGAAGATTGTCCATAGCAGCTTTGTACAAAATACTCCCAAATAAATAAATAATAAATAAATAAATAAATGTGTTCATACTGGTATTACTACACAACAATAAAAATAAAAAAAAATCACTATTACATGTAACAATAAGGATGAATCTCAGAAACAACATTGGCTGAAAGTGCTAGAAACCAGGAGTAATTACAAGATTACATTTTCATAGAATGGTTAAGTACTGTGACAAATCTACTTCATAAGATTAGAAATCTAGATAATGATTACATTTGTTGGGGGATAGTAACTGCTTGGGAGTACAAAGAAGGCCAATGTTGTGTTGATGTTTTGTGAAAGAAGTGAATGGATCAAATAACACCTATATTGTAATAACTAAACATTTGAAGGCAAAAGTATTGGTCATCTGAATGTCAGGCCCTTACTTTAATAAGCTGGTAGGAAAATGTTTGAAAATTTATGAAAAGGATAAAAACACTACCAAAGACTAGGAAAATCTAGTTCTGAAAGTTACAGGGCCTAACTGATAAAATTTTTGATGATTCAAATTATGAAAAGTTTTGGCACATTGTTAGTAAATTCAATCAAAATGTATGTAGAAGAAGTAAATCCTTTAATTTTTTTTTTTGAGAGGGAGTGAAAGAGAGAGAAGGGCAGAGGAAGAGAATCTTAAGTAGGCTCCAGCATGGAGCCCTACTCAGGATTCTTTCTATTTACCATGAAATGATGATCATGAGCCAAAATCAAAAGTTGGACACTTAACCAACCACCCGGGTGTCCTGTAAATATTATTTATATACTGGATGGAAATAAACATATTTAATATCTCTAGGGATCTAAGTTGCATATCTGAACTACATTTTTAAGTGATTCTTACCTAGACATATGTATTTTTTAAAATTCTGTGAGAATGGAATGTAAAAGTAATAAGCTATATTTTCTTTCTCTGAAATAATAATAATATATTTGAACTCAGATGGAATAGTAACCTGAACTTCACTTTATGTCATTCATTTATTAATACGAAAATTTATTGAGAACTTACTAAACATTATATACCATGGTAGGCAATGCAAAGAAGGCATAATACTTGCTCCTAAGAATTTTGTGACAGTTTGCTGTTAGAGACAGCAGCAAACATGGGAGAAGTATAATATATTGGTTAATAGAATGATGTCTGGAGTTAAATTATATGGGTTAAAAATCAAGCTTTTCCATTTGCTAACTGTGTGACTTCTTATGCCCATTTCTTCATCTAAAAATGGAATAAAAATAGTACTAATTTGCAGGCAAAATTAGATACTATAGGTCAATTGTTTAGCACAATGTCTAGCATGCAGTAAATGTGTAATAAATTCTAATTATTGTTAATATAAAATCACATATTGTGGTATGTTTTATGATAAAAGTCAATATGAGGTGAACCCAGAATGTGAAGCCAGAATAGAGGTAACAAACTAAAATTTGGTGGTTTAGAGAGGAAGTTTATTAGATGACACATTCCAAGGTCACAATTGAACAAATTATTATTATTTGCCTGCTGTGCTAAGTATTGTGCTCAGTTTTGAGATTATAATGCAAACAGGCCATAAATTGTTCCTTCAAGTTCCTCTCTGTCTACTGGGAACAGACAATTATAATGTAGTATGACAAATGCTATATTTAAGTACAAGGTATCCATGGTACATATGTATAGGTAAGGCATCTTACTCAATATTGGGAGACCAAGAAAGACTTCTTGAAAAAAACTATTATTTCGGGCTCAGTGGGTTAAAGCCTCTGCTTTCGGCTCAGGTCATGATCTCAGCATCCTGGGATCGAGGCCCGCATCGGGCTCTCTGCTCAGTGGAGAGCCTGCTTCCCCCTCTCTCTCTCTGCCTGCCTCTCTGCCTCCTTGTGATCTCTCTCCCTCTGTGAAATAAATAAATAAAATCTTTAAAAAAAGAACAAAAAGAAAAGAAAACAACTATTATTTAAGGTTAGATGTGAAGAATAAATGGTAGTAGTCCAGGAGAAGCAAAGGAGGCTCAATACTCCAAAAGAAGCGGCATATAGAAATGGTTGAAAGGAAGAGGGAGCACAACAAACAATTTTCTAAAAGTGAGACTAAGACATTTGCATATTACCCCACTTTCCAGATTTAGATGTGAAAGAATTTCAATAGCATTTCTAATTATTATTTTTTAAGGAATATTTAATAGTATTTAATTAGTGTTAATTTTCTGATTTTGGTCATGTTAAAATTGTTATGAAACATATAAACACTTAGGGACATTGGGTGAAACATACAGATGAATTCTGTGTACATTTCTCCCAAATTTTTACAGCTAAAAATTATCCCAAAAGTAAGAGTTAAAGCAATAAAAAATGTATTGAATTCCTTTATGCCAGTCTCCTTTTTTCTTTCTTTTTTTTTTTTGTCTCAGGTGTACAGGACTGTGAATCATCAGGCTTATAGCTTTCACAGCCCTCACCATAGCACAAACCCTCCCCAATGTCCTTAACCCATCCACCCTATCCCTACCCTCCCACACCCCAGTAACCCTCAGTTTGTTTTGTGAGATTAAGAGTCTCTTATGGTTTGTCTCCTTCCTGATCCGATCTTGTTTCATTATTTTCTCTCCCTAACCCCCACGACCCCCCGCCTTGCCCCTCAAGTTCCTCATATCAGAGAGATCATATGATAATTGTCTTTCTCTGATTGACTTATTTCGTTCAGCATAATACCCTCTAGTTCTATCCACGTCGTTGCAAATGGCTAGATTTTGCTTCTTTTGATAGCTGTATAGTTTCCCATTGTGTATATACATATACCACATCTTTATCCATTCATCTGTTGATGGGCATCTAGATTCTTTCCCTAGTTCGGCTATTGTGGACATTGCTGCTATAAACATTCGGGTACATGTGCCCCTGAGGATCACTACCTTTGTATTGTTAGGGTAAATACCCAGTAGTGCAATTGCTGGATTGTAGAGTGTTCTATTTTCAACTTTCTGAGGAATCTCCATACTGATTTCCAGAGTGGCTGCACCAGATTGCATTCCCAACAACAGTGTAGGAGGGTTCCCCTTTCTCCGCATCCTCTGCAACATCTGTCCTTTCCTGATTTTGACTGATTCTGACTAGTGTGAGGTGGTATCTCACTGTGGTTTTGATTTCTATTTCCCTGATGCTGAGTGATGTTGAGCACTTTCTCATGTGTCTGTTGGCCATGTGGATGTCTTCTTTGGAGAAATGTCTGTTCATGTCTTCTGCCCATTTCTTGACTGTGTTATTTGTTTTGTGGGTGTTGAGTTTGAGAAGCTCTTTATAGATTTTGGATACAAGCCCTTTATCTGACATTTCATTGCAATATCTTCTCCCATTCTGTCAGTTGTCTTTTGGTTTTATTGACTGTTTCCTTTGCTGTGCAAAAGCTTTTAATCTTGATGAAGTCCCAAAGTTCATTTTTGCCCTTGCTTCCCTTGCTTTTGATGATGTTCCTAGGAAGAAGTTGCTGTGGCTGAGGTTGGAGAGGTTGCTGCCTGTGTTCTCTTCAAGGATTTTGATGGATTCCTTCCTCACATGGAGGTCTTTCATCCATTTTGAGTCTATTTTTGTGTGTGGTGTAAGGAAATGACTCAGTCATTTTTCTGCATGTGGCTGTCCAATTTTCCAAACACTATTTGTTGAAGAGACTGTCTTATCTTCATTGGACATTCTTTCATGCTTTGATGAGGATTAGTGTATCATAGAGTTGAGGGTCCATTTCTGGGCTCTCTATTCTGTTCCACTGATCTCTGTGCCTGTTTTTGTGCCAGTACCATACTGTCTTGATGATGACAGCTTTGTAATAGAGCTTGAAGTCTGGAATGGTGATGCCACCAACTTTGGTTTTCTTTTTCAACATTCCTTAAGCTATTTGGGGTCTTTTCTGGTTCCATATAAATTTTAGGATTATTTGTTTCATTTATTTGAAATAAATGGCTGGTATTTTGATGGGGATTGCATTAAATGTGTAGATTGCTCTAGGTAGCAAAGACATTTTTCACATTTGTTCTTCCAATCCATGAGCATGGCATGTTTTTCCACTTCTTTGTGTCTTCCTCGATTTCTTTCATGAGTACTTTATAGTTTTCTGAGTACAGATTCTTTGCCTCTTTGGTTAGGTTTATTCCTAGATATCTTATGGTTTTGGGTGCAATTATATATGTTATTGACTCCTTGATTTCTTTCTTCTGTTTTGCTGTTGGAATATATAAATGAAACTGATTTCTGTGCATTGATTTTATATCCTGACACTTTACTGAATTCCTGGATGAGTTCTACCAGTTTTAGAGTGAAGTCTTTTGGGTTTTCCACATAAAGTATCATATCATCTGCAAAGAGTGAGAGTTTGACTTCCTCCTTGCCTATTTGGATGCATTTTCTTTCTTTTTGTTCTCTGATTGCTGAGGCTAGGACTCTTAGTATTATGTTGAATAGCAGCCATGATAGTGGACAGCCTCGCCGTGTTCCTGACTTAAGGGGAAAAGCTCTGTTTTTCTCCATTGAGAATCACATCCGCTGTGGGTTTTTCTTAGATGGCTTTGATGAAATTGAGGTATGTACCCTCTATGGCTACACTGTGAAGAGTTTTGATCAAGAAAGGGTGCTGTACTTTGTTCAATGCTTTTTCAGCATCTATTCAGAGGATCATATGGTTCTTGTTCTTCTTTATTAATGTCTTGTATCACATAGATTGATTTGTGAATGTTAAACTGGGAATAAATCCCACTTGGTCGTGGTGAATAATCCTTTTAATGTGCTGTTGGATCTTATTGGCTAGTATTTTGTTGAGGTTTTTTGCATCCGTATTCATTAAGGATATTGGTCTGTAATTCTCCTTATTAATGGGGTCTTTGCCTGGTTTTGGGATCAAGGTAATGCTAGGATCATAAAATGAGTTTGGAAGTTTTCCTTCCATTTCTACTTTTTGGAACAGTTTCAGGAGAATAGGTATTAATTCTTCTTTCAATGTTTGGTAGAATTCCCCTGGGAAGCAGTCTGGCCCTGGGCTCTTGTTTGTTGGGAGATTTTTGATGACTGCTTCAAACTCCTTAATGGTTATGTGTCTATTCAGGTTTTCAATTTCTTCCTCGTTCAGTATTGGTAGTTTACATGTCTCTAGGAATGCATCCATTTCTTCCAGATTGTCAAAT
This sequence comes from Ailurus styani, assembly GCA_002007465.1. Lineage (NCBI taxonomy): Eukaryota > Metazoa > Chordata > Mammalia > Carnivora > Ailuridae > Ailurus > Ailurus styani. The sequence continues at coordinate 231,674 of LNAC01000650.1, read as the reverse complement.
TTGCTGGTGTGGTATGCTCTGAATATATCTGTGATGTCCTACTGGTCCAGTGTGTCATTTAAAGCCTTATTTCGTTGTTGATCTTTTGCTTTGATGATCAGTCCAGTTCAGTAAGGGGGCTGTTAAAGTCCCCTAATATTGTTGTATTATTGTCAATGTGTTTCTTTGATTTTGTTATTAATTGGTTTATATAATTGGCTGCTTCCATGTTAGGGGCATAGATATTTACAATTGTTAGGTCTTCTTGTTAGAAAGATCCTTTATGTATAATATACTGTCCTTCCTCATCTCTTATGATGTTCTTTGGCTTACTATCTAATTTATGTGATATAAGGCTTGCCACTCCAGCTTTTTTTTTTTTTTTTTTTTTTTAAA
>LNAC01000650.1:190293-231158 GCA_002007465.1 Ailurus styani | reverse complement strand
GCCGAAAGCAGAGGCTTTAACCCACTGAGCCACCCAGGCGCCCTCCAGCTTTCTTTTGATGTCCATTGGCATGGTAAACTTTTTCCACCCCCTCAATTTAAATCTGGAGGTGTCTTTGCATGTAAAATGAGTGTCTTATAGAGAGCATATCGATGGGTCTTGTTTTTTATCCGTTCTGATACCCTGTGTGTTTTAGTTGGGGCATTTAGTCCATTTACATTAAGGGTAGGTTGTGAGAGATATGAATTTAGAGCCCTTGTATTGACTGTAAGGTGACTATTACTGTATATTGTGTCTCTTCCTTTCTGGTCTATGTTTCTTTTAGGCTCTCTTTGCTCAGAGGACCAATTTCAGTGTTTCCTGTAGGGCTGGCTTGGTGTTTGCAAATTACTTTAGTTTTTGTTTATCCTGGAAGCTTTTTATCTCTCCTTCTCTTTTCAATGACAGCCTATATGGATATAGTATTCTTGGCTGCATATTTTTCTCGTTTAGTGCTCTGAATATATCATGCCAGTTCTTTCTGGCCGGCCAGGTCTCTGTGGATAGGTCAGCTGTCAGTCTAATATTTCTACCATTGTATGTTACAGACCTCTTGTCCTGAGCTCCTTTCAGGATTTTCTCTTTGTCATTAAGACTTGTAAGTTTTATTATTAGATGAAGGGTGTGCACCTATTTTTATTGATTTTGAGGGGGTTCTCTGTGCCTTCTGGATTTTGATGCTTGTTCCCTTTGCCAAATTAGGGAAATTCTGTACTATAATTTGCTCCAATATGCCTTCTTCTCCCCCCCTCTTCTTTTCTGGGATCCCAATTATTCTAATATTGTTTCTTCTTATGGTATTACTTATCTCTCAAATTCTCCCCTCATAGTCCAGTAGTTGTCTCTCTTTTCCTCACTTCTTTGTGCTCTGACATTTTGCCTTCTAAATCACTAATTCTCTCTTCTGCATCATTTATCTTAGCAGTAAGAGCCTCCATTTTTTATTGCACCTCATTAATAGCTTTTTTGATTTTAACTTGGTTAGATTTTAGTTCTTTTATTTCTCCAGAAAGGGTTTTTATTTCTCTAGAGAGGGATTCTCTATTATCTTCCATGGTTTTTTCATACCCAGGCAGCACCTTAATAATCATCATTCTGAACGCTAGTTCTGTCATATTACTAATGTCCACATTGGATAGGTTCCCTAGCCATCATTACCACCTCTTTCTTTTTTTGTGTGTTGATTTTTTCCACTGTGTTATTTTATGCAGATAAGAATAGATGGATGAGAGAAGAAAATACTAAAGGGTAGCAATGACCCCAGAGAAATATACACTAACCTAGTCAGAAGAGACCTGGAACTTCCAGAAATTAGTCGATTTTCTGTTCCTAGAATTGATGCTCTTCTTCTCTTTGATCTCCTTTAGAATTTGTAGGAGTTCAGAATAGTTTGATAGCTATCTGGGTGAATTTCTGGGATCTAATGATAATTAGTCTCCTACTCCTCCACTATTTTGCTCCTCCTCACAGCCCTTCCTTTTGATAGATTGTCTCTTCTTTAAAAAATGAATTATTTTTCTTTGTAAATGAAATTTTTAAATTTTAATTCTAGTATATTTAATACACAGTGTTATATTAGTTTTAAGTGCACAGTATAGTGATTCAGCAATTCTATATATTCCTCAATGACCATCATGATAAGTATATACTTTTTCTTTTTTTTGGCCCAGAGGTACATGTCTGTGAATTATCAGGTTTACACCCTTCACAGCACTCACCATAGCACATACCTACTCCAATTTCCATAACCCAGCCACTCTCCCCCTACCCTCCAACCTCCCAGTAACCCGCAGTTTATTTCATGAGATTAAGAGTCTCTTATAGTTTGTCTGCATCCCGATCCCATCTTCTTTCATTTTTCCCCACCCTAACCCCTACTACCCCCTGCCCCTCAAATTCCTCATATCAGAGTGATCAAATGATAATTATATTTCTCTGATTGAATTTTTCCCTTAGCAAAATACCCTCTAGTTCCTTCCACATCTTTACAAATGGCAAGATTTCATTTCTCTTAATGGCTGCATAGTATTCCATTATATATATACATATACCACAAATTCTTTATCCATTCATCTGTTGATGGACATCTAGGTTCTTTCCATAGCTTAGCTATTGTGGACATTGCTGCTATAAACATATGGATGCACGTGCCCCTGAAGATCACTACCTTTGTATCTTTAGGGTAAATACCCAGTACAGGGATTGCTGGGTTGTAGGGTAGTTCTGTTTTCAACATTTTGAGGAACCACCATACTGTTCCAGAGTGGCTTCACCAGATTGCATTCCCACCATCAGTGTAGGAGGGTCCCCCTTTCTCCATATCCTCAACAACATCTGTAGTTTCCTGACTTGTTGATTTTAGCCATTGTGACTGGTGTGAGGTGGTATCTCACTGTGGTTTTGATTTGTATTTCCCTGATGCTGAGTGATGTTGAGCACTTTCTCATGTGTCTGTTGGCCATTTGGATGTCTTCTTTGGAGAAATGTCTGTTCATGTCTTCTGCCCATTTCTTGACTCTTGTTCTATGGGTGTTGAGTTTGAGAAGTTCTTTATAGATTTTGGATGCAAGCCCTTTATCTGATATGTCATTTTCAAATATCTTCTCCCATTCTGTCATTTGTCTTCTGATTTTGTTGACTTTTTGCTTTGCTGTACAAATGCTTCTGATCTTGATAACGTCCCAAAGTTCATTTTTGCCTTTGCTTCCCTTGCCTTTGATGATGTTCCTAGGAAGAATTTGCTGCAGCTGAGGTAGAAGAGGTTGCTGCCTATGTTCTCCTCAATGATTTTGATGGATTCCTTCCTCACATTGAGGTATTTCATCCATTTTGGGTCTATTTCTTTGTGTGGTGGAAAGAAATGATCCAGTTTCATTTTTCTGCACATGCCTCTCCAATTTTTCCAACACTATTTGTTGAAGAGACTGTCTTTTTTCCATTGGACATTCTTTCATGTTTTATCAAAGATTAGTTGACCATAGAGTTGATGGTCCATTTCTGGGCTCTCTATTCTGTTCCATTGATCTCTGTGTTCGTTTATGTGTCAGTACTATACTCTTTTGATGATGACAGCTTTGTAATAGAGGTTGAAATCTGGAATTGTGATGCCACCAACTTTGGTTTTCTTTTTCGGCATTCCTCTGGCTATTCGGGTTTTTTTCTGGTTCCATATAAATTTTAGGATTGTTTTTTCCACTTCTTTGAAATAAATTTCTGGTATTTTTATGGGGATTGCATTAAATGTGTAGATTGCTCTAGGTAGCAAAGACATTTTCACAATATTTGTTCTTCTAATCCATGAGCATGGCATGTTTTTCCACTTTTTTTTTTTAAAGACTTTATTTATTTATTTCACAGAGGGAGAGAGATCACAAGGAGGCAGAGAGGCAGGCAGAGATCCTTAGTTTCTCTTTCTTCTGTTTTATTGTTGGTATATAGAAATGCAATGCGATCCCAGGACCCTGAGATCATGACCTGAGCCGAAAGCAGAGACTTTAACCCACTGAGCCACCCAGGCGCCCTGTTTTTCCACTTCTTTGTGTCTTCCTCAATTTCATTCATGAGCACTTTATAGTTTTCTGAATACAGATTCTTTGCCTCTTTGATTAGGTTTATTCCTAGGTATCTTATGGAATTGGGAGTAATTGTAATTGAGATGGATTCCTTAGTTTCTCTTTCTTCTGTTTTATTGTTGGTATATAGAAATGCAATGATTTCTGTGCTTTGCTTTTATATGCTGACACTTTACTGAATTCCTGGATGAGTTCTAGCAGTTTTGGAGTGGAGTCCTTTGGGTTTTCCACATAAAGTATCATATCATCTGCAAAGAGTGAGAGTTTGACTTCTTCTTTGCTGATTTGAATGCCTTTTATTTCTTTTTGTATTCTGATTGCTGAGGCTAGGACTTCTATTACCATGTTGAATAGCACTGGTGATAGTGGACATCCCTGCCATGTTCCTGACCTTTGGGAAAAGCTCTCAGTTCTTCTCCATTTAGAATGATATTCACTGTGGGTTTTTTTGTAGATGGTGTTGATGATGTTGAGTTATGTACCCTCTATGGCAACACTGTGAAGAGTTTTGATCACGAAAGAATGCTGTACTTTGTCAAATGCTTTTTCAGCATCTATTCAGAGTATCATATATTTCTCGTTCGTTTGTTTATTGATGTATTTTATCACATTGCTTGATTTTCTGATGTTAAACCAGCCTTGCAGCCCAGGAATAAATTCCACTTGTCTGTGATGAATAATCCTTTTAATGTACTGTTGGACTTTTTGGTTGTATTTCGTTAAGGATTGTTGCATCATGTTCATCAAGGATATTGGTCTGTAATTCCTCTTTTTGATGGGGTCTTTTCTGATTCTTGGATAAAGTTAATGCTAGGATCATAAAATGAGTTTGGAAGTTTTCCTTCCATTTCTATGTTTTGGAACCATTTCAGGATAATACGTATTAATTCTTCTTTTAATGTTTAGTATAATTCCCTGGGAACCCGTCTGGTCCTGTACTCTTGTTTGTTGGGAGATTTTTGATGATTGCTTCAATCTCCTTGCTGGTTTTGTGTCTATTCAGGTTTTCTATTTCTTCCTGGTTCAGTTTTGGTAGTTTGGATGTCTCTGGGAATGCATCCATTTTTGCCAGATTGTCAAATTTGCTGGTGTAGAATTGCTCATAATATGTTCTTATAATTTTTTGTATTTCTTCAGTGTTGATTGTGATCTCTCCTCTTTCATTCATGATTTTATTAATTTGGGTCCTTTCTCTTTTCTTTTGGATAAGCCTGGCCATCAGTTTATCAATCTTATTAATTCTTTCAAAGAATCAGCTCCTAGTTTTGTTCACCTGTTAGACTGTTCTTTTGGTTTCTATTTCATTGATTTCTGCTCTGATTTTTTTTTTTTTTTTTTTTTTAAAGATTTTATTTATTTATTTGACAGAGAGAGAGAGATCACAAGCAGGCAGAGAGAGAGAGGAGGAAGCAGGCTCCCCGCAGAGCAGACAGCCCGATGCGGGCCTCGATCCCAGGACCCTGGGATCATGACCTGAGCCGAAGGCAGAGGCTTTAACCCACTGAGCCACCCAGGCGCCCTCTGATTTTTATTATATCTCTTTTCCTGCTGGTTTTAGGCTTTCTTTGCTGTTCTTTCTCCAGCTCATTTAGGTGAAGGGTTAGGTTGTGTACTTGAGACCTTTCTTGTTTCTTGAGAAAGGCTTGTATTGCTATATACTTTCTTCTCAGGACTGCTTTTGCTGTGTCCCAAAGATTTTGAACAGTTGTGTTTTCATTTTCATTTGTTTCCACGAAATTTTTATAGTCTTATTTGATTTCCTGGCTTACCCATTCATTCGTTAATAGGATGTTCTTTAGCCTCCATGTATTTAAGTTCTTTCCAACTTTCCTCTTGTGTTTGAGTTCTAGTTTCAGAGCATTATGGTCTGAAAATATGCAGGGAATGATCCCAATCTTTTGGTACAGGTTAAGACCCAGAATATGGCCTATTCTGGAGAATGTTCCATGTGCACTAGAGAAGAATGTGTATTCTGTTGTTTTGGGATGGAATGTTCTGAATATATCTGTGATGTCCAACTGATCAAGTTTGTCATTTAAAGCCTTTATTTCCTTGTTGATATTTTGCTTCAATCATCTGTCTAGTTCAGTAAGTGAGGTGTTAAAGTTCTCTACTATTATTGTATTATTGTCAATGTGTTTCTTAGAGTTTGTTATTAATTGGTTTATATAATTCCCTGCTCCCATGTTAGGAGCATAGGTATTTAAAATTGTTATATCTTCTTGTTGGACAGACCCTTAAATTATGATATAGAGTCCATCCTCATCTCTTATGATATTCTTTGGCTTGCTATCTAATTTATGTGATTTAAGGTCTGCCACCCCAGCTTTCTTTTGATGTCCATTAGCATGGTAAATTGTTTTCCACCCCATAACTTTAAATCTGGAGGTGCCTTGGTTCTAAAATGAGTTTCTTGTAGACAGTATATTGAACAGTCTTTTTTTTTTAATCCATTCTGATACCGTGTGTCCTTTGATTGGGGCATTTAGCCCATTTACATTCAGGGTAACTATTGAGAGATATTAATTTAGTGTCACTGTATTGCCTGTAAGTTGCCTGTTACTGTATATTGTGTCTCTTCCTTTCTGGTCTATGTGTCTTTTAGATTGTCTTTGCTTAGACGACTCCTTTCAATATTTCCTGTAGGGCTGGTGTTTGCAAATTACTTTAGTTTTTCTTTGTCTTGGAAGCTTTTTACCTTTCCTTCTATTTTCAATGACAGCCTAGCTGGATGTACTATTCTTGGCTGCATATTTTTCTCATTTAGGGCTCTGAATATATCATGCCAGTTCTTTTTTTTTTTAAGATTTTATTTATTTATTTCACAGCAGGAGAGAGATCACAAGGAGGCAGAGAGTCAGGCAGAGAGAGAGGGGGAAGCAGGCTCTCTGCTGAGCAGGGAGCCCGATGCGGGCTTCGATCCCAGGACCCTGAGATCATGACATGAGCCGAAAGCAGAGGCTTTAACCCACTGAGCCACCCAGGCGCCCTATCATGCCAGTTCTTTCTGCCCTGCTAGGTCTCTGTGGATAGGTCTGCTGTCAGTCTAATATTTCTACCATTGTATGTTACAGACCTTTTGTCCCGATCTGCTTTCAGGATTTTATTTTTGTCACTAAGACTTTTAAATTTAACTATCAGAAGATGCCGGGCACCTGGGTGGCTCAGTGGGTTAAAGCGTCTGCTTTCGGCTCAGGTCATGATCTCAGCATCCTGGGATCGAGGCCCGCATCGGGCTCTCTGCTCAGCAGGGAGCCTGCTTCCTCCTCTCTCTGTCTCTCTGCCTGCCTCTCTGCCTACTTGTAATCTCTCTCTCTGTCAAATAAATAAATAAAATCTTTAAAAAAAACTTTTAAAAAAAAAGAAGATGGGGTGTTGAGCTATTTTTATTGATTTTGTGGGGGGTTCTCTGTGCCTCCTGGCCTTTTAGCTTGTTCCCTTCGCCCAGTTAGGGAAATTCTGTACTATATTTTGCTCCAATATTCTTCTGCCCCCCTCTCCTTCTTCTTCTGGGATCCCAATTATTCTAATGTTGTTTCATCTTATGGTATCACATATCTCGAATTCTCCCTTCATCGTCCAGTATTATTTTGTGCCTCTTTTCCTCAGCTATTTTATTCTCTGTCATATGGTTTTCTATATCACTAATTCTCTCTTCTGCCTCATTTATCCTAGCAGTAAGATCCTCCATTTTTTATTGTCCCTCATTAATATCTTTTTTGATTTCAACTTGGTTAGATTTTATTTCTTTGATTTCTCCAGAAAGGTTTTTTATTTCTCTAGAGAGGGATTTTCTATTGTCCTCCATGCTTTTTTTGAGCCCAGCCAGCACCTTGATAATAGTCATTCTGAACTCTAGTTCTGACATATTACTAATGTCCACATTGATTAGGTCCCTCGCCATCGTTACTGCCTCTTGTTCTTTCTTTCTTTCTTTCTTTTTTGTGATATTTTCTGCCTTGTCACTTTATCTGGATTAGAAAAGATAAATGAGAGTATAAAATACTAAAGGTTAACAACCACCCCAGGAAAATATACACTAACCAAATCAGTGGAGACCCAAAACTGGGGGAAGAAGAAAGAGGGAGAAAAAGAAGAAAAAAAAATCTATCTTTATCTCTATCTCTATATCTATATTTATAATTTCTATATCTATATCTATATCTATATCTATATATCTATATCTATATCTATATCTATCATCTATTAGACCTGTGAATTGAACAGAGCCACATACTTGGTTTTGGCTTTATTTTGGTCTGTTAGAAGAAAATACCTCCCAATATTTAAAAATGAAATACTTATGTATATACACAAATAAGGGTAAACATGATGAAAGGATTGTACCTAATTTTAAAGTAGAAAATTTAAAAAGATTCTAAGAAATGAATTGATAAGAAGTTGGTTGAAAAAAAGAAAAAAGAAAAAGAATAGGAAAGAATATGATCTGGCTGGAGACTAGAACCAAACCATATGCTAGATTTAGGGTGTATTTTTATCTGTTAGAAGAGATTGTATCCCAAAATTAAAAAAAAAAAACCTATTTGTATACCAAAAAGGGTTAACTACAATGAAGGGATAAAATATGACTATAGCAATGAAAATTAACAAATACTTTAAAAAGTACTGATAAGATAAAATAGTTAAAATCTTTAAAATAAGAAAGAGGAAAAAATTTTAAAGAAGAGAGTAAAAAAAATAAATTCAAAAATTTAACTTTGAAAGACTAAAGGATCATGGAGAAAAAGCCATGAATTCTATGTGTTCATTTCCCCTAGTTCTGGAGTTCCACAATTCTCAGAGATTAGTGAACTTGGGCTTGACTGGATGTTCTTGCTGATCTTCTGGGGGAGGGGCCTGTTGCTGTGATTCTCAATTGTCTTTGCTGGAGGCGGAATTGCACTACCCTTGCCAAGGGCCAGGCTAATTAATCAGCTGAAATTTGCTCTTGCGAGCTTTTGTTCCCTGAAGGCTTTCAGTACAGCTTTGGAGGATGGGAATGAAAATATCGGTGTCCCAATCTCCAAGCCAGAGGAGCATAAAGCTCGGGACCCCACTCCTCAGTGCGTCCTCCGAGAAAAGCAGGCAGTCCCTCCTGTCTCCCTGGTCTCCAGCCGCACTCTGAGCTCACCCAGCCTGTGACTGAGCCTTTCTATCTCTGGCGCATTGCCCTGTGTGGAGTCTCCAAACCCAGCAGATTCTTGCAGCACTCTCCCATGCCATTCCTTCTGGAGGAGGAAGGAGGGGGTCTCTCCGGATCTGCCACTTGTGGGGTCCCTGCTCAAAGAGCAGTGGCCCTACTGTGCCTTGGATCATGGTTTAAGGTAACACCAAGCTGAGAGACCCCTCTTTGGCTTGTATCCATTCCTGCAGGTGGCTTCCCCTGTATGATACCTGGGAGCTCTATTGCACTCAGACACCACTGGTCTGTTTGTGTCTCTTCATATCCTGAGACCACACTGTCTCCACAATAGCTTCACCCCTCTCTTAGCCTCTGGAGCAATGTCCCTCAGTGGAGCAGACTTCTAAAAGTTCTGATTTTGTGCTCCATTGCTCTTTCAGTTGCCTGGACCTGGCCCCTTCCCCCAGTGTATACCTTCCCGTTGTTTAAGATTCATTTCTCCACATGTTCTACCTTCTGGAAATTGGTCAATTTTCTGTTCCTAGAATTGCTGCTCTTCTCTTTGATCTCCTGTTGAATCTGTAGGTGTTCAGAATGGTTTGATAACTATCTGGCTGAACTCCTGGGACCTGATGATAATGTCTCCTCCCTCTCCGCCATCTTGCTCCACCTAGCATTTCTTATTTTTTGAAAATGTTATTTATTTTCTTTAAAGATTGAGAGAGACCATGAATAGGGGGAGGGGCAGAAGGAGAAGGAGAGAGAGAATCTCAAGCAGATTTCACATTGAGCATGGAGCCTGATGCAGGGCTCAATCTCACAGCCCTGAGATCAAGACCTGAGCTAAAACAAGCATTGGGCACTCAACCAACTGAGCCACCCAGGTTCCCCAGGATTTTAATAGTATTTCAATAAACGATGAGTAGAGCTAAAGTCAAGGCCTGTATTTCTGTACTTTGGCAAAGTTTTAAAAAGAAACATATATGAGGATTATGGAGAAAAAAAGTTTTAGCCCAAGAGAAGCCTAAAAACAAAAAGTACATCTTTGAAAAAAAATTACTAAAGGAAACAGAAGAACAATTTAGAAACTACTTGTTTCATATTCTCATTTATACAAGAATGAATTTTCCTATGCTATAAAACCTGATGATTGCAGGACAAAAATAGTTTGATATAAAAAAAAACAACAGCTAAAAAAAAGATAGATGTGTGTAGGTAGACTAATGTCAAAAAAAAAGCAATGGTAAAATTAAAACTTACCTTGGAGTAAAAAAGACTTAGAATTGTCCATCCAAAATAAATCATACATGAAGACTGTATTAAACTCCACCCAAACTCCTGAAAGGTAAACTCCCCCAAAATATCCACATCAAATCCCTGGAACCTATGAATGTTACCTTATATGACAAAAGATGTGATTGCGATTAAGAATATTGAGAGTTTGTTTTATCCTGGATTATACAAGTGGGCTCTAATTGCAATCATATGTGTCCTTATCAGAGAGGCAAGGAAGTTGTGAGAGGCAGACACAGAAGAAAATATGATATGAAGATGGAGGCAGAAAGTAAAGTAATGGAAACAAAAAAATGCCTAGAACCACCAGAAGCTAGAGGAGTCAAGTAACAGAATCTTCCTTAAAACACAGCCCTATATTCACTTTGATTTCAGACTTATGGCCTCCAGAGCTGTGATGGAATAAATTTATGTTATTCAAGCAACTATATTTGTAGCATTCTTTGACAACAGCTTTTGGAACTAATAAATAGACTAATATTAATACTAATAATACAACAAAAGTATTTTCATATATGTAAGGATTTAGAAATATGTTACTCCTGTGCCCAACCTAAAAAAGTATAACAGGTATTAGGTGAAACAGACAACTGAGACTGAAATGAAAACCAAGAATTCAGAAATGTCAATGTTGTGGTATACTCATGTTGAAAATGCATTTTGAATTTAAATATATGGAATTAAGTAGAAATAATCATTAATAGCAAGATATCATAGCTCAAATGTGGATAGAAAGAAAATTGAGACAAAGGGTGAAAACAATCTTGGAGTTTTTTCTGTTTAAAAAATGTGAATGTTGTGATAACACAGAATTATGAATCTATAAACTCAGATTGTATTAAAAAGTGACAAGTCAATTGGAATGAGTTGAGAAGTGAAGGTTCTTTCTAATTTGTAAAATATTAGACAAGTGTTATTAGGGAAGGACATGGTACACCAATAGATATTGTGGCCTTTCAATGGGAAGAGATTATTGAGAATTTGTGAGAGAAAAAATTATTAGATTTCAAATCTGTGATTTGACAGATGCATCACTTAAAACACTTTTCTAGTAAAACATGAGAAATGTAGTATCTTTTCTTTCGCATTTGAAATCCAAGATGTATAATATACCATTCATGGTACTAACATGTTCTGCAGGAATAAAACAAAAGAAAACACAAATCCAGATCTCCTGAACTTATTTGTAAATGGACCCTCTTTATTAAGTCATGCTAGCTTTGCTCCTCTGAACATCAGTTTTGAAAATCATGTACTAAAAGCAATGGTAGCATTGAGACAAATGACAATCCTCCTCCCATTCTCACTGCTAAAGGAGAGTAGAAGAAGGACCACCTGTATCTTTTAACCTTTTTAAAAAGATTTTATTTATTTATTTGAAAGAGAGAAAGAGAGTGTGCCAAAGGGGGGGGTGGCATATAGAAAGTGAGAAGCTGGAGCCCAATGCGGGGCTCAATCCCAAGACCTCAGGATCATGACCTGAGCAAAAGGCAAATACCTAACCCAGGCACCCCTAAATATTTTAGCTTTCCTTTTTATTAGCCTGTCTCCTTTGTCAGACAGTGAACTATCCAGATTTTTTTAACCATTACCTCCTCTAGGGTCAACAATACTAGCACTAGTAAAACTTCTCAAGTCACCAAATCCACACAGCCTTCTCCTGAACTTATCAACATTCCGTCTTCCTAGTGCTTTCCAGTCAGGGAATAGGAACAAAAGGGAGAGAGTAATATTTTTGTCTGATATTTGACAGAGCAGTTATTACACAAAAATCACTAGTTTCACAGAAATGATTAGTGTGAAATAAGAGCAGTGACTAGGTTTTTCAGAAAATTTCTCTGTCACAAAGATAAAGTTATTATGAAAAATGCTTTAAAATTCAGAAGTTTGGGGTGACTGGGTGGCTGAATGGGTTAAGACTCTGGGTCCTGGGATCAAGGCCCACATGGGGCTCCCTGCTTGGCAAAGAGCCTGCTTCCTCCTCTCTCTCTGCCTGCCTCTCTGCCTACTTGTGATCTCTCTCTGTCAAATAATTAAATAAAATCTTTTTTAAAAAATTCAGAAGTTTGTGCATGTGAATTGTTATAGATTTCTACTTTTTCGACTTCTAAATTTCAGAATGCACCAATGATAGGACTTTTTTCCTCCTTCCTTGAAAATATGTAATAAACAATAGAATATTAGATTGAAATTAGGAGTCTGATGTTCTAATTTTGGTTCTGCCATTGACTAAACACATGCTATTAAAAACGTGGACTAAACATAGGCTATTAAAAAACAAGTTAATATGGCAATCTAGATTATACTTAAGTCCTTTGATGAACTAAAGTCAAACTGTCTTTTAAGATTTAAATAAAATTGAACCCCTTACACATTTTGGATATTAGTCCCTTATCAGATATATGGTTTGCATTTTCCCCCCATGTTCTGCAGGTCACCTTATACATAAAACTTAAACAGCAAAACAAACAAACAGGGCCCCTGGGTGGCTCAGTGGGTTAAAGCCTCTGCCTTCAGCTCAGGTCATGATCTCAGGGTTCTGGGATTGAGGCCTGCGTCAGGCTCTCTGCTCAGCAGGGAGCCTACTTCCTCCTCTCTCTCTTNATGAGGATTATGGAGAAAAAAAGTTTTAGCCCAAGAGAAGCCTAAAAACAAAAAGTACATCTTTGAAAAAAAATTACTAAAGGAAACAGAAGAACAATTTAGAAACTACTTGTTTCATATTCTCATTTATACAAGAATGAATTTTCCTATGCTATAAAACCTGATGATTGCAGGACAAAAATAGTTTGATATAAAAAAAAACAACAGCTAAAAAAAAGATAGATGTGTGTAGGTAGACTAATGTCAAAAAAAAAGCAATGGTAAAATTAAAACTTACCTTGGAGTAAAAAAGACTTAGAATTGTCCATCCAAAATAAATCATACATGAAGACTGTATTAAACTCCACCCAAACTCCTGAAAGGTAAACTCCCCCAAAATATCCACATCAAATCCCTGGAACCTATGAATGTTACCTTATATGACAAAAGATGTGATTGCGATTAAGAATATTGAGAGTTTGTTTTATCCTGGATTATACAAGTGGGCTCTAATTGCAATCATATGTGTCCTTATCAGAGAGGCAAGGAAGTTGTGAGAGGCAGACACAGAAGAAAATATGATATGAAGATGGAGGCAGAAAGTAAAGTAATGGAAACAAAAAAATGCCTAGAACCACCAGAAGCTAGAGGAGTCAAGTAACAGAATCTTCCTTAAAACACAGCCCTATATTCACTTTGATTTCAGACTTATGGCCTCCAGAGCTGTGATGGAATAAATTTATGTTATTCAAGCAACTATATTTGTAGCATTCTTTGACAACAGCTTTTGGAACTAATAAATAGACTAATATTAATACTAATAATACAACAAAAGTATTTTCATATATGTAAGGATTTAGAAATATGTTACTCCTGTGCCCAACCTAAAAAAGTATAACAGGTATTAGGTGAAACAGACAACTGAGACTGAAATGAAAACCAAGAATTCAGAAATGTCAATGTTGTGGTATACTCATGTTGAAAATGCATTTTGAATTTAAATATATGGAATTAAGTAGAAATAATCATTAATAGCAAGATATCATAGCTCAAATGTGGATAGAAAGAAAATTGAGACAAAGGGTGAAAACAATCTTGGAGTTTTTTCTGTTTAAAAAATGTGAATGTTGTGATAACACAGAATTATGAATCTATAAACTCAGATTGTATTAAAAAGTGACAAGTCAATTGGAATGAGTTGAGAAGTGAAGGTTCTTTCTAATTTGTAAAATATTAGACAAGTGTTATTAGGGAAGGACATGGTACACCAATAGATATTGTGGCCTTTCAATGGGAAGAGATTATTGAGAATTTGTGAGAGAAAAAATTATTAGATTTCAAATCTGTGATTTGACAGATGCATCACTTAAAACACTTTTCTAGTAAAACATGAGAAATGTAGTATCTTTTCTTTCGCATTTGAAATCCAAGATGTATAATATACCATTCATGGTACTAACATGTTCTGCAGGAATAAAACAAAAGAAAACACAAATCCAGATCTCCTGAACTTATTTGTAAATGGACCCTCTTTATTAAGTCATGCTAGCTTTGCTCCTCTGAACATCAGTTTTGAAAATCATGTACTAAAAGCAATGGTAGCATTGAGACAAATGACAATCCTCCTCCCATTCTCACTGCTAAAGGAGAGTAGAAGAAGGACCACCTGTATCTTTTAACCTTTTTAAAAAGATTTTATTTATTTATTTGAAAGAGAGAAAGAGAGTGTGCCAAAGGGGGGGGTGGCATATAGAAAGTGAGAAGCTGGAGCCCAATGCGGGGCTCAATCCCAAGACCTCAGGATCATGACCTGAGCAAAAGGCAAATACCTAACCCAGGCACCCCTAAATATTTTAGCTTTCCTTTTTATTAGCCTGTCTCCTTTGTCAGACAGTGAACTATCCAGATTTTTTTAACCATTACCTCCTCTAGGGTCAACAATACTAGCACTAGTAAAACTTCTCAAGTCACCAAATCCACACAGCCTTCTCCTGAACTTATCAACATTCCGTCTTCCTAGTGCTTTCCAGTCAGGGAATAGGAACAAAAGGGAGAGAGTAATATTTTTGTCTGATATTTGACAGAGCAGTTATTACACAAAAATCACTAGTTTCACAGAAATGATTAGTGTGAAATAAGAGCAGTGACTAGGTTTTTCAGAAAATTTCTCTGTCACAAAGATAAAGTTATTATGAAAAATGCTTTAAAATTCAGAAGTTTGGGGTGACTGGGTGGCTGAATGGGTTAAGACTCTGGGTCCTGGGATCAAGGCCCACATGGGGCTCCCTGCTTGGCAAAGAGCCTGCTTCCTCCTCTCTCTCTGCCTGCCTCTCTGCCTACTTGTGATCTCTCTCTGTCAAATAATTAAATAAAATCTTTTTTAAAAAATTCAGAAGTTTGTGCATGTGAATTGTTATAGATTTCTACTTTTTCGACTTCTAAATTTCAGAATGCACCAATGATAGGACTTTTTTCCTCCTTCCTTGAAAATATGTAATAAACAATAGAATATTAGATTGAAATTAGGAGTCTGATGTTCTAATTTTGGTTCTGCCATTGACTAAACACATGCTATTAAAAACGTGGACTAAACATAGGCTATTAAAAAACAAGTTAATATGGCAATCTAGATTATACTTAAGTCCTTTGATGAACTAAAGTCAAACTGTCTTTTAAGATTTAAATAAAATTGAACCCCTTACACATTTTGGATATTAGTCCCTTATCAGATATATGGTTTGCATTTTCCCCCCATGTTCTGCAGGTCACCTTATACATAAAACTTAAACAGCAAAACAAACAAACAGGGCCCCTGGGTGGCTCAGTGGGTTAAAGCCTCTGCCTTCAGCTCAGGTCATGATCTCAGGGTTCTGGGATTGAGGCCTGCGTCAGGCTCTCTGCTCAGCAGGGAGCCTACTTCCTCCTCTCTCTCTTCCTGCCTCTCTGCCTACTTGTAATCTCTCTTTCTCTGTCAAATAAATAAATAAAATCTTAAAAAAAACCACACCAAATAGCCTGATTAAACAATGAGCAAAGGACCTGAACAGATTTTTTTTCCAAAGAAGACATACAAATGGCCAACATGCATATGAAAAGGTGCTCAACATTACAAATCATCAGGGAAATGCTAATCAAAACCACAATGAGATATTACCACACACCTGTTAGGATGGCATATATATATATATATATATATATATATATATATATATATATATTAGAATATTATTTAGCCATAAAAACCAAGGCAATCCCATTGTTTGTGGCAAAATGAATGAATGTGGAGGACATTATGCTAAGTGAAATAAGCCAGAAAGAGAAAGACAAATACTGTACAATCTTATGGTATTATTAACAATGTAATCATAGAACTAGAGAGTAGAATGATGGCTACCAAAGGCTGGGTGGAGGGATGAGGAAAATAGTGAGATGTGGGTCAAAGAGTACAAACATTCAGTATAAGATGAATAGGTTCTGGGAATCTAATATACAGCATGGTGACTATAGTTAACAATACCTGTATTAATACTTGAAATTTGCAAAGAGAGTAAATCTTAAGTGTTCTCACTGAACCAAAAGAAAAAGAAAATAATAATAATGTGAAGTGCTAGACATGTTAATTAACTTGATTGTGGTAATCATTTCACAATGCCACACATATATAAAATTATCATGTTGTGCACCCTATATATAAACACAATTTTATTTGTCACTTAAAGCTGGAAAAAACAATAAGTAACTTTACATTACCCTTGGAAAAAATATTTAAATAAAATTGACTCAAATACCCACCCACATGTGTTGGGAAGACTTAGGTCTTTCCTAATATCTCTAATGGGTATTTCTTGTCCCTTCTGTCCTTGATTTCTTGATACTGCCATATTCTTTTTTTTAAAAGATTTTATTTATTTATTTGACCCACACACACACACACACACACACACACACACACAGATCACAAGTAGGCAGAGAGGCAGGCAGAGAGAGAGGGGGAAGCAGGCTCCCTGCTCAGCAGGGAGCCCGATGCGGGCCTGGATCCCAGGACCCTGAGATCATGACCTGAGACGAAAGCAGAGGCTTTAACCCACTGAGCCACCCAGGCGCCCTGCCATATTCTTGACCCACATTATATTTCTCACATATTTGAATGTGTAGTCACTAATGTGATATGTTGTGCGGTCTTGGAATGAAAGACAAGAAAGAATTCTTGAGATATTTTTCGTGCAAAAATGTGGTTTTATTAAAGCACAGGGACAGGACCCATGGGCAGAAAGAGTTGTCCTGAGATTGTGAGTTGCTATTGATTATATACTTTTTTTTTTTTGATTATATACTTTTAAGTTGGAAGAAGAAGAGATAAAGGAAGTTTCACAACGGATTTTCACATGTTAAAGAAGACTTACAGAATCACAAATGTCTGGCTGTTTTCAATCTAAGGTTGTTTTTTGCCTCTAGCAAGGCATTGACATTAGAACACTTGTGAGTTCCTGTAAAAATGTCATACTTTGCTTGTCTCAAGTGCTTGTTAATGGGCTACACATTGTAAAGAAATTTAATTTTCTCTGCATTTCCTTTTGCCTTTGTTCTCCTAATCAGTCACCAAACAACTCCAATATAACATTAAATTGACTTTAGCACTCCCTCAGTGTAGTATTGATGCAAAATTTCACTGTAGCAGCCTTTTATTGAAGGTTTGAAGGCATTGAGGGCAAGGCAATATACAGAATAGACCAGCACACTTCAAATGAAATAGCAGACATTCTTTGGATATTCTTGTCAAAAGAAAGTTCTCACTGGTTTATTATCAATTATTCAGCCCCTTTCTCTGCTTTATTCTGCTTCTCATTGTTTTTATCCCCATGCATCTCTCCCATGTTGATAAATCCTATCCAAAGAAATTTAACTAGTTACTTATTCCTCCCCCACATTCCCACTTAGGTCATGTTCTGGAATCAAATTTTTAACATCCAACAATCTATTAAGAAATTTTATTAAATAAAAAAAAATTCTCTCCTTGAAGTATTCTGTTACCAAATTTTGAAGTAACAATAATTCTTTCTCATGGCTTTAAAAATATTTACGTCATTTACCTCCAAAACAGAGATGAAGAGTTTCAAAGTAAAGATGGATATACAATAGTATTATTAAAATACAAATAAAGACACATGGAGCAATAAGTCTAAGAAAATCTGGATAAATATAGTTAGTGAATTTGAATATTAAATTCAAATCTGGAAGCCGAAGTCTAAAATTGAAAATTTGGCAGAATAAACTAAAAATTTATTAGTTTTTTAGATTATTTGATAAAAATAAACATTAGATTTTAATGATACTATTAAACTCTATTACATACTAGTTTTTCATATTATTTTATTATATCTTTATTCTTACAAAGGCCATCACAAATACTGACATCTTTATATTTTGTTTTTGTTTTTGTTTTTTTTTTAAGATTTTATTTATTTATTTGACAGAGAGAGAGAGATCACAAGGAGGAAGAGAGGCAGGCAGAGAGAGAGGAGGAAGCAGGCTCCCCGCTGAGCAGGGAGCCCGATGCGGGCCTCGATCTCAGGACCCTGAGATCATGACCTGAGCCGAAGGCAGAGGCTTTAACCCACTGAACCACCCAGGCGCCCATGACATCTTTATATGTTATAGAACATATATAAACTTCTTTTTAATGGCTCTTTCTCAGTTTTTCTCTACTGTCAATATATACATGTAATTTAGTAAGAATTTTTTTAGAGTTTAAGGTAATGATATTATGGTAAAAAAATTTCCAGTGATTAAACAACTACCAAGTTAAAATTTAAAATAGCTAGTATAGAGGGATAACAAGTTCCTTAGGCAGAGATCAACAAGCCACAAGCCAAAGGCCAAATCCAGCCTGTTGTCTGTTTTTGTATACAGTTCATGGACTAAGAATGATTTTTACATATTTAAATGGTTGGAAAAATAAAAAGAAGAGTATTTCATGACATGAACGTTATGTGAAACTAGAATTTCAGGGTCAATAAGTAAAATTTAATTGGAATACATCCATGCTCATTTGTTTATATATTGTCATTGCTTGTTTTAATCCATGATTTAATAGCTGAATTTTTCCCACAGAGAATATATGGCCCATAAAACCATATATAAATTTTATAATGTGGCCCTTTACAAAAAAAAAATTTGCCAAGCTTGCCTTATACTGATAGCATTAATTATCATCTGACTCCAGTACGCCTTTGATAGGACTTAAGTATCATTAGTTTTAATCCTGAGAGTTTTGAAGAGAATTTGACCAGGAAGCACATGCTATGAAAAGCTAGGACTCTGACTTATCTTCTCTTCCTTTAAGAAGACTACCCCACTTTTGCACTGAATTGGGTCACAGGTATAACTGGGAGTGTGCCAAATTTGCTGAACGCAATAGCTATTATTGCTACCATGCTTATGACTGAGAAAGAAGTTGGCTGAGAAAAGTTTTCTGACAATAATTGAGAGGATTTGCATTTGCCCACCTTAATATTAAAAAATTCCTGTGTAATCATTTTAACAGCTTTTTTGGCATATAATTTCCCAATTACTTTTCACCACCACAGTGGGATGGGCAGTAGCCTAGACTACTCTCAGCTGGCCTTTTCTGGCATAAAACTGGTGTGGGGAAAAAAAGAAGAAAAAAAATTATTAAATTTCCTACAGCCCATGTACTACCTACAGCCCAAGGACAAGTCCTTGAACCAAACAGAGTAACATTCCTCTAGGGACTCAACTGTATCAATGTTGATACTTTGCTAAGGACAAAAGGAAATCTTGGGCCAAATCACAGGACCCTCTAAGTCTACTTTAATATATAAAAATTCCTTCGGAAACTTCCTTTATCTCTACCCCCCCCAAGATGTATGTTGGTGGTCACTCCAAACATATGACCCACCAATACATATCTGTAGGGTCTCATGAATCAGATTTTATTAGACTTCAGGGTAATAAATAGGAATAAATGACCTTATCCCAACAATAGCTAGCCCCCTCAAGGTCCTGGAAACCTTGCTTCCAAGTTCCTTAGAGATTTACACTATCCCTAACCCCCTCCCAACTTGAAAGTATTTAATGGGCCACTTCTAATGACCCTAGTGCAGCTCTTTCTGCCCACTGGTCCTGTCCTCATGCTTTAATAAAACCATCTTTTTGCACCAAAGACATCTCAAGAATTCCTTCTTGTCCATTGGCTTTGAACCCTAACGTCTTTCCTACATCAAAACTACCACCCCTCAAGGTGGAGCAAGAGTGATCGGTGTTCACTATTCTCACATGTGCTATGCCCAAGGTAGAGCCTCTGTTCTATGGGTAAGAATGGGGTAGAAGGAAGACTCTCTCTCAATTGCACTCACCCATGACAGCCTAAGCAGGAGGTAGCTGGCAGCAGTAGAATGAGAAATGTTGATACCTTCCTCCTCCTAGGAAGAAAACCCTCTATCAGGGTCTTGTTCTTTATGCTACAGTCTAAAGTGTAGTCTCTACCTTGCTGAGCTAGGAGGTAGGAGAAGGAGATAGTAGCCTTGGTTCAAATAGGTGTTTCTTTTCTTTCTTTCTTTCTTTCTTTCTTTTTTGTTCACCCTTAGGACCATTTCCAGAGGCTTTAAATGGTTAGATTTTTTTTTTAAAGATTTTATTTATTTATTTCACAGAGGGAGAGAGATCACAGGGAGGCAGAGAGGCAGGCAGAGAGAGAGAGGGGGAAGCAGGCTCCCCGCCGAGCAGGGAGCCCGATGCGGGCCTCGATCCCAGGACCCTGAGATCATGACCTGAGCTGAAAGCAGAGGCATTAACCCACTGAGCCACCCAGGCGCCCAAATGGTTAGATTTTTAAAAATAGTTTTCACCAGTTCACTGAAGTCAACTTCTTTTATGTGATATTGATTAGAATTACATTGTGATTGAGTAATAGTTTATTTTCATACAAAGAATCATTTGATATCTCTGGACCTTAGATTCCACCAGTATAAAATGAGAAGGTTGGTGTAAAATAGGATTTTTAAATTCCAAATTCCTATATTATTTTACTACTGATACAAATAAATAAGATTATTAATAACTCAGCTTATGCCACAAATTCAATGAAGAAAAAAATGGTGAAAATAATTTTTGATTTATGTCAAACAATATAAAATAACTAGCTTTGCCTAAGTAATCCAGATTTTGAATAACAGAATACAAAGAAAGCCCCAAAAATGCCTATTGACTCTTCAAACCAAACTCTTTAATCATGGGAGGGGTATCCAGTTACATACATTGACATAGTTAATCAATTGTTGAAAGAAAGAAAACAAGTGTTTCTTAGGGTATTTCTTGCTGATTTCATTTTATTTTTATTTTTTTTAGGTAAATAGAACTGATTCTGGCTTTCCAAAATGTATAGAGTCTTTTCCTAGGTTTTAATAATAAGCAACAGGGTTTTTGTTAAACAAATTTAAATTAATTTTATTTTCTATGACAATCTATGCTTTAAAAAAATACCCTCTTGTGGTTGCAATCAAAATCATATATAGCTTGTTTATCAAGGGACCTTAATGAGGGAAAAGCTTACCTTAATGATCAAAATACATGCCTCAGACTGAGTAGTTGTATTCCCTAAAGTAGTTCATTCTATGAAATTTAATGTGGGAATGGTAATTTAAAGAAAAATGTAAAGTTTAAATATTTTTCTGGTTGGAACATAAGGGCATTACTTATCTAAAATTGACATTGTGTTCCACTACATAAAAGCTTAGAGAATGAATTATTTTGCTTACCAATTCTACAACACTAAAATAGTAGAATTCATTCTTATGACTTCCACAGCTATCAAAGTAAAAATACCCTATATTTTTTCCGGCCTTTTGAAATAGAAACAGCATTCTTTCTAGTAGGGAGATATTTACTATTGCATTCAAACATGGTTTTATATATATTAAACATGTTTTGCAATTTAGGTTTGCAAAATATAATTTGTAAATTCTACCTTAATGATGAGGGAACAGAAAGCTAGCTGAGAACAAAGCAGAAGATGACACCCCACAGCCCCCTCCCCCACCATGGGATGTATGTGATATTCCTCAGGTATTACTGGTTTCCCTAATGGAAAAACAAATAGTTAACTTACAGAGATCACAATCCTGCAAGACCTGAGTCTCCCACAGTTTACAAATATCCTAGTGATTTACAAGAAAGTTTTATCAAGAGCCTAACTTCCAGAGACCAATAAATCAGTCCCTGAAGCCCTAACATCATCTTACCCTCCATAAAATTGAGGAAGACTGAGGCAGAGGGAAATGTAAATAAAGTTAAATTTCTTCTAAACCTAAAGCTCATTGATAAGGACATGAGATAGTAGGGGTCTGACATTCCTCCATGAAGCTCTCAACTATCTTACTGTTAATGCCTTACTAAAGGGAAAAACAACCTTAACTTGACAAATAGCAAAGCCTCTGGTATCCTGTGTGTCTTCTTTCAAACCTTTTCTTTTCCTTACTGTTGGGCCCCCGACCGGGGAACTAAGGAAGCCACAAGATGGCGGCCTCCCCGCCGTCTCACCGCCCCACCCTCATCAGCTTCCTCATCTCAAAAGGCCGCCAAAACCAGAACTTTGGCGGGAAACCAAGGGCTAAACTCTATCCAATTTCCTACCAATTATGTTCATGTTCCCCCGTTCCAACCACACCCCATAAAAACCTGTGCGCATCCTCCCGAGGCGGGACTTCCCTGACTCCCTTCTCTCGGTGTCAAGGAACCTTGCCCAAGGGCGTCTCTATTAAAAACTCCCCTCGTGCCTCTTCATCTGGTGCTTTGTTTAATCTGCTGTTACTGGGAGGGCTACTGGGAAACCTTACATATGGTGCCAAAACCTGGGAGGAGATTGAGACCTCACAGCTGGTGAGGGGACTCTCTCCTCTCCCTGCCTGGACCCAGACCCTTGAAGCAGAATGCAGCCTCCAAAAACGTGGTGATTTCCCTGGTCCCCAAACCTCCTCCTCCGGAACGCCCTGTCCTAATCGCAGCCGCATCAGGGCAGACCCCTCCGGCCAGCAGGTGGCCCCTGAGTTCCGAGGAATTGGGAGACGTCCTCATTCCATGGTAACTGCCTTCAGATCTGCAACTCAATATACAGACGAAGGGATACCTTTCTCCGTAAATTGAGTTGATAGGTGAAGGGGACCATGGGAACCTCTCAGTCCAAATTCAACTCAGAAACTCCCTTGGGTTGCCTACCAGGTTCTAACAAATTTAAACAACCTCTGTAAATGCCAGGACAAATAGGCCAAGGTTCCTTACATGCAGACCTTCTGGATTTTATGCCCTCGCCCTTCCCCCCTACTCTCGACATTCTACCTCGCAGGCTCTCCTAGCCCGCACACCTCCCCCCCACTCTACCTCCTACAGCTCCCCAGGATCCGGACAACTTTTCCCCTCCCCACTCTCTGAACCTCCAGAAAGCTTCACTGGTCCACCAGTGAGGGGGGCCTCCAGCCCCACCTCCTCCTTCTCCCAGTCCCGAACCTTCTGCTCCTCCCCCCCCCACTTCAGTTTCAGTCACTCCTACCTCCTTAGCCCTTATTTCCGGCCCCTCCCCCACGCCTCCAGCCCTTCAGACCCCCATCTCTGATCTGGTGAAAATGGCATTTAAAGTTTTTAACACCCGGGAGGAGGCAGCCAAACTTAAGTGGTGGGCCAGACTCCAACAGAAGGTCCAGTTACAAACCCAAGACTTGGTAGCAGCCGTTCGGCCAGCCGGCTCCAGGAGCCAACAGAGAAGGACAGCCAGCCACACCCCTCTAGGGGCCTGTTTCAAATGCGGAGCTGAAGGACACTGGGCCCGTCAATGTCCCAACCCTAAGGAGCTGACCCAGCCATGCCCCAGTGCCGACTCATGGGCCACTGGAAGTCGGACTGCCCCAACCTCGGAGGGATCCTCGGCACCTTTACGCAGGGGTGACCCCAAGACGGTGAGTCCTGCCTTTCAACTACTCGGGTTGGAGGATGACTGATGAGGCCCAGACTCGGACACCCCTCTCACCCATGCCGAGCCCAGGGTGATGCTCCAGGTAGCGGGTAAGTCCAGATCCTTTCTGTTGGACATGGGGGCTGCCTATTCTATTCTGCCCTCCTACTCGGGTTCCAGTTGTCCCTCCCCGGTTACAGTGATGGGAGTCGATGGCACCTCCTCCACTCTGAGGACCACCCCTCCCCTCACATGCAGCCTAGATGGGTTCCCCTTCTCACACTCCTTCCTCATTATCCCCTCCTGCCCCATGCCTCTCCTCAGCAGGGATATTCTCCATAAACTCCAAGCCACCATACGTTTTTCCCCTTCCCCCTCTACATCCGCCCACCTTATCCTTCCCTTAATCCCCTCTATGCCATCCCCCTCCCCCAGCTGTCTCCTCTCAGTGGACCCCCAGGTTTGGGATACCTCCAGGCCTGTCATGGCAACCCACCATACCCCTGTATACGCCTATCTTATTACTCACACCCATTCTGTCCTCTGGAAAGAACGGGGGTTTCTGACTACCAAGGGAACTCCCACTGAGGCAGAAAAGCCCCAAAATAGCCACCTCGCTGAAAGGAGGAGCTCCCAAGGACAACTTGGCCCTCCCCTGCCAAGTCACTCCCGCATAGGTAAAGACCTGCTGCAGGACCCTGGAGCTAATCAGTGGTGAGAATCCACCAAAGACCTAAACAAAGACCTGTTGCACGGCCCTGCCCCAAGCCAATTAGCGGTGTGACCTTGTAAAAGATTCCTAGTTTGCCTATAAAGGCCCTCTCTAATTGCAACTAGGGGCTCAGCTTTTGTGAAACTATTCCGCTGGGCCCTCCCAGCTCTCCAGGGTGCTGCTTGAGTTTCTCAGTTGCCTCTTCCCTGACTGGGAAACCCAACCATACTGGCCCATTTGCCACCAGTGGTAGGACCAGAGATGAGCCTTGGAGGGCAACGGAGTTCCTACCCTGGGTTTAGGCACGCCCCAGTGATTTCAGTGGACCCAGGGCTGAGTACTCCCGGACAGCCACGGCTCACCTCTGCCCTGCTGGACCCACAATAGGAGACCGGGGACAACTGGCTGGATCCACCTGTCGGTCTAGTTGTAAGCACTTTATTTATGGAGGTTTGCTGAAGGTCGAATAAACTCCTATTATCTCTGTTACTGGACGTAGGTTTATGTTTTGACTTCTTATGCAAAGAAACTAAAGATTTATGTTTTGACTTCTTATGCAAAGAAACTAAAGATATGTAAATCTGTTGATAAACATGTTTTGTGCTTAACTGGTACACAAAGTTGCCATCTAAAAATTCTGGGGTAACAGCAGTTCACAGTTGGCTACTCTATAGTCTGAGGAGACTGAGGTTTCTGAGAGTGCAAATTTCTGCTAACTGTAACTAAGACTGATGGAAATAAGGAAAAAGCTCTGTATGTGGAAAAGGAGATACATAAGAAAAATATAAGGGATGGGAATGCATTTTTGTTAAAGGTAGAAGAAGGTAATTTTGTCCTAAATGCGACTGGTGGCTAAAAAAAAATGGCTTGGGACAAAATCAGAATGCAAAGAAAAGTTGTAAAAGGTTTGTGGAGAAAAAACTTTGGAAAGGAATTTCAGGTGTGGTCAGAATGGACTATAGATTTTTTCATGCCCTGATCACAGAAATTCACCAGTCTCCATATTGGTCCTAAGGCCTCACATCAATTCCTACATCCCTCTTTCACCACCCCCTTCTCCACAGGACTATTAAAAATGTGCATCGAGCCTGTAAAACTTGTTCTGTGGTTAATGTCCAAGGCAGGATCTGCAGGCCAGGGCCTAACCACCAATTCTGCAGCCACCAGCCAGGCGAAGACTGGCAGCTTGACTTCACCCATATGCCCCAACACAAGACCTTCCAGTACTAACTAACTTTAGTGGACACCTTTACAGGTTGGATCGAGACTTATCCCACTACCAGGAAAACAGCGGACATGGTGGCTGCTACACTCATTGAGCACATCATCCCGAGATTTGGCCTCCCTCGGACCCTGTAGTCAGACAACGGGCTGGCCTTCATCTCAGCATCACAAAACAGGCCTCAAAAAGCCTCAATATATAACCTGGGAACTCCACATCCCTTACCACCCCCAATCTTCAGGTAAGGTTAAAAGGGCCAATGGCCTTCTCAAAGAACAGCTTACCAAACTCACCCTCGAAACCTGCCTGTCTTAGTCAACCCTCCTTCCCTTGGCACTCACCAGATTAAGAGCTTCCCCTAGAGGACCATCAGGACTAAGCCCCTTCGAACTCCTGTATGGGAGGCCCTTCCTACTTGACCACAACCTCCCCGCTTCTCCTCTGCCTCTCTTATCCTACCTGCCTTACTTAACTCTCCTACAGGCTCTTTTATGGGCACACACCAACGAAGCAATCCCTGCCCCCAGGAACCCCAACAGAGACATCCCCTAGGCCCTAAGTCCAGGGGACAAGGTCCTCCTAAGGGAATTACATCCAAAATTCCTGCAGCCCAGGTGGACTGGCTCCCATACAGCTGTCCTCAAAACCCCCATGGCTGCCAAGCTCCCAGGACACCACCCGTGGGTACACATCTCCAAACTAAAGCAAGTCCCACCACAGGATGTCTGGACCTCACAGACCCTGGGGCCCACTAAACTGCGGCTATTCCACACTGCCTCTCCCTCTCCCCCCCCTCCTCCTCCTCCTATCAATTCTTCCCCCTAGCTGTTCCTCCAGTGATCCAGGGTTTCGATGGCGGTTCTACCTTACTGAGACCTGGACAAGCGGTGCTGTCACTCGATCCAGCCTCCTCACCACCACGGATTGTCAGCCAGGAGGAGGTCAGGCCCCCATTAACTTCACCATACCTGCCTTTCTTTCTGTTCAGCGAGGCTCCTCCACCCCTGCCATACCTGTCCCAGCAGCTCTGGACAGCCATTGAGCCATCGGCAGAGTCCTTGGCATCCCTACAGCAGCAGATCACCTCGGTGGCACAGGTGCCTTGCAGAATCAAGGCGCCCTGGACCTCCTCACCGCCGACAAAGGCAGGACCTGTATGTTCCTCAATGAGGAATGCTGATACTACAAAACAGGTGTAGTCAAAACCAACATCCACACCCCGGTCAAAGTCGGTGAGTCTCTCAGCAACCGATACTGCCCCAAGGCACCTGCCTCATCCCAATGGTGGAATTCCTCTCTAAAAGCCTGGTTACTCCCAGTCCTAACCCCACTAATCTTCCTCTGCATATTACTAATGGTGGCCCCTTGTATCCTCCGATTCATCGAACAGAGAATCCATGAAATATCTTGAATGACTGCCCATCAGCTCCTCCTACACCCCTACTCCCGTCTGCCCACCTCCTACTACCCCTATGATGACACCCCACCATCAGCAGGAAGTAGCCAAAGAAGAGTCAATGCCCCTGGCACCATTATATAAAAAAAAGGTCAGAATGTTGGGGCGATGGGGTCCAGGGAACTGAGGAAGCCACAAGATGGTGGCCGCCCCGCCATCTCACCACCCCGCCCTGGAGCTGCTTGGAACTCCCGCCCTCATCAGCTTCCGCATCTCAAAAGACTGACAAAACCAGAACTTTGGTGGGAAACCGAGGGCTAAACTCCATCCAATCTCCTACCAATTATGGTCATGTTCGCCGTTCCTCCCACACCCCATAAAAACCTGCACGCATCCTCCCCGGGCACAACTTCCCCAACTCCCTTCTCTCGGAGTCGTGGAACCTTGCCCGAGGGCATCTCTATTAAAAACTCCCCTCCTGCCTATTCGTCTGGTGCTTTGTTTAATCCGCCATTACTTGGAGGATTACCGGGAAACCTTACACTTACCTCTCCCAACCTCATATTATATAATCAGCCAACCATCACAACCCCAGGGCAGCAGCTCTTTCTGCCTTTGGGTCCTGTCCCTGTGCTTTAATAAACCACCTTCTTGCACCAAAAATGTCTCAAGAATTCTTTCTTGGTCATTGGCTCCAGACCTCACCCCACTGAACCTCCCTTATATTCTAAAACTTCATCACTAAGGATAACTACTAGTTTCAACTCCAACATGTAAAGAACTTGGTAGTCATCACTCCTTTTTTTTTTAAGATTTTATTTATTTATTTGACACAGAGAGAGAGATTACAAGTAGGCAGCGAGGCAGGCAGAGAGAGAGGAGAGAGGAGGAAGCAGGTTCTCCGCCGAGCAGAGAGCCCGATGTGGGCCCCGATCCCAGGACCCTGGGATCATGACCTGAGCCAAAAGCAGAGGCTTTATCCCACTGAGCCACCCAGGCGCCCAAGTAGTTATCACTCCTGTCCTTAAAATAAGAAAAAGCTGGACAAAAACTTTTCTTGCATATATCATAGAATTGAAGTAGCAAGGAAAACTACAACCCACAAATCTGGAGAGATAGGTGAATCCAGAAAGTCAGAGCCAAGATCTGTTTACCTGTGACAGAAGCCACTAGAGCATAAACTGTAGGATTGATAAGGGAAAAGAAGGCAAGCTGAGGACAAAACGCAAGCTAACACCCTGGAAACCAATTCCCAGTCCCAAGTGGGATATAAATGGCATTCCCCAGGCATTCCTGCCTGCCCTAAAGCTGAGGGAAGGGAAAAAATGGTTAATTTATAGAGATTACAGTCCTGCAAGACTTGAGTTTCCCTCAGTTTACCAACTGGGTTTTAGTGATTTACAAGAAAAAAAAATCTTATCAATAACCTAACTTCCTGAAGGAAGCTTCTGTCTTAATGTTAATGCCTTGCTAGAGGGAAAAACAACCTTAGTTTGACAATACCAAGGCCTCCTACATCCTGTGAGTCTTCATTAGCATATGAAAATCCTTTTGGAACTTCGTTTATCTTTACTTCGCCCAACCCCAAAATATATAATCAGTTGTCCCTCACAACCAGTGTGCAGCAGCTCTTCCTGCCCACAGGTCTTGTCTCGCTGCTTTAATAAAATCATCTTTTTACACCAAAGACATCTCAAGAATTTTTTCTTGGTTATTGGCTCCAGACCTCACCTATATTCCAAAACTATATCAAAATCACTTAAATAGTTATTTTGATAAATTGCTGGAAGTTGAATGTCATGAGAATGATAAACTTCTGGTAGTGGTAATCTTACATGTTTTTGAGTGATATCTCCAGGAATACTACCAGAAGAGTTATCTCTTGGCTTTGACGGTGGGAGGGTATGAGTACTTACTATGACATTTCTTTATAACAAAGGA
The DNA here is from genome assembly GCA_002007465.1 of Ailurus styani. Taxonomy (NCBI): domain Eukaryota; kingdom Metazoa; phylum Chordata; class Mammalia; order Carnivora; family Ailuridae; genus Ailurus; species Ailurus styani. Next base: position 202,315 of record LNAC01000650.1, on the reverse strand, counting down.
CTATCATCCAGGGGAAGTAACTTTAGTGGAGCATTATTTCAGAACCACAGGGGCGGCGGGGAGGGGGGAGACGGCATTCTCATTTTACATATGAAATCTCTCTTTTTTTAAATTTTATTTATTCATTTGAGAGAGACAGATCACAAGCAGGGGGAGAGGCAGAGGAAGAGGGAAAAGCAGACTCCCCACTGAGCTGGGAGCCTGACATGGGGCTCCATCCCAGGACTTGGAGATCATGACCTGAGTGGAAGGCAGATGCTCAACCATCTGAGCCACCCAGGCACCCTAATAATGAAGTTCTTTTTTTTTTAATTTTAAAGAAAATGGCCAGAAATCACTGCATTTGTAAAACAAGACAAAAAGGAGGGAGAGCAAGCTATGCAGTTAAGGAATATTGTCTGAATATTAACCACCAAGTGTTACATAAACCTTTTATAACTCTTAAAAGAAGATCCAGGGCGCCTGGTTGGCTCAGTGGGTTAAAACCGCTGCCTTCGGCTCAGGTCATGATCCCAGGGTCCTGGGATCAAGGCCCACATGGGGCTCTCTGCTCAGCAGGGAGCCTGCTTCCTCCTCTCTCCTCTCTCTCTGCCTGCCTCTCTGCCTACTTGTAATCTCTCTTTCTGTTTCAAATGAATAAATAAAATCTTAAAAAAAATAAATAAATAAAGAGGATCCACAGCCAGGAACTCAGTAATTTTCAACCAATTTATGTAAACCAAATGATACAATTTACTTATTTCCATTACTTTTTCACATTTATACTATTTTGTATCTTTATATAATTTTCTGAAGTGATGCTTCTCGAACTTAAAACTAATAATATTAATGTTTTTGAGCCTAAGAACACGAGGCAAAAACGTAAGAGAATTGCAAAGAGAATAAAAAGAAATCTATTATAATTAATTTCAACAACTTTTTTCAGTAATTGATAGTTCAAGCAGGCAGAAAACTGGTAAAGATACAGTTTACCTGAATAGCACTATCAATAAACTGAATCTACTTGGCATTTATAAAATATTATATCCAACAACAGAATACACATTTTTCTCAAACTTGCATAGAACATTCACCAAGACAGACCATCCTTTGGGTCATAAAACACACCTTACCAATGTTTAAAAGAATAGAAATAACACAATGTTATCAGATCACATTGAAATTAAAGTAGAAATCAATAACAGAAAGATAGCTGGAGAATTCTCACATATTTGGAACTTAACACACTTCTATTCTCACATGGGGCAAAAAAAGCAATCTCAAGAGATTAAAAAATATTTTAAACTGAATGGAAATGAAAATACACCTTACCATAACTTGAGAGATGCATAAAAATCGGTATTTAGAGGGAGGATTATAGCATTAAATACATCTATTAGAAAAGATCAAATATTTAAAATTAATTATATGATTTTCTACTTTAGGAAATCTAAAGAAAGACAAACACTTTAAAGTTAAAACAAGCAGAAAAAATAACAATAAAATTCAGAGCAAAAATCAATGAAATTGAAAACAGAAAAAAAATCAATAAAGAAAATCAGTGAAACAAAAGCTAGTTCTTTGAAAACATATTAAAAAAAATTGGTAAACTTCTAGCCAGGTTAAACAAGTGGGGAAAAGAGAGAGAGAGAGAGAGAAGACATAGATGGACATTAAAAAGATAGTAAAGAAACACCATAAATTTGATTTATGTCCACAAATTTGAAAATTTAGATGAAATGAAAAAATTCCTCAAAAGACACAAACTACAATTCACTCAAGGGGAAATAGATAATCTGAATATATCTATATATGTAACTATGTCCAGTATCTATAACTATTTATTGAGTATCTATACTATATTTTGATTATCTATAATGATATCTAGTAAATAAAGTAAATCAATAATTAATAAACTTTTGAAAACATAATTAACAGGGCCAACTGATTTCATTGATGAATTCTACCAAACATTTAACAAAAAAATGGTGCCATTTTTCTACAATATACTTCAGAAAATAGAAGCAAATGGGACATTTCCTAAATCATTCCATGGGATCAAATTTAGATAAAGACATTACAAAAAACGGAGATGTACAGGCAGAAAATAAGCATATGAAAAGATACTCCACATCATTTGTCATTAAGGAATTGTAGATTGTAAAAATGAGATACCATTACAACCCATTATCAAGAATGGTTAAAATCCAAAAACTGACAATAACAACTGCTGGCAAGGATGCAAAGCAACAAGAACTGTCATTCATTACTAATGGGAATGCAGAACCATACAGCTTCTTTGGAAGATAGTTTGGCAGTTACTTTCCAAACTAAACTTAATTATACCATATGATCCAGCAATTGCACTTCTAGGCATTTACCAAATTGATATGAAAACTTATGTCCAGAAAGAAAATTGGCACAAGAATGCTTTTAGTAGCGTTATTCATAATTACCAAAAATTGGAAGGAACAAAGAAGTCCTTCACTACATGAATGGACAACAAACTGATACACCTATATGTTGAAATATTTTTCGATGATAAAAACAAAAGATCTATCAGGACATGAAAAAAAACCCAACAAAACATGGGTGACTATGAAATGCCCATTGCTAAGAAAAAGAAGGCAGTCTGAAAAAGCTACATACTGTAAAACTACAATTTTATGACATTCTGGAAAAGACAAAACTGTAGAGATGGTAAACAAGTCCCTGGTTGTCAGGTGTTTCGGAATGTTGATTAGGTAAAGCATAGGGAATTTTTCTAAGGCAGTGAAACTATTTTACATGATACTGTAATGACCAGTACAAGACATTTTTCAAAACCAATCAATTTTTACAGTATAAAGAATAATACTTAATGTATACATTCCAGGATGGAATGTGAAATGTGTCAAAAGAATCTAAATGTATTACAAATGTACTTTAAAATCTCACTGAAACTGAAGGGGTAAAGTAATAAATTGCTGACATAAGTAATTTTGAAAATAATGTAGTCTGTAAAACTAAAGGGAAAAGCAACTGCACATAAACACTGTACTTAGTAAAAGTTTTCCCACCAGGATATGAGTTATCGATGCAGATATTGCAATATGTGTATACTGGAATTTAACAGTCAAGTAAATCTATTGTTGATGGTGGGAATCAGGTTTCTGTTTGAGTGGAAGTTTATAGATAAACAGGAGAGGAATTTACAATAATCCAAATGGTAATGGATTAGAGTTGGAGACATCAGTATGATGATGAAGATATCAGTGGCTTAATAGATACAGATGGATACATATGCAAACATGTATAGATATGTGTATTATCTATAATATAATTATTATACATGAATATATATTTTTTCTTTGTCAGCTAAGAGAGGCTATAAGTAACAGCACTCCAGTAGCAATGAACACACACAGATTTTGGTTTCCACGATCATTCCCCAATAAAAGGAACAAGGCTTTTTGGAGAAATGGCTGATTATAGGACTGGGGCAGAAAATATACAATGATTATGGAGAATCTGGTAGTATCTAACACTGAGGAAGAAAGGAAGGAAGGAAGGAAAGAAGGAAGGAAGGAAGGGAGGGAGGAAGGAAGGAAGGAAGGAGAAGAAAGAAAGAAAGAAAGAAAGAAAGAAAGAAAGAAAGAAAGAAGAAAGAAAGAAAGAGAAAGAAAGAAAGAAAGAAAGAAAGAAAGAAAGAAAGAAAGAAAGAAAGAAAGAAAGAGAAAGAGAGAAAAAAAGAAAGAAAAAGAACCCTTGATACGTTATGATGATCACGGCACTTTACGTTTGTGGTCTTCTCTCCCAAAACAAAATCAGTCTAATAATAATAATAAATTGAACACATTCTAATTGGTGGGCATTTTACAAAATATCTGGCCAATATCCCTTAAAACTGTTAAGCTTAGAGGAAAAAAAAAAGAAATTTTGGAACACTGTCATAGCCAAGAGTAATCTAAAGAGTCACAAAAACTAAATGTAGTGTGGTATACTGGATGGGATCTTCAAACAGAAAAAGACAGTAGATGAAAACTAAGGGAATCTGAATAAAGGTTGGATATTAATTGATAAAATTTTCAATATTGGTTCATTAATTACAACAAATGTACTATTTTAATGTAAGATATTAGTAATAGGGGAGTCTCTGTGTGTGATATAAAGGAATTCTCTATACTCTTTGCCATAATTCTGTAAGTCACAAAATATCCAAAAACAAATTCTGTCCCCAGGAGCTAAGAAAAGAACTTTTAAGCATATATAAACAGTCAGAGTTAGAAAATCAGAATAACAATAATCAAGTATTAAAGACATTTTATATTGATTTGTCATAGATTTTGAGGAAGTTTTTGGGAAATGTCTTAGGACAGGTGATAGCAATCACAGATGTTCAAAAATTTGTCAATATTCCTCTAATTTACTAACTACTATTGGCAGGTGCTGACATAATCTGGCAGCTGCCAACACCAGAAGTTGTTATATCACAAGAGTAAAAATAATGAGTCCTTATTTCCTAAAAATAAAACTAGATAATCTTCATTAAATGAGTTAGTATTTTTCTTTACATTAGGAAAAATAGATATTACCATGTGAGAAGGGATTTTTTAATACTTCTTTTCTTTATCTGGAGACTCAGTCAACAGTGCAAGGCTTCCTGGAATTAGAAATGAAGTAGACATTTATTTATATAAATGACTTACATAACTATTTTCTTGTTTTATGTAGGATTCTTTGGGGATTTCTGTCAGGTTTGTGTGGCTAAGAGGCTAATGAATCTCTATTTCCTTATGTGTGTACTTTGCTACAGGAAGAGGATATGGTATAAGAGATAAAAATTTCAAGGCCAAATAAAGATTTGAGAAAATTCTTATACTTAAACCTCAATTTTTCTGTTTTTTTTTATTCTTAGCAAAATAATTTTAGGGGAGGACTAAGACATAATATTTTTGTATTGCACTTGGGAAAGTTTACTCTTTATGAAATGGAGATTCACCTTTTTTTATATCACTAAAAGTAATTTTTTACATGTAAAAAGGTAGGTACCTTTCAGTGCAATAAAATCACTGTCTTCCAGAAAGCTTTTGGTGTTCTCTCATTTGTCTTTACAGGGTTTAGCTGCATGGCTATTGTGGTCTATATAAGCTATTTATTAAATACTGTTATATGCTAAAAGCCAATATAGCTTTATTACTCCACACCATTTTTCAGAAAACAAATGTTCACAGTCATTTTCTTTAAAATAATTTAGTACTTTTATGTTTTCAAACATGGTACCCAATTTTAAAATAGAATAAAATTATGATTTGGAAGAAATACAATAAAATTCCTAAAAAGAATAAAATATTAATAATTTATCATTCATCATATTTTATTTTCCACACTGAAAAATAATCTAGGGAAGATATGGATTGGGAAAGAGAACAAGAAAAATATCTTTATTGGGTAAACCACCAACCAGAAGTATATCCGGAATCACCATTTTATCTTCCAACAATGGTTGTGGTTTATATTTAATAAAATAAATTAACCCCAGGGCGCCTGGGTGGCTCAGTGGGTTAATGCCTCTGCTTTCGGCTCAGGTCATGATCTCAGGGTCCTGGGATCGAGGCCCACATCGGGCTCCCTGCTCGGCGGGGAGCCTGCTTCCCCCTCTCTCTCTCTGCCTGCCTCTCTGCCTCCTTGTGATCTCTCTCCCTCTGTGAAATAAATAAATAAATAAATCTTTAAAAAAATAAAATAAAATAAAATAAATTAACCCCAAAACATAAAAATGTAGCTTGAAATAGTAGGAAAAATATATTATACTGAACTAACCACCATTGACTTTTCAACATATGATATCTGTCAGATTTAATCAAAAGCTTTCATATCAACTATTTTTTTCTGCCTTCATGGAAATTTTAAAGGAGAAAATGTATGGCAAGTCTATCAAAATATTAAGAAAACACAGACAAAACAGGTTGACCCGTACTTGCTTGGGTCTATAATTTCTCTACTACAGTAGTTACCATTCATAATTAGAGTCTACTGTTGACACCACTGACCTGAAATTGTGTATAGGAGCCAAAGTGTTTACTGCCATATTTTTTGTTTTTCTGGAGTATTTTTTGGGCGATCAAATTTTGTTGAAGCACTGCCTTCTTCCCCTATTTTGTAACTTCCACTTCCACTGGATAGAATTTGGTAACTTGGTTAAGATTGTTATTAATGAGAAATGTAAATAGGAAAAGACCTGTTACCTTCCAGATAAGTAGAAAAAAGATCTGGGATAGTAGCTGGTTAATGAAGATTGAATGAGGAGAAAAATTGCAAGAGGGAACAGTCTCCTCTGCCAAGAAGAGTGCATCCTGACTACAACCTTCTAGAGTGGGAACTTTAGATTTCTTTTATTTTTCTTTTCAGTTGAAGTTGATAATTGCAAATTCCAATTATATTTAAGAGTTAAAAAGAAGTAGGAATGACTGTTTCAATCATTATTGTCTAAATGAGTGTTTATCAAAGCATGGATCACAGCCCATTAGTGGATTAAGAAATCAACTTAATATGTCATTGTCATCATCACTGTTTTTTTTTAAGATTTTATTTATTTATTTGACACAGAGAGAGAGATCACAAGTAGGCAGAGCCAGGCAGAGAGAGAGGGAGAAGCAGGCTCCCTGCTGAGCAGAGAGCCCGATGCGGGACTCGATCCCAGGACCCTGAGATCATGACCTGACCTGAAAGCAGAGGCTTTAACCCACTGAGCCACCCAGGCGCCCTGTCATCATTACTGTTAAGTAATAGAATATAGTATACCAAAGTATATCACATGTGATAAGGTAAATGTTGTTTTATAAAATTGTGGTTTCAGTTGTATAAATAGAAAACATGTATTTTCTGGTCATAGTGTAAAATGTATTTCTTCAGTTTGAAAGAGTTACATATACTTTTGGTTTACTTTTGTGTGTCATTAATCTTGAAGTAAATATCAATACTGAAGGTAGAAAATTTTTTATGTTAAGATATCCATGCTATAACTCTAAATCTATTTATATAAGCAAATCTAACTTACAAATAGTAAGCATAACTTAAAATTTTACTATAAATAGGCACTGTTTTGACAGTAGTATAACACAATAGATTTGAGAGAAAAATTTCCTGGGTTCCAAACCCAGATGAATCATGCTGTGTGACCTTGCAAAATTTGCATGGCACTTCAATTTCCTCAGCTATAAAATGAAACTTTCTATTTTTTGGATTTTGTAAGGAATACATGAGATGAATTATCAAAAGTACAGAACAAGAACTAATATTTATCAAAGACTCACTAAATACTAGATATTGTTTAAAGTTATTTAATCAACTTAACACTTTCTGGGTCATATAACAGTCTTTCTGGCTCAATGAGAAATTATATTGTCTCCAGTTCTTTTTTGCTTTCCCTCACAGATTTAGCCTGAATGTACTCTAAGAATCACCACTCAGCACTTTAAATTTTCCAAGCATCTGTAAAGCAATGTCACAGTGTATTTGTATTGGACAATGTTAAGTATTTCACAATGAAAATGAAAATTTCCTGGCTAATCAAAATATACTATATATATACATATATATACATATATGTACATATATAGTATATTTTAGTATATATATATACACACACATATATATGTGTGTGTTATATACATACTTACAACATTAGTATATATCATACATACAAATATTAGTGTATATATACACATTGTATTAATGTTGTATATATTAGTATCTTTGTCTCTATTTCTAGACCCCGAAGTCCTGGCTTCTCTTGTTCCTCTATCCATTTTCAGTTAATTCCAGCATCCTTTTTTTAAAATATTTTATTTATTTATTTGACAGAGAGAGTGAGATCACAACTAGGCAGAGAGGCAGGCAGAGGGAGAGGGGGAAGCAGGCTCCCTGGCTCAGCAGGGAGCCTGACACAGGGCTTGATTCCAGGACCTTGAGATCATGACCTGAGCCAAAGGCAGAGGCTTAACCCAGTGAGCCACCCAGGCACCCCACTCCAGCATCCTTTTAAGCTATATGAATTAATTATATTCCCAGTTTTAATTTAACTTACTTTGAGTTGATTCTTGCCACTTAGAACTAAATGGGTCCTGATTAATCATTTCTGTAAACAAGATCAATCCAGCCACAACATTCCCTTAAGACAAAGCTTAATCCAGAGCAAAGCCCTAAGTCTCTTCAATTCTATGAAGGCTGGGAGAGGTGAGGAAGCTACAGAAGAAAGTTTGAAGTCAGCAAATGTTGGTTCATGAGGTTTAAGGAAAGAAGCTGTCTCCTTAATATAAAAGTGCAAGGTGAGGCAGCAAGTGCTGATGTAGAAGTCACAAGTTATCCAGACAATCTAGCTTAGATAATTAATGAAGGTTACTACACTAAACAACAGATCTTCCAAAGTGCCTTCTATTGGAAGAAGATAACATCTAAAACTTTCATAGCTAGAAAGGAGAGGTCAATGCCTGGTTTTAAAGCTTCAAAGGACAGGCTGACTCACTAATTAAGGGCTAATGCAGCTGGTGACTTTAAGTTGAAGCCAAAGCTTATTCCAAAAATCCTAGGGCCCTTCAGAGTTAAGTCTGTTCTGGGCTGCTGTATTGGCATTTTCTCCTGGACAAGGAGAGAGTGTGCCTGCAGAGAGCCAAGCACAGCAGTCTTGATCCTCTGAGTGATGAAGAAGGGAGAAAACAAAGGGATTAGGGTTAGAGTCTGAGGCAAGGCTCTGCTCTTGTCAGAGGGACAGGAGTCATGGCTTGCAAAATGGACTATGGTGTGGGGCTCCAATTCTAGACTGAGGCCTCTGTAGAACACAGCACCTTGTTTATAAAGACCCCAAAGGAGGCAGCTCAGATCTTGGAGATGCCACCTACCAATCGGGCCACAGCAGCTGGGCCAAATTCTAGTCTCCAGAGTTCACAGCCCCCAACAGCCAGTGAGATGGCTGATGTTTAGGCTTTAACAGCTGCAACTAGGCCCAAAACATCTTTTAAGGCTCAGACCACCACCACAAAAGGCCCAGATGGTGCCTATGGTTTCTCTCAGGCTCTCAATGCCAAGTAGATACCCAGTGTGCCCCTAAGGCAAACTATAGATCCCAGAATCCCACCCAAAAAGGTCCGAATGCTGACTACAATTGTTCCTAGGCAGCAGACACCTGTGAGCTAACCGCTAATAAGTCCAAGTTGGTCTTTAGGGCCTAGAACACCACTACTAAGGTGGGCTCAAATGCCACCTACAATTTTTCTGTCTCCCAGAGCCAGTGAGATGGTCAACACTTAGCCTAAGATAGCCTTTAAGGCTTGGAATGATACCACTAAAACCCCAACAACTGATACCCAGACCCAGAATATTAACCAGGCCAAGATAGCCACTTCCCAGACTGAACTACAAACCAATCTAGGTTTCCCTCAATCTGATGGTGCAGCTGTACAGATACCAGCAGTTGATTTCCAGGAGCATACTCTGGAGTCCAAGAGTATAATTCAGGGCAAGAGGGATTACAAGATTAATAACATGAATGTGGATGAGAATTGCAGTGGGTATCAGGGTCACTGGCTACAGGGACGTGGAGGTCTGTACCAGTTCCAGTTACTACTCAGCAGCCACATGGTGTACCCCCCAATATGCTCTGGAAGATACCATTGGTTTAGCAGAACCCATCAGGTAGACCCTCTAGCACATCAGAGCCTCCCAGCTAAACAGACCCCACCAGTCTGGCAAAACTCAGTTGCTTGGCAGAACCCCATTGTTTGGCTTGGTACAGTTGTCTGGCTGAACCCACTCACTTGGCAGAATCCACCTGGATGGCAGAACCCACCAGGCTGGCAAGGTACTCCAGTTTGGCAAAGCCCTTCTGACTGGTCCCTACCACCGGCTTCTTCTTTGGTCTTCTTCCAACTGGCTTCTGCCACCTGATTGGTCACTTCTCACTGGCTGGTCACTCTCATCTGGCTGGCAGAACCTGCACCCCTATCCCACCTTGCATGCCTCACAGAGCCTGGGTGCTTCACATCCCCAAGATGTGGTCCTTCTTCAGGAAAGAACAAATAAGTTGGTTAAATACCTGATGCTTGAAGATTACACCAAGGTGCCCATCATGCACTCATATATGCTGAGGGAGATCATCCATGAATACACTGATGTTTATCCTGAGAAGAAATTTGGGATTCAACTGAAGGAGATTGACAAAGAAGAACACCTGTACATTCTCATCAGTACCCCTGAGTCTCTGGCTGGCATACTGGGGACAACCAAAGACACACCCAAGCCCAAAAACACTATCTTAGTGATGTGGGCATCATCTTCATGAATGGCAACCATGCCACTGTAGCTGGCCTCTGGGAAGCACTACACAAGATGGGACTGCATTCTGTGGTGAGACTCCTCTCTTTGGAGACCTATGGAAACTTCTCACTTATGAATTTGTAAAGCAAAAGTGCCTGGATTACAGATGAGTGACCAACAGCAACCCTCCTGAGTGCGAGTTCCTCTGGGACCTCCATTTCTACAACAAAACTAGAGAGATGAAGGTCCTGAGGTAGAGGTTAAGAAGAGAGATTTTTGTGACTGGACACATAGTTCATGGAGACTGCAGATGAGGCCTTGGATGCTCTGGATGCTGCTGCAGCTGAGGCTGATGACCAATCTGAAGGGAAAACCTGCATGGGGATTAGAGATGAGGTTGTATCTGGGCTCTAAAGCTGAGATAACATTGAGCTGCTGACCTGGGATGAGGAAGATTTTAGTGATCTCTGGTCTAGAATCCCATTTACCTTCTGGGCCATATACCACCAGAATTCCCACTCCAGATTTTGTCAGACCTTCACTGGCACCAATATTGGCTCTAGTGATACAGCCAATGCCAACTTTGCTGCCAACTTTGGTGCCATTGGTTTATTCTGGGTTGAGTGAGATGTTGATGTTGCTGATCAGTTGCAATAGTCTTTCCCCTGAGTGAGGCTGAAGCCTCAGATTCCTTCTAAACACAACTATCTAGAGAGCCACATTCTGTTGTCTGAAAGTGGCATGCAAGATAAATTTATTTGCTGTTCCTTGCTTTTCTTTCTCCTTGTGTGCTGTCAAGTTTTGGTATCAGAAATAAACTTTGAAACTGCAAAGTGAAAAAAAATGTCTGTTCTGCCTGTGCTCTATAAATATAAGAAAACAGCCTGGATGGTAGCGCATCTATTTATAATATGGTTTACTGAATATTCCAAGCCCACTGTTGAGACCTGCTTCTCAGAAGCAAACAACAAACAAACAAACAAACAAACAAAAAACAAAACAAAGATTCCTTTCAGAATACCACTACTCATAGATAATGCAGCTGATCACCAAAGAGCTCTGGTGGAGATATATAATGAGATTAATGTTGTTTCCATACTCCTAACACAACATCAATTCTGCAACCAAAGGATCAAGAGTAATTTTGACATTCAAGTCTTATTATTGAAGAGATACATTTTGTGAGACTATAACTACCATAGATAATGATTCCTCTAATGGATTTAAGCAAAGTAAATTAAAAACCTTCTGTAAAGGATTCACCATTCTGGATGCCATTAAGAACATTTCTGATTCATGGGAAGAGGTTAAAATATCATTAACAGGATTTTGGAAGGTGTTGATTCTAACCCTCATGGAGTACTTTGAGGGGTTCAAGACTGAAATGGAGGAAATAACTGCAGATGTGGTAGAAATAGCAAGAGAGCTAGAATTAGAAGTGGAGCTTGAAGTTGTGACTGAGTCGCTACAATCTCATAATGAAAGTTTAACAGGTGAAGATTTAATATTTATGGATGAGCAAAGAAAATGTTTTTTTTTTGAGATGAAATCAACTCTTGGTGAAGATGTTGTGAAAATTATTGAAATGAAAACAAATCATTTGGAATATTACATAAAATTAATTGATAAAAGAGTGACAGTGTTTGAGAGGACTGACTCCAATTCTTTTTTTTTTTAAGATTTTATTTATTTATTTGACAGAGAGAGAGAGAGATCACAAGTAGGCAGAGAGGCAGGCAGGGAGAGAGGA
>LNAC01000650.1:166411-190264 GCA_002007465.1 Ailurus styani | reverse complement strand
AGGAAGAAGCAGGCTCCCCGCTGAGCAGGGAGCCCGATGCGGGCCTCCATCCCAGGACCCTGAGATCATGACCTGAGCCAAAGGAAGAGGATTTGACCCTCTGAGCCACCCAGGCGCCCGGACTGAGTCCAATTCTGAAAGATGTTCTACAATGGGTGAAATGTTATCAGATAGCATCACATACTACAGAGAAATCGATTTTGAGAGGAAGAGTCAATAAATGCAGCAAATTTCACTGCTATTTTAAGAAATTGTCACAGTGGGTGCCTCGGTGGCTCAGTGGGTTAAAACCTCTGTCTTTATCTCAGGTCATGATCTCAGGGTCCTGGGATCGAGGCCCGCATCAGGCTTTCTGCTCAGCAGGGAGCCTGCTTCCTCCTCTCTCTCCGCCTGCCTCTCTGCCTACTTGTAATCTCTCTCTCTGTCATATAAATAAATAAAATCTTAAAAAAAAGAAATTGTCACAGCCATTCCAACCATCAGCAACCACCACCCTGATCAATCAGTAGCCATTAACTCTAGGCAAGACCCTCCACCAGAAAAAAAAATTATGTCTCACTGAAAGCTCAGATTATGGTTAGCATGTTTTAACAATAAAGAATTTTTTAAATCAAGGTGTGTACATTTTTTCAGACATAGTGCTATTGCACAGTTAATAGACTTCAGTATAGTGTGAATATAACTTTCACTAGGAAATAAAAATGCACTAGGAAATGCACTAGGAAATAAAAAAAATTCATTTTACTAGCTTTATTGCAGTTTAAACTTTATAGCAGTGTCTGGAACCAATCTGCAATTATCTCTGAGATACACCTGTACAGGCTAGATCATTCCCTATTTAATTCATCTCCCATGCAGTGATATCTTTCTCTCCTTTGAGGTTACATAACACTTTTCAGTATCTCTATTTGGGCACTTAGGACTTTCTGTTGTCTTATATTCCTCCACTATAATGGAAGCTCTTTTAGGGACCTGAATTTTTTGTGTTTGTATCCTTCACAGTTCATTGTATATAGGAGGGGTAAAATAGTTGTTGAACAAATACCTTGGGTGACCACAGATTCATTTACAAAATCCAGAATAATGGGAGGTAGTTTCTGTAACAATAAACAGTTTTAAGATGAAATAAAAGAAAAAGTATTAGAAAGTTGATGACATAAATTTTTATATTTTAAGAAATGATACAAACTAAAAAAAATCATTGAGTTTTTTATTCAGCAAGTATTTATTTTATTCTTTAAGATTTTATTTATTTACTTGAGAGAGAAAGAATCTGAAGCAGACTCTGCACTGAGCATAGAGCTCGATGAGTGGCTCGATCCCACAGCCACGAGATCATGACCTGAACTGAAACCTAGAGTCAGACAGTTAACCAGCTGAGCCCCCCAGATGACCCTATACAGCAAATATTTAATTGAGCTCAAGCAGTATACTATTTTTTTTAAGATTTTATTTATTTATTTCACAGAGGGAGAGAGATCACAAGGAGGCAGAGAGGCAGACAGAGAGAGAGGGGGAAGCAGGCTCCCCGCTGAGCAGGGAGCCTGATGCGGGCCTCGATCCCAGGACCCTGAGATCATGACCTGAGCCGAAAGCAGAGGCTTTAACCCACTGAGCCACCCAGGCGCCCAAGCAGTATACTATTTTACTAGCAAGTATTTAATTAATCTCAAGCAGTATACTAATTTACTAGGAACAGAGGCTATAAAGATGAATAAGACATGGTGTCATTTCTATAGGAGCATGTTAATCTCATGCAAGGTATGCTTTTTATGGGAGGGATAATCTACAATGGGTTATTAAAGGAAGCCAGGGATATTTGTGATGATGGTGTTACCTTAAAAGAATTTGTTACAGACACAAACTATGTCTATCTAAAACAATTCCCACGGTACTCACTACTAAATTCAGAGCGTGGATGATTAGACTGGATCACCTTTCAATTGCCTTCCCTCCCCAAGAATCTTATGTACTTACTGTGATAATGCAACTTTAGAAGGGTTAATATAAATTCCATTAATGTGCATCTTGCTTACTAGGAGTTGTGCCAACTTCAGCAACTATCAAAATACCTGATAGGAATAATATGATTTCTATACACAAAATGGATCACACATCTCATATTTCATATTTCTACAGACTCAGATCATCTATATACAAATGCACAATTGTATATAATTTTTTTTTTAATTTTTAGGATGTGTATGGGACCATTAAATTTTAGGATATATTTTGGCCATTCTAACTCATGTAAGGTAGAATCTCATTATGGTTCTGATTTGTATTTCCCTGATGGCAAGTGATGTGGGACATTTTTTCCTGTGTCTCTTAGCCATGTTGGTGAGTATGTGTAACCCTCTTATGCTCTTGGTGAGAATGCAAACTGGTACAGCCACTCTGGAAAATAGTATGGAGGTTCTTCAAGACATTAAAAATGAGCTACCCTACAACCCTGTATTTGCACTGCTGGCCATTTACTGCGAAAAGATACAGATGTAGTGAAAAGAAGGCACACCTGCACTCCAATGTTCATAGCAGCAATGTCCACAATAGCCAAACTGTGGAAGGAGCAGAGATGCCCTTAAACAGATGAATAAATAAAGAAGGTGTGGTTCATGTACACAATGGAATATTAATCAGTCATCAGAAAAGATCAATATCTACAATTTACATTGACATGGATGGAACTGGAGGGTATTATGCTAAATGAAATAAGTCAATCAGAGAAAGACAATTATATGGTTTCTCCCATATGTGGAACATAAAGAAGAGTGCAGAGGACAATAGGGGAAAGGAGGGAAAACTGAAGGGGAAAAGATCAGAGAGGGAGGTAAACCATATTAGATTCTTGACTGTGAGAAACAAACTGAGGGTTGTGGAAAGGGAGGGGCTGGGGGGATGGGGTAACCAGGTGATGGGCATTAAGGAGGTCACATGATGTGATGAGCACTGGGTGTTATTCACAACTAATGAATCATTGAATATTATATGAAAAACTGATGATGTACTATAAGTTGGCTAATTGAATTTAAATTAAAAAAAGAAAAAGTTTAAGTTATAATGGATCAGTACTGTTCTATGGTTATAAAATTTGGTCTCTAATTATATGTGGCTTCACAGTTGGACTTTTGGGGAGATGGAGGCTCCTCAGAATATTTAATTGAAGACATCTGCTGAATTGATTTATTTTCATGAGTGAGAAGACATTGGTATGTCACAGGGAAAATTCCCCCATTATCTTTGTTTTTCATCATTAATGAACATTTCATCCATTAGACTACACAAGATTTTGAACACTATTTCCATTGTTCTTCAAAATAGGCTTCAGAATACTTTCTCCTTTCCCCCTTTCTACCCCTATCCTTGGTGAAATCTCAAATCAGGATAACTTTAAAATTCCTTTCTGCTAACACATTATTAAGACTTTCGGAAGTACTAGACTAATATAAGTTGTTTCTTTAGGGAAAAAATGTCTTAGCCAATTTGGGTTACTATAATAAAATTCCACAAGTTTCATGGGTTAGAGCTAACAGAAATTTATTTTTTATAGTTCCCGAAGCTGAAAGTCCATGATTGATGTTTCAACGTAGCCTGGTTCTTGTGAAAGTTGTTTTCTGGTTTGTGGACTGTTAATTCACATGTCAGAAAGAGGGTGAGAGAACTCTATGGGGTCCTTTTTATAATCTTATTAATTAATACTATACTTGAGGGCTCTACCCTTATGAGCTAATTATCTCCCAAAGGCCCCACCTCCTAATGTCATGACATTGTGGGTTAAGATTTCAACACAAAATTTTTGAGGAACACAAGCATTCAGTTCATAACATTTTTTTCTAACAAAAATCCCTGAGCTGCATCTTATAACATTGTCCTTTGCATCCAAATTACTAACTCAATGATGCTATAAGAGAGTTGTCACTGATAACAATAATAAATAACAAAAATACCATTAACATAGCTCCTCTCATCTTGAACATTCTGAAAACATCCTATAAAAGAATCATTTCTGATGAGTAACCATCTCTGAGGAAAATTTGGAAGCTATTTACCAACTGGGCATCATTTAGAGACAGGAAGTAAAGAACATGTTTCCCGGGAGAAACTGCATGATATACAATGTAATTACCTAATTTTGAGTAGGCCTAGGACACTGGAGCTAACTGATGTCCATATCCTTAAAAAAGTGGCATTGGATAATTAATGAGTACAAAGTGATCAGGACTTCAATTGTACATCCTAGCTAAAAGACAAAGCTTCCAATAACAGTGTCTTCACAATTGCTGATTCAGTGCTGCTTGAGCACTGAATCATGGTGTGAAGCAATTAAGATATGTGATAATTTCTTAGCTGAGAATATAATGTGTACACACACACACATGCAAAAGAATGTAAAAATTCTGTAGATTTATTGAGTAGATTTGCAAATTCAGTAATGTGTGCTAACACTAATTGCCAATAGTTAATTTTACAGTGCAGCTTCCCTGCTTCTTAATTCAACAGTGCAGGTGTACCCCATTACATGAGGATTCACCAATGAGAAATTCAACATAATGTAAAAGTAGGGAATAAATTCAATATATGTTTCAGAAAGCTCACATGAAGAGAAATTTTCCAGCAAACAACTTCCAGGAGCATATAAAAAATGAGATTTCCAGTTGTCTATACCTTGCCACAGAAACAGCAGGATGTGACCAGCTGCTACTCCTATCTCCCACAGCTTGATTTTGGATGTGCCATCAAATTTAGGCTGTGGCAGTAGGGGAGGAGAAGTCGCCTGTATGAAGCAAGCATTTGAAACTAAAGCAAAGTAGAAAGACCAGGGCTTCCTGCATCCCATGCCTGAGTTGAGCCATGGCTTCAGGCAGGTGGCACATGTTCAGAGTTAGTGGAGTAACTATACTCCTCTTGTACTATAATCATCTAGAGGCAGGAACAGCAGAAAAAAAAATCAGGAACACATGCCAAACTTTTGATGGAAAAAGATAATTTATTTTATAGAAATCTGCTCTATAAGCAATTTTTCTGGGCGGTGACTATTAATTAAATCAAGTAATGATCAAATATGATGAGTTCTGTTGCTAGTTAAATGATTAAATATTGGAAAGGCAACAATAATGAAAAAACTATGAGCATTTAATAAAATGGTTAAGGGGAGAAATAAACACCCCTCAAATAGTTCATGTACAAATAAAACATTTTATTCATTTAGTATATAGATCTCATGTCCTCATTCCCATTTTAATGCTAACATTGGAGTACGAGGTTACTCTTATCTTCCCAACTCCCACCCCATCATATTAATTAGTAGCAATTGTATAGAATCTTAGGATAGGAAGTGAAGCAAGGCCAACTTCCTAAACAACTAATATTATA
Organism: Ailurus styani; assembly: GCA_002007465.1. Classification (NCBI taxonomy): domain Eukaryota; kingdom Metazoa; phylum Chordata; class Mammalia; order Carnivora; family Ailuridae; genus Ailurus; species Ailurus styani. Next base: position 184,891 of record LNAC01000650.1, on the reverse strand, counting down.
GCTACATAAATCCAATTTAAACAATGTCGAAGAGAAAAACTCAAAATCAAGTGCAGAAAAACTTATCTGACATCTTTAGGAATGGGGGTACTTTACATAAGTGACTTTTCATATAACTGATGCAATTCTCTATTGACCTGATTTTTATGATTTAAATTGTGTGTTTTTTTACAGATTTTTATTTATTTATTTGAGAGAGAAAGCATGAGTGGGGGAGGGGTAGAGGGGGAGGGAGTAGTAGTGCTCAGCAGGGAGCCCCACCAGGCTGGATCCCAGGACCCTGAGATCATTACCTGAGTCAAAGGCAGATGCTTAACTGACTGAACCACCCAGGTACTCCTAAAATTTAAATTACGTTTAAGAAAAATTTTCTAAAGTGAATTAAGAGATTCCTCTATTTCCTTAAAGAAAATATCCACTAGATAATTCAATAGGATTATTATTTTTAATAATTCTTTATTATTATAAATAATGATCATTTTGTACTGAATAAGAGTGATGCTCTCAGATGTTATGGAGACTATAGGTTTGCTTGTCCAAATGGTCGGCAAAATGATATTCTTTATGCTTTAGTCTGCAATTTATGGTTATCTTGTCTGTTAGGAGATCAGTGTATCCACAATGTGCCTACAATGCACCCCTCTTTTCATCACATTTTAACTTACTATTGCTGTTGTATTTTGTATTAACACATGAAGTAACAAAGCCTGTGATAATATGACACCAGTAGATATGGGACATTGTGCCATGGGCTTGATAACAAATATTTCAGTTACTTGTCAGCTTCTTGGTATGTTCTGGTTGCCTGAAAACTGCAGATGTCCAGTCTCCAAATAAAAATTCACTTACAGCTCACAGTACTTCATTAAAAAAAATTAATTATGAAAGAAACAGAGTCATAGACGGATATAAAATTTTCAGAGAGAAAAATTTCAATACCAAGCCTGAGAAAGAAATTCAGAATCTCAATTCTCAGTAGAATTTTTCTAAATTGTGGTTTCTTTATAAATAATCTTAACGATGTAAATCTTAAAGTTAAAACAACAAATAACCTACAGGAAAAATCTTAATGAATAATTCCGAGGCACTCATTTTAAAGTTTTAGTTATAATTAGCCAAACCTTTTTTCATATCTTCAGTTCTGATTTGAATCTTTGTATCATCTGTTTTATTCATTCTAGATTGGATCACTGGCACTAACAGAAAAAGTGTAATAAATATTTTCACATAATAAAGTCAGATATCATGTCCAAAATGAATCTTCCTTTTTTTCCATTTAAATCATCTGGAGTTGCCTCACCCGTTCATAAAATGATATAGTTTCAAGTCTTCCAGTCATCTTCCTTTCTCCTCAATATTTTGCATTTTTTTAAAAAAAGATTTTATTTATTTGACAGAGGGAGAGAGATCACAAGTAGGCTGAGAGGCAGGCAGAGAGAAAGGAGGAAGCAGGCTTCCTGCTGTGCAGGGAGTCTGATGTGGGCCTAGATCCCAGGACCCTGAGATCATGACCTGAGCTGAAGGCAGAGGCTTTAACCCACTGAGCCACCCAGGCATCCTATTTTGCATTTTCTTAATGGGCATTCAGAACTGGGTACAATGGTCTGGCTATAATCTTGCTAATGTTGACTAAGATTATGTGTTAGTTCATCTAAACTGCAATGCTTCTCTGAGTGTTTTTGCATTCATACCATGCTGTATTCTTTTTTACTATCCTTTTGGTATTTTCGATATTTTAAATCCAATATGTAAAAGGGTATTTCTGACAAAATTTTATATTCTAAAATTGTAGTTTTCACGTATGTTGCATATTATGAATTATGGGATGGTTTGTTTTTCTAATAGATTTTTTCCTATTGTGTCTACAAGGAAATTTTTGGATAGTCTGTCCAAAGTCCCTTTTTTAAAGTTTTGATATAATTATATTTAATTTGTAAGATTCCTGAATCGATGCCAAAACACTCAAAAAGAAGTTCAATTTAAGGCAAAATGAAATTGGATAATTGGATCATTTACAAAACTCCTCTTTGCCAAAGCTGATGTTCTGCAAACTTGGACTTCAACTACTTAGCTCAGAACATCATTCTTCATTCAGTGCAATTCAACACCACATTAGCTTTATCAGTAGCCTAATCATGCTCTTATAGTATTTGGGGCTGCCTGTCAGTTAGTAATCTTAGAATGTTAAAACATTATTTTCTATAATAATCTTATTTTCTCTAAGTGTTTCTGACAGAAATACTTAACAGATCTACTTTCTTAACACGATATAAGTCCACAATACAGTATCATTAACTATAGGCACAATATTGTACAATCTTTAGAACTTAGTGATCTTGCATGATGAAATTTTGTGTCCCTTGAACAGGAGCTTCCCATTTCCCCTTTCTTGTACCTGGCAACCACCTTGTATTCTGTTTCTATGAATTTGACCATTTTAGGTATCTCAGATAAGTGGAATCATGTAATATTTCCTGTTCATGACAGGCTTAATTCTCTTCTTTTAGCATAAAGTCTTCAAGGTTCATACATGTAGTCACATATGGCAATATTTCCTTTTCGTTTAAGGCTGATTAATATTCCATTGTATTTATATACCACATTTTCTTTTTCCATTTATCCACCAATGAAGATTTAGGTCATTTCCATATTTTTGCAATTATGAATAATGCTGCAATGAATAATGCTGAATTATGAATAATGTGCAAGTGAAGATAGCTCTTTGAGATTTTGATTTCAATTATTTTGGATGCATATGCCAAAAGTGGGATTGTTGGTATCATAGTTCTATTTTTGACTATTTCAGAAACTGCTATATTATTTTCCATAATATATCACCATTTTACATTCTCACTAATAGCGTTCAAAATTTCCCTTTCTCCACATCCTCGCCAACACTTGTTATCTTTTGTTGGTTTGAGGAAAGACATCTTAATAACTATGAGTGATATTTCACTGTGAGTTTTTTCCAGCTTTATTGGCATATTATTGACAATATATGTATTTCTAGGAACTGATCTGTTAACTTCTAGGTGATTCAATTTATTGGCATATAATTATTTAGAATAGTCTTTCATGTGTTACTGCACTATCAGTTTTAACGTCTCTTACTTCTGATTTTGAATCTTCTCTCAGGCTGAAAGTTTATTTTGTTTAGCTTTTCGAAAAGACAACTTAGTGTTGTTGATCTTTTCTATTGTTTTTCAATCTCTTATTTTATTTATTCTGCTTGGTTGATTTTCCCCCTTCCTTCTGCTAGATTTGAGCTTAGTTTGTTCTTCTTTCTCTATTTCCTTGAGGTATAAAATTAGATTCTTTATTTGAGATTCTCCTTTTAATTAATGTAGGCATTTATAGCTATAGACTTCCCTCTTATGACTGCTTTCACTGTGTTCCATAAGTTTTGATATGTTGTGCTTTTATTTTTGTCTTGAGATATTTTTTAATTTCTCTTTTGATTTTTTCTTTGATCCATTCATTATTCAAGTGTGTATTATTTAATTTCCACATATTTGTGAATTTTCCTGCTTTCCTCTGATTATTGATTTCTAGTTTTATAACACAGTGGTCAGAAAAGATACTTGATATGATTTAGATCTTATTAAGTTTGTTAAGGCTTGTATTGTGGTCTAGTATGCAATCTATCCTAAAGAATGCTCTGTGGGCACTTGAGAAGAATGTGTATTCTGCTACTTTTGGATGGAATGTTCTGTACATGTGTAGGTCCATTTGATCTAATGTGTAGTTCAAATCCAATACTTCTTATTGATTTTCTGTCTGTCTCACTGATCCATTGTTGAAAGTGAGTATTGAAGTCTCTCACTATTATTGTGTTGCTATAGAGTTCTATATTCAGATTTGTTAATTTTTGCTTAGTATATTTAGGTGCTACAATGTTGGGTGCATAAATATTTACAGTTGTTATATCTTCTTAATGAGCTGACTCATTATCATATAATGGCCTTCTTTGCCTCTTGTTACAATTTAAATTAAAATCTATTTTGCCTTTTATAAGTATAGTTATCCCTGTTCTATTTGGGTTTTCATTTGCATAAAACACCTTTTCCCATCTTTTTACTATTTCCCTAAGGCAAAAGCGAGTCTCCTATAGGCAGCATACAGTTGGGGCCTGTTTTTTTGTTGTTTTATCCATTCAGCTACTCTGTTCTTCTGATTGGAGAATTTAATTAATTTACATTTAAAGTAATTATTGGCCTGTGAAGACAGTATTGGCATATTGTTAATCGTTTTTGTTGGATTTTTTTTTTTTTAGTTCTTTTGTTAAATTTTTCCTTTCTTGGTGTCTTCTTTTGTGAATTAGTAGTTATCTGTAGTGGTATGTTTTGATTCCTTTTTCTTTCTCTTTTATATCTACTGTAGGTATTTGTTTTGTGATTTGTGGTTACCATGAAGCTTACATAAAGCATCTTATAGCTATAAGAGTTTACTTTAAACTTATAAAATTGAATTTTGCACATAAAATTTACCCTGTTATGTCCCCCATCCATTTTATGTTTTAGATGTTACAATTTACACATTCTATATCGCATATCCATTAAGAGTTATTGTAGTGGGGCACCTGGGTGGCTCAGTGGGTTAATCCTCTGGCTTTTGCTCAGGTCATGATCCCAGAGTCCTGGAATCGAGCCCTGCATTGGGCTTTCTGCTTGGCAGAGAGCCTGCTTCCTCCTTTTTCTCTGTCTGCCTCTCTGCCTACTTGTGATCTCTCCCTCTGTCAAATAAATAAATAAAATATTTTTAAAAAGAGTTGTTGTAGCTATAGTAATTTTAACACTTTTGTCTTTTAACCTTTATACTAGAGTTATGTGCTTAATACACTACCATTTTACATCAGTAGAGTATCCTAAATTTGACTATGTAATTATTTTACCAGTGAGTTTTACACTTTCATATGTTTTCAAGTTACTAATTAGCATTCTTTTATTTTATCTTGGGGAACTCCCTTTAGTATTCCTTGTAAGACAGGTCAAGTGGTAATGAACTTTCTCAGCTTGTGTTTGATGAGAAAGTCTTGATTTCTCCTTCATTTCTGAAGGACAGCATTGATGGGTAATGTAGTAGATTCTTTCTTCTTCTTGATCAAGTGTATTGATGTTCTCTATTGCAATTTTATTTCATTCATTGTACTCTTCAGCTTTAGAATTCACATTTGGTTCTTTTTTTATGTTTTCTATCTCTCTGTTGGACTTCATTTTTTGTTAGTGCATTGTTTTCCTGATTTCACTAAATTATTTATTTGTATTTTTGTAGCTCCCTGAACTTCCTAAAAACAATTATTTTGGGGCGCCTGGGTGCCTCAGTGGGTTAAAGCCTCTGCTTTTGGATCAGGTCATGATCTCAGGGTCCTGGGATCAAGGCCCGCATCGGGCTCTCTGCTCAGCGGGGAGCCTGCTTCCCCCTCTCTCTGTCTGCCTGCTTGTCTGCCTCTTTGTGATCTCTCTCCCTCTGTGAAATAAATAAATAAAATCTTAAAAAAAACCAATTATTTTGAACCTTTTTGGCAGTTCATAGGCCTCCAGTTCTTTGGGGCTGGTTATTGGAAGACTATTGTGTTCCTATTTCCTTGATTTTTTTGTGTCTTGAAACATTGCATTGATGTATATATATTTGATGGAGCAGTCATCTCTTTCTGTATGGACAGTGTGGACTGGTTTTGCTGGGGAAAGACCTTTACCTGTGAGGGTGTTAGCTGGGTGGAGTGCAGTAGTTCTTTCTCTAGAGAACCCCTACTGGCATAGTCTCTGTACAGTTCCATCAGCTGAGGTCAGCATTGGCAAAGATTGTAGGAGCCAAGGTTGTGGATTTCCACAGTGGCACTGACAGCTGATGGCATCATTAGTGATGAAGACTGCTTCAGGTGCTCTGATCTCTTTTTCTCCCAAGAGGGGTATTGTGGCTGAGGGGATCCTTCTTGGTGTTAAGTCTGACTGGTGGTACTCTTGTAGTGGTGACAGTACTAGTGTCCAATTCATGCACACCCAGGTCCATCATGGAACTGGGATCCAGAGTGCAGGCATACACAGTGAGATAGTGGCTGTGGCATGTGGAGTTCTAGCTAGTTCATAGCAGTGATGGCTCCAGTGTGTAAGATGCGGGCACATAAAGTAGCTTCAGAGTTAGGGTGCAGATGCACAACAAGGAGGTGTGGCTCTGGGGTCTGGGGCCTATGAGGGATTAAGGGGTGACAACCTTGCTTTCAAGACAGTGAACACTGTTTCCTTTTAGAGGGGAAGAGAAACATCTCCTTCCCAAGGGGTACATGGTGGTAATGGCTGGGGGCTACCTCAGTGGTAAAGGGTGCTAGTGTCCTCTGAAGAGCAGTCTTCTGGGATCCATGCCAATAAATACTATGGAGTCCCTCATTATGAAAGCAACAAGGAGTCCATGGCTGGCATAGGGGGTGTTCAGGTCTTCAGTAGCAAAGTTTGCTTTGGGTCCTCCACAGAGTAAGCCACTGGAAACTACAGTAGCACCTGCTTTGTGGCTGGTATCAATAGTTCCCACCCTTCATTGTTCTTAACTGTTCCCAAATATCTCAGCAGAACCATTGTCCCCAGCGATCCTTTTTGTGCAATTATTCTCCATTTTTTGCTCCATCGTGCTGCTGTAAGTTCTTCATTGGACTTTTAACCACTCCTAGGGCTATTTTCCTTTGTATCTAATGATACAATCTATCTAATTGGTTGTTGTTGTTGTTTTGGGGGAAAAAAGGCAGTTATCTCCTATTCTGCTATCTTACTGACATTTCCAAAGATTTAAAAAAAAAAGTTATGTTAAACACAGTCTGCTCTTAACCAAACTTAATCTTTGTTATATTTGGCAAATTGTGGTATGCCTGTAGCCAAGTACTCGTTAGATCTGGTTTATTATCTAGGCCATCAAACATGTGTTGAGATTTTTTGTTTTTGAATCTTGATCCTATGAATTTGATCTGCATATTATAAATATTCTCACATTGGACATTGATTCTTAAAGAAACATTCATTGACTACCTCTTTTATGCCAGACATTGGGAATGGTGAATATGAAATGCCTGGTCTCATAGTGTTCGTAGGCTGGTTGGGCCATCCCCAAATGTAGGAAGCTGAACAGGACTAAAGACAGATTCCTGTGACGTTTCACTAAAGATATTTCTCTAAACTAAAATTTGCTCATTTAGTTGGCAAACTGTGAGTATTGTTATTCAGTCACTTATGAATTCACTTTACTATCCTGGGGTCAATTCCATATTTTGGTCCATCTTATCACAAAAATAACATAAGAACTTGCCATATTCTTTGGAAAATTACATATACATATATACCTACAAAATTCTCCTGATTCAGTAAACCTTGAGGGGAAAGGGAAATAGAAAGAATGGAAAGGAAGGTCCAGGTTATGAGTTCATTTGAGAGCTAGGATGCGATGGAGTGGCAGAATAGGTAGTTTGGAAAAGTTGACTGAAATGTAGGAAGGGTATAAGAAAGTGGAAGAACAAGAGAACTCCAATTATAGGAATACCAAAATGTTTGATTGTGAACTCTTGGCCTTCAGATAAATGCTGCCAAATAGAAAACCTTTGTCATGTACCTGACCAGAAGACCCAGCTACATGATGCTTTCCATTTTCATTATATTTCTAAAAGCTACAGTTTACTGTTCAGAAAAACTGTCCTTTTACATTTTCTGCATGATGCAGTGAATTGCAATGTTCATGTCAGATAGCATTAATCTGAGAAGAGAACAGTGTACCTTGAAGAAATGGAATTATTTTCAACTGCATGCTTTCCTATTTTATTCATTGGAATAAGAATACATGCATCTCTGTGAGTGGAATGAATCATCTGGATTTCTTGTTATTTTCTTTAAAAACAAAACAAAAACAACAACAACCAAAAAACAAACAAATCAATGAAAACTAGAAAATAAAAGTGAGGTTTCCTTTGAAAACACAGCTCTAAGTTGTTTTTGGCAAACAGTAATCCAAAAAATCTAGAAATAAAAATAACATATTTAGTGCTGCTTTGATGAGTCTCAGAACACTTTTTAAAAAATCTGTGGTGTGGGGTGCCTGGGTGGCTCAGTGGGTTAAAGCCGCTGCCTTCGGCTCAGGTCATGATCCCAGGGTCCTGGGATCAAGGCCCACATCAGGCTCTCTGCTCAGCGTGGAGCCTGCTTCCTCCTCTCTCCTCTCTCTCTGCCTGCCTCTCTGCCTACTTGTAATCTCTCTCTCTGTGTCAAATGAATAAATAAAATCTTTAAAAAAAATAAAAAAAATAAAAAAAATCTGTGGTGTGATAGAAAATACACTGGAATATGGAAAGGATTTTTTTCTTGATTATTTTATTCTTAAAAATATTTTGTGGTACACTAGGAGATGAGAGATTTTGTTTGTTATCTTTAATTTTCATTCTACTATACTTAACATACAATGTTATATAAGTTTCAGGTATACAATATAGTGATTCAACAATTCCATACATCGCCCAGTGATCATCGCAAGTGGAGTCCTTAATCTCCAATACCTATTTCACCAATTCCCTCAACCACCTACCTTCTGATAACCATCAGTTTGTTCTCTGTAGTTAAGAATCTTGGTTTGTTCTATCTCTCTTTTCTTTTTTCTTTGCTCATTTGCTTTGTTTCTTAAATTCTACGTATGAGTGAAATCATATGGTACTTGTCTTTCTCTGACTGACTTATTTCTAAGCAATGTATTCTCTAGGTCCATCCATGTGTTGTAAAGAGCAAGATTTCATTCTCTTTTGTCATTAAATCATATTCCATTGTATGTATGTATATGTGTATGTATGTATATACATACATGCATAAAACATCTTCTTTATTTATTCATCTATCCATGGACACTTCCGCTGCTTCCATATCTTGGCTATTGTAAATAATGCTATAAACGTAGGTGTGTGTACACCTTTGAATTAGTGTTTTTGTATTCTTTGGGTAAATGTTCAGTAATTCAATTACTGGATTGTAGGGTAGGTCTATTTTGAACACTTTGAGGAAACTCCATATTGTTTTCCAGAATGACTGTACCAGTTTGCATTCCTACCAAAAGTGTACAAGGGTTCCTTTTTCTCCACATCCTCACTAACACTTGTCATTTCTTGTGCTTTTGATTTTAGCCAGTTTGAGAGGTGTGAAGTGATATCTCATTCTAGTTTTGCCTTGCATTTCCCTGATAATCAATTTTGCTGAGCATCTTTTCATGTGTCTGTTGACCATCTGGATGTCTTCTTGGGGAAAATGTCTGTTCATGTCTTCTGCTCATTTTTAATTAGATTTTTTGGGAGGATGTTGAGTTGTATCAGTTCATCATATATTTTGGATGCTATTTATCAGCTATGTCTCTTCAAATTTTCTATTTCTTCGTGATTCTGGTTTGTTAGATTAGACAATTTATCCCTTTCTTCTGGGTTGTATAATTTGTTGCCATGTATTTTTTCATGATAGTCTCTTACAATTGTTTGTATTTCTGTGGTTTTGATTATTTCTCCATATGTGATTTTGTTTATTTGAGTCCTCTCTCTCTCCCTTTTTTAAAAAAAGATTTATTTATTTATTTGAGAGAGAAAGACAGAGAGAGACAGAGAAAGAGAGAGCATGCAGAGGGGAAGGTCGGAGGGAGAAGGAGAGAGAGCCACTAGCAGACTCTGCATTAGTCAGACACAGTCTTCAATCTCATGACCCTGAGATCATGACCTGAGCTGAAACCAAGAGCCAGTCATTTAATTGACTGAACCACCCAAGCACCTCTCTCTGCCTCTCTCTCTCTTTTGCTGCATCCCAACAATTGGTACCAACAATTACAAAAAGATTAAAGTTATACCATGCATATTTTCTGACCACAATGCTATGAAACTAGAAATGAAACACAAGAAAAAATCTGGGAAGACCTCAGATACATAGAGGTTAAATATTATGTTACTAAACAATGAATAGGTCAACCAAGGAATCAAAGAAGGAATTTTTAAAAATCCAGAAAAAAATGAAAATGAAAACACAACAGTCCAAAAGCTTTGGGATGCAGCAAAAGCTGTTTTAAGAGAGAAGTTTATAACAATACAGGCCTACCTGAAGGAGGAAGAAAAATTCCAAATAAACTACCTAAACTTACACTTAGAGAAGCTAGAAAAAGAACAACAAACAAAATCCAAAACGAGTAGGAAGGAAACCATAAATATTGAGCACAAATAAATGAATAAATGATAAGGAAAAAAAAGAACCAATCAATGAAACAAGGAGGTATTTTTTTTAAAAAGGTCAACAAAAATTATAAACTTCTAGTCAGACTCATCAGAAAGCGAGAAAGACAGAGGGGGAGAGAGAGTTGCTTGGGTGGCTCAGTCAGTTAAGTGACTGACTTGAAATCAGACAACATAAAGTTAAGTCCATCCTTTAAGACTTTTTTTTTTAGCTTGGTAATTTAACCTTCTTTAAATGGCATCAAGAGCATTGGATCTTCCACTGAATCTCAGATATATTGAAGCTCTGTTTTAACAATGATTCCTGAAACTTCAGCTATAACTGTTCAGACCATGGAAGAACCTGATCAACTCCACTTTGCCCTGCAATAGTTCCCTCATCTGGAGTAGGAAGAAAAGCCCAGTTCTGGGCGCCTGGGTGGCTCAGTGGGTTAAAGCCTCTGCTTTCGGCTCAGGTCATGATCTCAGCATCCTGGGATCGAGGCCCGCATCGGGCTCTCTGCTCAGCGGGGAGCCTGCTTCCTCCTCTCCCTGTCTCTCTGCCTGCCTCTCTGCCTACTTGTAATCTCTCTCTCTGTGTGTCAAATAAATAAATAAAATCTTTAAAAAAAAGAAGAAAAGCCCAGTTCTTCTCATATGCAAGCCACCCTCAAAGTTCTTTCCTGTATTGGCTGGAGAAGTTCAGAAGCAAGCACTGTTCAGGCTTCTGAATAAGTGCCTTTTCGGAAAAGGGGGAAACTGGGCTATTTTGGTGTTGTTCACTTTTGGATGGCTTTTGGAAACTAGGCTGAAGGTAAATTCTTGACAAGGCTGCAGAGGGAAGGAACTGAAAGCTAGGAATGCAGCTCTCTGAAAGCAAGGTCATCTGAGCTTTAGTGTTAGCTCCTCACAAAGCCCTAAGATTTTGGATAAGACTCTTTTGCAACTGCTTATTTCAGTTTCATCATCTGTAAACTGAGGGAGTAGAATCAATAGGGTCATTTTTGTTTGTTTCTTTGAAAAGACTGGGCCTGGCAGGCCTGATGAGCACCAGGTGTTTTATGTAAATGTTGAATCACTAAATTGTACAAAAGAAACTAATATTACACTGTATGTTAATTAACTGGAATTTAAGTAAAAAATTAAAGAGAAAAGCAAAGTCTGATATTTAGAGATCAGGCCACCAGTATGGAACTTCAGACAAGAACTGATGTAATCTTGAATCTGAAATCATAGTCAGGCTTCAGTTTGGAATCTCTGGTTTCTATATTGTCATCTTGAGGCAGAATTCCTTCCTTGGTAAAACTCAGTTTTCACTTTCAAAGCTTTCAATTGGTTGGAAGAGACCCACCACATTATCAAGGGTAATCTCCTTTATTTAAAGTTGATTGATTTAGATATTTATCACATCTACAAAATACTTTCATACCAACATCTAGACTAGTGTTTGACCAACCAACTAAACACCATAGCCTAACCAAATTGGCATATAAAATTAACCATCTCATATTTTCATGTAGACCCCAGACTATATTATTTCGAAGGACCCTTCAAGCTCTGTACTCTTGTTATTTGGTCGTGCCTTTAAAACCCATATCAAAATCTCTAAATTCTGCCCCAACTAAAACACATAAATGCATTTCTATACAGAAATGTTGCTCTTGGATAAAAAATAAAAGGAACCAAGGCTGATATTTGCTTCCATTTCAGTGTAGACCATGGCCCTTTTAACACTTTGTCTGAACATTACCTGCAAGATAATCCTAAAGTTTTGCAATCTATCAGTCCTTATATAGTAATTGTTCATACTTAATTCATTTTTTATCAGTCAGCTGTAAGTTGGGATGTATGAGGGTGAATATGCTGACAATGCCCGATTTGACTTTTCTAGCATTAAAAAATATTTTTTAATAAGTATGTGGTATGAAGAGAGCGAGGGAAATGTTTTTTCTTAGACTTCAAGTTCTTACTTGTGTCTGTTAAAAATCCATACATTTTGGATAAGATTATTCCCCTTGGGGCTTTATGCTTTGTTATTTGTACATTTTATTTTTTAATGGCTGTACATATTTGTTTGGTTGATCTTCTTAAAAATAAACATACTATGGGGTTCCTGGGTGGCTCAGTTGGTTAAGCAATTGCCTTCAGCTCAGGTCATGATCCTGGAGTCCCAGGATTGAGTTCTACATCAGGCTTCCTGCTCTGCAGGGAGTTCTGTTTCTCTCTCCAACCTTCCCCCTTTTATGCTTTCTCTGTCTCTCTCTCATTCTCTCTCTCTCTCAAATAAATAAATAAATAAAATCTTAAAATATACTATGGACAACAAACCAAAAAAAATCATCAAGTGTACTTTTATATATCTGCATATTTGAAACCTTATTTCCATAATGAAGTTCGGCTAAGTTTCTAGGTGAGCCTGTCTCTTGTCAGTGACATTTAGCAAACCTGGGATTATTGCATTCTAGGCTTAGCTGGCTCACTGATTTTTCTTATTAGTGTTGGAACTATATTTTACAGCCCAAATCTTCACATTCCACCTAAAAAATAACTAAATATCAGGATTCAATGTGCATATTTTAGAAATTTGGGGATGAACATAATAATCATGAACCTTTCAGAGATGGGAATTAAATACCAATGTGAAAAGAAAAGCTATAACATCTATAGGTTATTTTATTTAAAAATGAGTAGAAATACTGCCTTCTAAAACCCCCTTTTAGCAAATAAATCATTTCGAGGCTACCATCAATGTAAATTGACATCTGTTATGAAGAACTAGACTGATAATTCACTCAAATAAAAAACAGAGATCCATATTATCCAAGAAGCAGTTGGTCTTCAAAAAAATTTTTTTCTAAAATTTCAAGAAGAAATACGTGAAGTGATTTCAGTAATTTTAATATTTCTGTTCAGACTAGGACCACAAATAGAATTAATTGCTATCGGATGCGATTATACGTAGGTTCCAGGTGACAGGTATTTTTAAGATATCTTGCAATAAAGACACCATGCCTGCAAAGAAGACCCAGAAAAAAATAACCTCTACAAGAAAAGCACAATTCTGCAGAATTGCCTACCTTTGGTTCTTTATTCTACATCTCAAATCTTATACCTACAGTTTCAGATACCCTGTTCTCTTCTCTGTATTACAGTTTCATGATTGTCTCAAGAGGCACTCGGAGTCTCTTATTCATCTATCACATCACCTTTCGTCTAATGTCTATCTGCTAAATTCCTTATTGTAGATGCTTGATATTAACTTAGCAAAATCCTGGTATTTACCTGGTCCCAAACCCCATATGATGCCCAGTAAAGTATTATGAAATATATGAAAAAGAGTCTTCTTTTGGATTAGTTAATATCTATCAGTTCATGTCATTGACTTTAATTTTTTTTACAAATAAGTGAGTATAATAATTTATAATTAACTTGGCCTTGTCAAAACAACATGATGACAAAAATCATAAAAATAACATTTGTATTAGTTTGATGGGACAAGTTTCTTTGAGGAAAGTTCCATATTAAATTCTTTCCATAGTATCTTATTTCTCCTTGAGTAATTCAATACATGGTACAACAACTTAGAAACTACTCATTTATTTGTCATAATGCTTTTCTCAATTGAACATCACATAAGTCAAAATAAAAGCTTGGAAGAAATACTTAAGTATTTTAATCTTATTTCACTTTAATACTAAATGAGAAAGAAATACACAGTAATTATTGACAACCAGATATTTTAATTACTAGGATCTTAAAGTGCCTAGAGACAACGAAAATAAATTAGGCACCACAGATAACTTTATACTATATGGAACTATTCAAGTTTTTTTTTTCATTCTTAGGGTGAACATATAATTTAACATCCAAACCAGAACACTTTTGAGAGTGAAGAAGGTACTATTAAACATTACATCAGGATAAAATGAGTTATCCAGAACCTTCCCCAACAAAGAAATACTCCACGGGTTTATATTTTGTTTGCTTGACTTCATGGCAAAAACAGAGAATGACAGGAAGGATGGGCATTAAACAGAAAAACTACAGTGATTCTAAGAGTTTCTAAGGCTATTACAAGGGTTCATTTTTTTGTATCTATTTACACAGATATTTTTTTCAGTATTCACATTCCTTTAAAATTTTCTTTCCTTTTCCTCTTAATTTCTTATTTGTGTTTTGGTATAAGCCTGAAATTATCATTAAATTACTGCAGATGATTCTGCCTTGACCACATATTTCCTTAGTCAATCATTCCCTTGATTTAGCTAGGAGATAACTTTCCACTTTTATTTACCTGAGATTTTAAAAATTAGAAATGCAAACATCAATTTACTCCATACACTGGACTAAATTTTGTCTCTTTCTCAGAATTCATTGGTCTTTGTTAATACTGATTTAAATTATGTGGCTACTTCTAGCCATGGGGCATGTGGATTATTTCTCTGAAGTTTATTTGAACTGATTTAGTCTTTGTGATTAACTGAAGGTGTTTATCAAAATCATTAAAATAAACCCACTTTTCATCCATTCTTCTGCCTAAATGTTCTAGACAGACATGTTTTGGGATCAACATATCATCTTAATACCTGGATGAAATATTCAAATATCAAAACTGAAGCATAGCTATGTTGGAAAAAATGCACTTCTAAACTCCTAGAAGAATACTTTGGCAATTTAAATTGGTTGATGATTAGGAATCTCACATATCTTTAACATGGAAAAGTATATATGTATTTTTAAAAAGATTATGCAAACTAAAGTATGATATTTCTCTACAACTGGATATAACCTAAAGATGAGCATTTATAACTTTTCCTCTCACTATATAATATCTTTCTCTTTCTTTCTTTCTTTCTTTCTTTCTTTCTTTCTTTCTTTCTTTCTTCTTTCTTTCTTTCTTTCTTTCTTTCTTTCTTTCTTTCTTTCTTTCTTTCTTTCTTCCTGGAGAAATTCTATCTAGAGATAGGAGAGTCTGTTAGACTTCCAAATTGATTTTCTTAATTTTTTCTTATAAGAATGTGAGAATTGGAGCAAAGTCCCATGATGCATTTTAGGATGTGAATAATAATGTTTCAATATGAATTAAAATTACTTTATACTATACCTACAGGAACAAGTTTTGTTTATATTCTAAGGCAGGAAGAAATTAAGAGTTAATAGAGTAACTTTTAAGAAGAGCCTAACTAGAATAGAAATCTGTGCCCTTTAATACTTTTCATATAAACACTGCTTCAATATAAAAGACATTTAACTCTATAGTGAAAATTGTAAAGGGAAAGAACATCTGATTTAATCAGAATTGTTTCAACCAACATAGATACTAAGCCAGAAAATCTAGAGTATGTCTGTTGACTCAAGATCCTAATTTATACCCAAATTGACTTGCTTAATTCTGAATTTGTCATATTATTATGTTTCACTGAAATGTTTCTTAAGACCCATTGTGCAGATGGCTAGATCTAAAGCATTGCCAGAGTTAAAGCAGTCAGACAGTTACGAATGCAAATCACTATGTGGCATTAAAAGAATGGTTCAGGGTGCCTGGGTGGCTCAGTGGGCTAAAGCCTCTGCCTCTGGCTCAGGTCACGATCTCAGGGTTCTGGGATCGAGGCCCATATCGGGCTCTCTGCTCAGCAGGGAGCTTGCTTCCCCCTCTCTCTCTGCCTGCCTCTCTGCCTACATGTGATCTCTCTCTGTGTCAAATAAATAAAATCTTTAAAAAAAAAGAATGGTTCAAATTACAGAGAAGAAAAAAATATCTTTTTAGGGAAGAAGAAGTGATCAAGACAAATAACTAGAAAATGGAAGTTGGTGATATCAGCTGGAGTGACCAGGGCTGCAATCTCAGACTCCATGGCCTAAAGAACATAAACACATTCTGTGATTAAGAATTGTAGATTGTTACCATTTTTATAGTTCAGACAGAAGTGCTTGGAAGTTGTGACAGAACACAGTGCTCTTCCCAATGAGTTGCTAACTAGTTAGAATCAGACAAGTACTACATAGCTATTGTTTTGATTGTTATACTAGGATTTGAGCAAATTGAGAGTGGCTTTGAAACACTAACTTTTGTCTCACTGATGTGAGACAAATGTCGCACATTATCTAGTATACATCATACTCGTAATATTGTGTTTATAACATGAATCAATAAAACACCACCTTCAAAAATGGTGCTCTGAGATAATGGAGAATGCCTTTTTATACCTATAAATATAATAGAAATGAATAATAAATGAATGAAAACATGTGAAATACATTCCTGAGTTTAAAAGAAAGGGGTAACTTTGCATGTTATGTCTGTATTTTAGCACTCACACAAAGGAAGATGTGGTTGTTGGTTATGATAGGGCAAAGAACTACATAAGAGACATCTGCATAAGTTATGATCCAGGAATCTTATAAGTAGCCAGGATAGAAACAAGGACATTTGTTTGCGTGGGACCCCAAGTGGCAAAAATATTTCTGTATTTTAAATTATGTACCCTCAAAATTTGTACATTGTAATCGTAACCCCAGTACCTCAGATTGTGATCTTATTTGGAGAAAACGTCTTTACAGGGACAATCAGTTCAAATGAGGTCATTAGGGTGGGCCCTGATCCAATATGACTGGTGTCCTTTTTATTTAGCTCCATCCTTTTCTCAAATGCAAAAACAGAAAATTCCACACCACAGGTCTCAGTGTCCTACTTGATCCTTACCAGGACACTGATTTGAGCACAAGAGAGATGTCATGTTGCAAATTGGGTTTCATTTGTATCTCAGCTATTCTTACAAATAAATCTTAAATTTAATTTTTAGCAGTCTTCTCTATGACTGTAGGGGATAAGGACCTCTAAATGCTCTCACAGTTGCCCTAGTGTATTGAATAATAACTGTAAAAGATATGTCCAAGTCCTAAATCCTTGTGCCTATGAATGTGAACGCATATGGAAATAGTATATTTGTATTGGAAACATTACTACTTATCTCAAGAAGGTGAAATGGGCCTCCCTCAATTATTAATAACTATATATCTGAATGAGTGAATTTTTTTCAGAATATTATTTATTGCTCTATAAAGATAATGGTTAAACTTGAAACATGGTTCCAGACATGGAGACAGGAAGCTTGTTACAAATATAGATTCTTGAAACTTGCCTCCAGATATTTTGATTTAACTGGAGCTCAGGGTTTTGCAATTTAACAAACACTGCAAGTGATTTTTATGAGTGATCCACAGAAAATGGTTTGAGAAACAACACTATAAATGATGGTTAGGTCCTCAGACCAGACTACAGAAGTTTATTTATTTCCAAATATACATGGATATAGTAATATTTCAGTGACACCTAACCACCATATCTAATTTTATTCAAAGAAAAAATAGTGTCCTAATATTCTTTCTATAGTATTGAATAAAAAATAGTAACTTACTAGCTCTGTACATTTTTATATATAAGAAAAGTCACCTCTCCTAAATCAATCACTACTCAAGCACTCTGATTAGGATTCAAAAAGCAGATAACACACTGTATAGGATGGTAGAGAACTTTCAGCATTCACTTGTATTATTAAAAGTTATTTGTAAAACTTTTTAAGACAGGGACTTTTTGCAGTAAGGGTTTCCAGAAATTCATAAGTAGCCTGAAGTTTACAATTACATATCTGGTCAGATATGGATTGTGTAACCTCTTGTATTTTGGCCAACTTTTATTTAAGCATTCTTGGCCTTCCTAACTGCATTACATACACTTGGAGGATAGAAACAATTTATAAATTTTACACATAGTTCAATGTATGAATTAAGACATACAGGGGAGAAGTGGCAGCATGGCAGAGGAGTAGGAGACCGATTATCATCAGATCCCAGGAATTCATCCAGATAGCTGTCAAACTATTCTGAACACCTACAAATTCTACCTGAGATTGAAGAGAAGAAGAGCAGCGATTCTAGGAACAGAAAATTGACCACTTTCTGGAAGGTAGGACGTGCGGAGAAGTGAATCCGAGGCGACGGGAAGATAGACCCTGGGGGTAGGGGCCAGGTCCCAGCAAGGGAGCGAGCAGCGGAGCACAGAATCAAAACTGTTAGAAGTCGGCTCCACTGGGCGCCTGGGTGGCTCAGTGGGTTAAAGCCGCTGCCTTTGGCTCAGGTCATGATCCCAGGGTCCTGGGATCGAGGCCCACATCGGGCTCTCTGCTCAGCGGGGAGCCTGCTTCCTCCTCTCTCCTCTCTCTCTCTGCCTGCCGATCTGCCTACTTGTAATCTCTCTCTCTGTGTCAAATGAATAAATAAAA
>LNAC01000650.1:116254-160911 GCA_002007465.1 Ailurus styani | reverse complement strand
CCTAAAGACACAAAGGTAGTGATCCTCAGGGGCACATGCACCCGAATGTTTATAGCAGCAATGTCCACAATAGCCAAACTATGGAAAGAACCTAGATGTCCATCAACAGATGAATGGATAAAGAAGTGGTATATATATACAATGGAATACTATGCAGCTATCTCTCTGATACCAAGTGGTTTTCAAGGACACATTTAGTACCAGTGCTTTGGTCAGAGAGTAAACTATTCTTTTTTTTAAAGTCTGCCTCCCTCAGAGCAAATTAGCATTAATAAATGCAATCAATATAGATATTTGTTAAGTTTACTTCTTAATCACAAAAGAAGAAAAACAACTAGTGAAAAAGAGTATATATGAGATATCCTTTAGGGACTTTCAGAAAAATTTGAACACAATGCAACTTACAAAGGGTCTGTCTGTCAACAAACCTATAGAAAATGTGTGAGCTAACTAGTAATATAAAATATGTACATTAAAACAGTGAATTATGAATCCTTTTTTAGCAAATTAGCAATTATTTGAAATACTAAAAATGCTCAATGCTAGCAAAGTTGTATGGAAACAGACTTCCTTATATATTGTTTGTGAAGGTGAATATGGTAAAACACTTTGGGAAATAAATTTGAAAGTAAATATTAGAATTATTAAAATGCTATTACTGTGACACAGTAAGTTCACCTTTAGGACACAATGCTTTAGAAATCATCCTAAACACAATAAATCGGATGGTCTGATGATCATTTGAGTGTAGTTTATGATAGTGAAAAATTGGAAGAAACCATTGGAGGAAATGTTTGGTACTCTATGGTGCTACCAGTAGAAATATTGTGGAGTTATTGGAAATAATGTTTTTGAAGACTTAAAAGCATGTGCATAATACAGTATTAAATGGGAAAATAATATAAATGTGCACATACTGTAAAATTACAGTTATGTTAAAAAATAACAACAACATGTGTTTAGAGAGAAAAGGGAGACTGGAAAGAAACACACCCAAATTAGAATGAGTTGATAAATTCATAAGATATTTCTTCCTTTAAATACACAATTTGGGTCACCTGGGTGGCTCAGTGGGTTAAAGCCTCTGCCTTCGACTCAGGTCATGATCTCAGGGTCCTGGGATCAAGGCCCGCATCAGGCTGCCTGCTCAGCAGGGAGCCTGCTTCCTCCTCTCTCTCTGCCTACTTGTAATCTCTCTCTGTCAAATAAATAAATAAAATCTTTAAGAAAATAAAAAAAATAAATAAATACACAATTTGTCATATCTATTCTTTTCATAACTTGAGATCAGTTTTAAATCTAATCCATATAAATATAATTTTAAGGGCTCCTGGGTGGCTCAGTGGGTTAAAGCCTCTGCCCTTGGCTTAGGTCATGATCTCAGGGTCCTGGGATCGAGGCCTGCATTGGACTCCCTGTTCAGCAGGATGCCTGCTTCCTCCTCTCTCTGCCTACCTCTCCTTACCTGTGATCTCTCTCTGTTAAATAAATAAATAAATTCTTTAAAAATATATAATTTTAAATTGAATATAATCTTCACTTCAGTATAATTTATTAAAATTCTTACACAAGAATGAGTTATAATTTTGACCTTATTTCTAGTGTTAGTAATAGAAACCATGTAAATGCAAGATTAAGTTAATCCATCTTAACACATAGCTCTTTAGAAATCATTTTATGATCACTTCATTGTAGATACAGTCTAATATCATTTTACTCAATTTATGATTTATTATCTTTGTTCTTCTGGCTCAATATTTCTAATGGTTCACTCTTCAACCAAGAAGTTTTTTTTTTTTTTAAGTTTTTTCCTACAGCGAGGGCATTTATTGTCTGCATGGAGGTAAAATTATCAGCTGGTTTATTGTATAAATCAAATCATTTTTCAATTGAGAGGAGCCATAACTATTGGGCTGACACATGGACTGATGTTGAAACCTGGAAAAAATAAACTAGTTTGGATCTCTCCAGGAAGAGATAGCCCACTTTCTATTAAGCGCAGAGTAAACTTGGTGCTTCCAAACTCTCTAGAACCTTGGAAGAAGAATTATTTTTTTTAATTTTTTTTAAGATTTTATTTATTTATTTGACACAGAGAGAGAGATTACAAATAGGCAGAGAGGCAGGCAGAGAGAGAGGAGGAAGCAGGCTCCCTGGTGAGCAGAGAGCCCAATGCAGGCTTCGATCCCAGGACCCTGAGATCATGACCTGAGCCGAAGGCAGAGGCTTTAACCCACTGAGCCACCCAGGCGCCCTTGGAAGAAGAATTAAACTGGATTTATTGTTGTTGTAAAGATTAGAGACCATTAGATTGGTCTAAAGATTGGTGTGGGCTGAAATTATGAGGGAGTCTATCAGAAACAGCCAAATGCCAGATAAATCATTAATTAAATACAGAAATGATGATGTTCCCCTATTCCTCTGCCGCCACCTCAAGTTTATATTTCTTTTCTCTATAAACCAAGAATTTTGTTTTGTTTCAGGTGATACTGTAGGTCATAAGGGTCATCTAAAAACATCATTTTCTTTTTTTTTTTAAAGATTTTATTTATTTATTTGACACAGAGAGAGAGATTACAAGTAGGCAGAGAGGCAGCAAGTTTATATTTCTTTTCTCTATAAACCAAGAATTTTGTTTTGTTTCAGGTGATACGCCTTGATCCCAGGGCGCTGAGATCATGACCTGAGCCGAAAGCAGAGGCTTTAACCCACTGAGCCACTCAGGCGCCCTAAAAACATCATTTTCTTTCTTGCGTTGCCTTTTTTCCTTTGAAGGAGGAACTGTTGACAGGATTTCCCACCAATGTATGGTGCATGGAAAGACAATGAGGGACTTAAACCACTTCTCACAGCTCAGTTGATTCTAAGCCTTGTCCTTGGCACAATTGGCGCGATTTACACTGAGTATGCTTAATTAACAACTCTATCAGCTATCCCAAAGACCAGGCAGGGCTGTGTCAACTCTGTTTCTTGGGTGCATAGTTGGGCTTTGCTCAGAAAAAGCCATCTGAGAGCTTACAAGAAAGCTAAACTGCTAGTTATATTAGAGTTTCAGCCAGAACGGTTATTTCTCATTGCTCCAGGATATATTTCACTGAGTGATTTAAGTGTTGCTTCTGTCCAACCTGCTTCCAATTTCCCCCCTTCAGCACACTACAATTATTTTTTTCGATGTCCAGTTGCCATTTGCTCTAACCAATTAACAGACATATTTGAATTGAATGGTACTTAGTAAAAATAGCTTATATATTAGAAAGCTTATGATCCAAGACTTAATTAACATTATATATAGTGTTTATTATAGCTTATAGGCCACACTGAAGAAATTCCTTACTGTCCAGATCTCACAATTTAATAGAAAGCTAGAGGTGAAACCTGTTTAAGAGACCTTCAGTTTGGTTCATGAGGGGCCTCCTTAATTTGTTTCTTTTTGTGTTCAGTTCAATGTTATACAAGTACAATTACTTATTTTCAGCTTTAATTTCCTTATAACTAACTAATATACACTTTCCTAAATTGGTGAAATTGATTTCTATATAAGTGACTTATACAGAAGAATATCTGATTAATTTATTGATTAATCCCCTAATATCTCTTTATCCAGAAATTTATTAATCAGCATATAGCTATAGTATATTCTGATATTTTCTATCATTAATTTAAAATGTTAGTTTATTTGCCTGCAAGGTTATTCAGGTGTATCTTAAATAATTAAAAGTAGTTTTGACTTATGTAATTTCCCATCTCCCCAGTCTTCTAAAGAATTTCCACTTGTGGTGCCGGGGTGGCTCTGTGGGTTAAGCCTCTGCTTTTGGCTCAGGTCATGATCTCAGGGTCCTGGGATAGAGCCCCACATCGAGACCTGCATCAGGTTCCCTGCTCAGTGGGGATCCTGCTTCCTCCTCTCTCTCTGCCTACTTGTGATCTCTCTCACTGTGTTGAATAAATAAATAAAATCTTTTAAAAAATTTCCACTCAAAGAATAAGATATTCTTCTATTCTGAATTGTTATTTTTCCCAGGGTTCCCCCAATTATTTATATTCAAAAATCTTTACTGTTTTTTTACATATACACCAAAAGACACAGCCTTTTCTTAGGTCCATTTGTGGCACAATAAATACTACTATATCAGTCAAACACAATTGAATTGTTATAAAGAAATATAACATCGTATTTGAAAACCTTTTAAAGGGCAGTTTCTTCTGTTCCCCTGGTATTCTCACATAGGTTGTTCTGACACCCTGCATAGTGATATGGTGGTACTTAACTTGATCAGCATTTAACATCCCTTGTACCGTGGATGTGAGATTCCAGTCCGTAAGGAATTGGTTTAAAATGCTAAGGAATTAAAATGCAGTTCTCCTTTCAGCCTTCAACTTGTGATAAAATGGAAAAGAAACATTTATTCTATGATTTTTATAATTTTTGTTGTTGATATCACTTAGCAATAGGTAATAATAAATTAAATATATATGTATCTGGTACATATATGTAACTTGAGCAATACACAACAAATTAAAGTACATAGATTTTAACTATCTATTATAAAACACAGAATATGAGAAAACTTTACTTTTAAATCATTGTAATGCCCCTGGAGGACAAAACACATTAAGCTATAATTCCCAAGTTTATAAGGTTTGGAATAATAACATCACAGAAGAAAAATTAATGTTTTTCATTTGTTACTCTTCAAAATTTATGAGTATAAACTCTTTTCCAAAACACAGGATGTATAGAACCCAGTGATCATGAGCTTCTTATGTGCATGTGTTGCAGATTCATTGTTTTTTCTTACTATTTTAAATGACTTTAATGTAATACCTGATGGTTACTAGAAGCTAATGGGTGGGGAAATAAGGAGGTAATGGTCAAGGGATACAAACTCTCAGTTATAAGATGAATAAGTTCTGGGCGCCTGGGTGGCTCAGTGGGTTAAAGCCTCTGCTTTCGGCTCAGGTCATGATCTCAGCGTCCTGGGATCGAGGCCCGCATCGGGCTCTCTGCTCAGCAGGGAGCCTGCTTCCTCCTCTCCCTGTCTCTCTGCCTGCCTCTCTGCCTACTTGTAATCTCTCTCTCTGTGTCAAATAAATAAATAAAATCTTTAAAAAAAAAAAAATAAGATGAATAAGTTCTGAGAATCTAATGCACCACGTGGTGCTTATAGCTAATAATACTGTATTATACACCTGAAAGTTGCTAAGATAGGAGATCTTAAATGTTCTTGCCACAAAAAAAATAGTAATTATGTGATAGGATGGAGATGTTAGCTAACATTATAATGGTAATCATCTTGCAATTTATAAGTTTAATTTTGCAATTAATTTTTATATCTAAAAACAAAAGTAATACTTGATATTGATAGTGAATATCTAACATAATATTTGTTTGTATAGGAGAGAAGCACCTGACTATATCATTCTCCAAACACATTAAAATTGTAAGGGAGGTCAGAGGGGAAGGAATTGTTTAAATCTATGAACTTAGTCATTTGAATGACTTTTTTGAATAGCAATAAATGAGTAGATATAATGAAATGTAGATCAGAATACAAAAAAATAAATGAAATGTTTTGTGAATATCTTTTGAACAATCCATGAATCACTGCCACTTGACTTCCACATATTCCTGTTGTTTCAGTGGGTATACTAATCTACAGTTTACACAGGTTAAGTTAGTTTAATAATAATTGTACAAAATTATGTATCTTGATTATTTAATTCATCCGTACACACACATACACATACTAACCAGAGTAAAACTAAAAATTTCTATGTCCTAATATGTAACTATTTACATACCTTACTTGTCAGTATTGATTTTCAAAGAACAATTTTTTAATATATTCAGTTATCCAGCATACTATATATCATTAGCTTTGATGGAGTGTTCAAAGATTCATTAGTTGCTTATAACACCCAGTGTTCATTACTACACATGTCTCCTTAATACCTATCACCCAGTTACCCCATCTGTCCACCCCCCTTCCCTTCTGAAACCTTCAGTTCCTTTCCCAGAGTCCAGAGTCCCTCATGGTTTGTCTCTCTCTCTTATTTTTCCTCCCTTCTATTTTCCCTCCCCTCCCCTGTGGTCCTCTGCACTATGCCTTATGTTCGACATATGAGTGAAACCATACGATAATTGTCTTTCTCTGTTTGAATTATTTCACTTAACATAATCCCATCCAGTTCCATCCATGTCGATGCAAATGGTGGGTATTCATCTTTTCTGATGGCTGAGTAATAGTCCATTGTATATATGTACCACTTCTTCTTTATCCATCCATCTGTTGGAGGGTATCTAGGGTTTGTCCACAATTTGGCTATTGTGGACATTGCTGATATGAACATTGGGGTTCATGTGACCCTTCTTTTCACTACATCTGTACTTTGGGATAAATACCTAATAGTGCAATTGCTGAGTTATAGGGTAGCTCTATTTTTAACTTCTTGAGGAACCTCCATACTACTTTCCAAAGTGTGTGTACCAGCTTGCATTCCCACCAACAGTGTAATAGGGTTCCCCTTTCCACATCTTTGCCAACATTTGTTGTTTCCTATACTGTTAATTTTGCCGTTCTAACTGGTATAAGGTGGTATCTCATTGTGGTTTTGGTCTGTATTTCCCTGATGGCTAATGATGTTGAGCATTTTTTTTATGTGTCTGTTAGCCATTTGTGTGTCTTCTGTGGAGAATTGTCTGTTAATGTCTTCTGTCTGTTTTTTGACTGGGTTATTTGTTTTGTGTGTGTATGTTGAGTTTGAGAAGTGCTCTATAGATATTGGCTACTAGCCCTTTATCTGATATGTCATTTGCAAACATCTTCTCCCATTCTATGGATTGCCTCTTAGTTTTGTTGTCGGTTTCCTTTGCTGTGCAGAAGCTTTTTATTTTGATGAAGTCCCAAATGTTCATTTGTGCTTTTGTTTCCCTTGCCTTTAGAGATTTGTCTTGGAAGAAGTTGCTGTGGCCAATGTTAAAAAAGTTGCTCCCTATGATCTTCTTTAGGATTTTGGTGGATTGCCATCTCACATTTAGGTGTTTCATCCATTTTGAGTTTATCTTTGTGTATAGTGTAAGAGAATGGTCAAGTTTCATTCTTCTGCATATGGCTGTTCAATTTTCCAGCACCATTCATGGAAGAGATTGTCTTTTTTCCATTGTATATTCTTTCCTGGTTTATCAAAGATTAGTTGACCATAGAATTGAGGGTCCATTTCTGAGTTCTGTATTCTGTTCCACTGATCTGTGTGTCTGTTTTTGTGCCAATACTATGCTGTCTTGGCTATCATAGCTTTGTAATATAGCATGAATCAGGCAATGTGATGCCCCCGATTTGTTTTTCTTATTCAATATTCCCTTGGTGATTTGGTTTCTTTTCTGGTTCCATACAAATTTCAGGATTGTTTGTTTCAGCTCTTTGGAAAATACCAAATTTTACAGGATGGCATTGAAAGTATGCATTGCTCTGGGCACCACAGACATTCTAACAATGTTTTTTTTTTCTTCTAATCCATTAGCATGGAATGTTTTTCCATCTTTTTGTGTCTTCCTCAATTTCTTTAGTATGTGTTCTGTGCTTTTTAGAGTACAGATCCTTTGGTACTTTGTTTAGGTTTTTTCCTAGGTGTTTATGGTTTTTGGTGCTATTGTAAATAGAATCGATTCCTTAATTTCTCTTTCTTCAGTTACATTGAAAGTGTATAGAAAAACAACTGATTTCTGTGCATTAATTTTGTACCCTGTCACGTTGCTGAATTGCTGTATAAGTTCAAGTAGTGTGGGGGTGGAGTCTTTTTGGTTTTTCACTTAAGGTATCATGTCATCTTCAGAGAGAGTTTGACTTCTTTGCCAATTTGAGTACCTTTTATTTCTTTTTGTTGTCTGATTGTTGATGCTCAGTCTTCTAGTACTGTGTTGAACAATAATGGTGAGAGTGGGCATCCCTGTCGTGTTCCTGTCCTTAAGGGAAAAGTTCTCAGTTTTCCCCTTGAGAATGATATTCGCTGTGGGCTTTTCATAGATGGTTTTTATGATATTGAGGAATGTGCCCTCTATCCCTACACTCTGAAGAGTTTTAATCAGGAAAGGATACTGTATTTTTTCAAATGTTTTTTTACAACAATTGAGAGGATCCTATGTTTCTTGTCTTTTCTTTTATTAATGAGCTCTTTCACATTGATTGATTTGCGAATGTTAAAACACACTTGCATCCCAGGAATAAATCCCACCTGGTCATGATGGATAATCCTTTTAAGGTATTGTTGGATCCTATTGGCTAGTATCTTGTTGAATATTTTGGCATCCATGTTCATCAGGAATGTTGGTATGTAATTCTCCTTTTTGATGGGGTCTTTGCCGGGTTTTGGGCTGAGGGCAATGCTAGCCTCATAGAACGATTTTGGAAATTTTCCTTTTGTTTTTATTTTTTGAAACAGCTTTAATATAATAAGTATGATTTTTTCTTTAACTGTTTGGTAGAATTCCCCCAAGATGCCATTTGGCCCTGGACTCTTTTGGGGGGAGGTTTTCAATTACTGCTTCAATTTCCTTCCTGGTTATTATTCTGTTCAGATTTTCTATTTCTTCCTGTTTCATTCTTCATAATTTATAAGTTTTGAGGAAGGCATGCATTTCTCCCAGATTGCCTAGTTTGTTGGCATATAGCTGCTGGTAATAAGTTCTAACAATTGTCTCTATTTCCTTGGTATTAGTTGTGATCTCTCCCCTTTCATTCATAATGCTATTGATTTGGGTCCCTTATCTTTTCTTTTGGATAATCTGGCCAGAGTTTTATCAATCTTATTAATTCTTTGAAAGAACCAGCTTCTAGTTTTGTTGACATGTTCTACTGATTTTCTGGTTTCCATTTCACTGATTTTTGCCCTAATTATTATTTCAATTCTTCTGCTTGGTTTAGGTTTTATTTGCTGTTCTTTCTCCAGGTCCTTTAGGCATAAGATTAGCTTCTGCAGTTGGGATTTTTCTAAATTTTTGAGAGAGGCTTGGATGGCTCTGTATTTCCTTCTTAGGACTGCCTTTTAAGTATCCCATATGTTTTGGATGAATGTGTTTTTATTTTCATTAGTTTCAATGAATCGTTTGAGATGATCATTAATTTCCTGGTTGACACAATCATTCTTTAGCAGGATGCTCTTTAATCTCCGAGTGTTTGAGTTCCTTCCAAATTTCTTCTTGTGGTTGAGTTCACATTTCAAACCATTGTGGTCTGAAAATATGTTTGGGATAATCTCAATTTTTTGGTACTGGTGAGACCTGATTTTTGACCTAGTATGTAGTCTATTCTGGAGAAAGTTCCGTGTGCACTCATGAAAAATGAGTATTTTGCTTTTTTTAGGATGGAATGTTCTGTATGTATCTACTAAGTCCATCTGGTCCAATGTATCCTTCAGAGTTCTTGTTTCTTTGTTGATCTTTTCTGATTAGATGATCTGTCCATTTCTCTGAATGGAGTATTGAAGTCTCCTACTATTAATGTATTATTATCAATATATTTGTTTTGGTTATTAATTGGTTTTATAATTGGCTGCTCTCATTTTGGGGCATAGATATTTACAATTATTAGATCTTCTTGCTGGATATACCCTTCGAGTATGATATAGTGTTCCTCTATATCTCTTACTATAGTCTTTGGTTTAAAATCTAATTTGTCTGATATGAGAATTGCTATTCCAGCTTTCTTTTGACATCCATTGGCATGGTAAATTGTTTTCCATCCCCTCCCTTTCAATCTGAAGGTGTCTTTAGGTTCAAAATGAGTCTCTTGTAGACAGCATATGGGTAGGTCCTGCTTTCTAATTCACTCTGAAAACCTGTGTCTCTTGATGGGAGCATTTAGTCATTCACGTTGTACCTATTGAAATATATGAATTCAGTGTCACTGTATTGCTCGTAAAGTCTCTGTTTCTATAGGTTTTCTGTTTCTTTGTGGTCTATGTGATTCTTGGGGTTTCTCTTCACTTACAGAATCCTCCTTAATATTTCTTGCAGGGCTGGCTTTTTGGTCACATAATCTTTAAATTTCTGCATGTCCTAAAAGCTCTTTATCTCTCCATCCTTTCTGAATGACAGTCTTGCTGGGTAAAGTATTCTTTGCTGCATGTTCTTTTCACTTGGTATCCTGAATATGTCCTGCCAGCACTTTCTGTCTTGCCAGATCTCTGTGGACAGGTCTGATGTTATTCCAGTGTTCTACACTCCATATGTAAGAATCCTCTTCCCCCAAGCTGCTCTCAGCATAGCT
Source organism: Ailurus styani (assembly GCA_002007465.1). Taxonomy (NCBI): domain Eukaryota; kingdom Metazoa; phylum Chordata; class Mammalia; order Carnivora; family Ailuridae; genus Ailurus; species Ailurus styani. The sequence continues at coordinate 150,646 of LNAC01000650.1, read as the reverse complement.
TCCTTGGTTCTAAGATTTGTAAGCTTCATCATTACATGTCGGATATTGGTCTATTTTCATTGATTTGGGGAGTGGTTCTCTCTGCCTCTTGGACAGGCACGCTTATTTTCCTCCCCAGATTATGGAAGTTTTTAACTAGGATTTGCTCAAATATACCTTCTAGCCCTCTCTCTCTCTGCAGTCCCTTGGAGATCCCAATAATTCAGACATTGGAACATTTCATGGGGTCATTGAGCTAAGTCTATTTCCATGTGCTACTAGCTGTCTATCCCTGTCTTCTTCAGCTTCCTTCTTTTCTATCAGCTTATCTTCTAGATCACTGATTCGTTCTTCTCCCTCATTTACCTTTGGAGTATGTGGCCATACATATACCCCAATGGCCATTGGAGTATACAGTTTAGAAGGCATCTTGTTCATAGCATTTTGAAGTTTTTCCTCATTAGATCTTATTTATGCCCTTAGAGATTCTATATTGTCATTAATGCTTTTTCAAGCTTAGGTATTGACTTCATGAATGCTATCCTGAAGTCTATCTCTGGCATCTTGCTTATATCCATATCCATAATTTCTGTGGCAGATGACATTGTCTCTGGTTCTTTTCTTTGTTGGGAGTTTCTCCTCATAGGCATTTTTTCAAGGGGTGGTTGAGCAAATGAACACAGTCCAAAATATTAACCATGACCCATGCTAGATGCACCCTAGTAAAATCTGAAGTGCTCAGACGCCACCATGAAAAGAAAAAAAAAAGCCAAAATGAAACACAAGAGTAGAATTTAAAAAATTGAAAAAAAATAAGGAAATTAAAAACAAATAAAAGCAGGTTGAGAGAAAAGAAAGAGGGGCTATAATCTCTCAGTGTGAACAAAGCAGGGTAGTTCTGTCGTTCCTGGTTGTATTTTGGCCTGTGTGTTAGAGGACACTGCATCCCAAAATTACTAGGAAAGTATAACTTGTATATATATAAAAGGTAAAACTGAGTAGAGTGATACACAGGCTAAAATAAAGCATACATCTATAAAATAATATAGATGTGTAAAACACAAGTTGAAGAAGTAACTATGAAAAATGAGTTGGTATAATAGACACCTAGCTGAAATGAGGAGAAGATATAAGGAAAATTACAGTAGGGGAAAATGGTATGAGAAATGGTAAAAAAAAAAGAGAGAGAGATAAAAGAAGGAAGGAAAGAGAGAAAGAAAGAAAGAGAAAGAAAGAAAGAAAGAAAGAAAGAAAGAAAGAAAGAAAGAGAAAGAAAAGGAAGGAAGGAAAGGAAAATAAAAGGAGAATTATATCTGAAAAATAAACAGGTTTTGAGGCCACACCTGAAGTTCAATATACAATTTTCCCCTGTCATTGGAATTTTACACTCTTATAGATTCCACTGGATTGTCATACACCTGTTCGTCCAACCTATCTTCTGGGGGAAAGAATTTCTCTACTGTTTCTCAGGTAACCCTGCCTTTGCAGAGTTGCCCCACACCATCAGGGGGATAGGCTCAGTGGAAACCCAACTTCATTGTAGCTTTTGTTCACTGGGGTTTTTCTGCACTTCTTCAGGAGATAGAAAAAAATGGCCATAGCCAAACCCCTGGCTCAGAGAAGAAACTTCGCACTGTGCCCACTTTAATAAGCTCTCGAGGACTAATAGTCTCTACTTCTGCTTAAGCCGCTGAAAATAGCAACCTCTTGAGGGGTGCACTCACAGCTGCTCTCTCAGAAGTGTTCTGAAGGGCCTGGGAGAGTCTCTGCCCTTTGTGCTTCTAAAACCAAGAGTGGCTGTGGGCTTGTGAGTACACCTGAAGCCCCAGAATCAGGCCTGTTCCCCCCCCCAAAGCCTTTTCCAGGCCACTACTGCTCTGTGAGTTTTTGCCCAGTGATGAGCACAGGTTTCAGATTTTTTTCAGGCTGTTCAAGGAAAGAGCCAATATTGACTCACCTGCTTGGTGGTTTGTGATGATCCAAGCTGAGAGTCTCTTCCTGGGCTCAATGATCATAACCTAATTCTTGGATCCAGTGTTCAGGTCATCTACCATTTCAGGAACCTCATTTTGCTCTTTGGAACCTCATAACCTGAGACCACAATGCTCTAAATAGAATTCTGCCTTTTCATTTCCAAAGTCCCCTTCAGGGTGAGGTGTCTCCTACTATATCAGATTTCTTAAGGTTCTCACTTTGTGCTCTGGTGTTATATCACTTTCCAGGTGCCAGGAAGGTGGATCCCTCCCCCTTCTGTTTTTCTTTATATCTCCCCACAGTTTCAGGACTCTGCATGGCCTACCTTATCAAAAGCAGTCACTTTTCTGCTTATAGAGATCCAGGTATATATTCTTACATCTCAGGCTGATTTCGCGGGTATTCAAAATGGTTTGATAGATATCCAGCTAAATTCATGGGACCAGTTGAAACAGGGTCTCCTACTCTTCTACTATCTTGCTTCCTCTCCAAGACAGCCAATTTTAAAGCAACTTTCCTGAGTAAGAAGACTTAACAAAGAAACAAGAAAACATAACCACAAACCTTCATACAATTTCACATATGAGAAACTAATTCCATTCTTTTCTTAATATGGATGTCAATCTCAACGTGAGGTTTAGGAGTAATTGGATATTGTTTCTACAACCTCCTTGGGGAACATGTTTTTTATTCATAACTTGTATTCATAAGGTCACAAAAGTCTCAGGGCCTTTGTAAGATGCATTATCTGATCATCAGTAGTGTTTTGTTTGTTTTTGTTTTTTTGTTTTTGTTAGACCACTTAATGATTTCAGGGCAATAGATTAAAAGATCGTAAATCAAGTTATGTTGACATATCAACATAACTGATAGCTCTGTTTAAAATATACCAGTCAGTTTTCAAATGAAGAAAACAATCCTCTGGTCCCTCCTCTGGATATTACCCAATGATATATTCCACTAGATAATCTTGTCTCTCTGGGGCACCATCAACCTCTGTATAAGATACCACAAAATGTATGTTGTCATAGACTGAAACTGACAAAATCTCATGCAAAACCAACTTAACCAAGATTTATGAAGCAACCAGGTATTTTTAAGCCTATGGAAAGTGTCAAACCTATTACTTAACTTTTGACATTTTCCAAGAGTTGTGTTCCCCAATGTAGTATATTTATTTCAAACAAATGTATGTGTATGTGTGTGTATGTGTATGTGTGCATACCCATTAATCAGGTGTATGTAAAAATAAGCCAGATAAAATTGTAAATTGTTGGGAAAGTTTAGAGTAGAAGTTGTATATTCATTTCCTTTTGTGCTTTTTTATATACAAATCTCCATGTAAATTCAATTTCAATTCCACATCAGTCAAAGTAAACATTAGCTTGGGCATGTCCAGCCCTTACTAATGTTGAGTCTTCTTTTTATTTTATTTTTTAATAAATTTTTTATTATGTTCAATTAGCCAACATTTACTACATCATTAGTTTTTGATATAGTGTTCAGTGATTCGTTAGTTGTGTATAACACCCAGTGAGGTTGAACCTTCTGATCCGGCGTTCTGACGATCCACATTGTGTGTGTTTTTTCTCTCCATGTCCTGTATATATTGATTAAACTGGGAAAAACAAAACAAAACGCAAAGTTTTCTACAAAGAAAATATTCATTTGTAGATGTGAGTGAGGTAAGCACCAATGGCTAATGTTAGAACCTAGTAATTAGATGTATAAATCCTAATTTCAGGATAGTTTCAATTAAGAGCCAGTCATATTCCTGTCGCTTTGCAGCAGCATATGTTGTCTGCAAAACAATTGGTGTTTTTCTTCATGATTGCCCTAATTCATTCCATGGGTATGTTATTGTGTACTTACTACTGTGTACCTTTTATCTACCAGGCAGTGTTTTGAAGTCTGAGACTATAAGAGGAAAAGAGCGAGACATGACCTTTGCTCTTAAGAAGACAATATAAAAGGAAGAAGAAAAATGAAACCCTTCTGAACTCCAGTAGTCATTCATGTGGCACACACCTGCTGTGCCCAGACAAGAGTATCTTTCTGTAAGAGCTGTGGCTGAGATGCACTAAATCCTCTCTCTCAAATTCCTACTTCTCAAAATGCTGATATTTTAATTACATGAAAACTTATCAAATAGATTTTGAGGAGAAAAAGATTTTCAGGATGTCACTAGATCCAATATATCAAACTATTTTACAAAGTTTGAAGGTACTTTAAATAATGAGGAATTGGCTAAAAGCACCAGGAATGTTTGTTAATGAACTCAAATGAAAAAGGTTCAGAAAAAAAAGAAGACAATATAAAGGCTAAGAGGCTACATACACCCTGGAGTCAAATTTAAATTTTATCTCTACTACTAGTTAGCTGTATAGACTGCAGCAAGATATTTAATCTCTATGTACCTCAGTTTGCTTCTGTAAAATTGATTGTTGAGTTATCATTATTAGCAAAAAATAATATAAAATATGTAAAGTTCTTAGATAATGCCTCTCTTTTAGTATAAATTCCATAAATAGTAGCTATTATTTTTGCAGTGGAGAGAACTCATAACTAGTCAAAGAGGAAGATCAGAAAACAGGTAATTACAACACAATGTGATATGTGCTATACTAGAAAAATCAAAGGTGCCATGGAAGCCACAGAAGGTCACATAACCTTAATTTGGTGTGCCATGGAAGGCTTCCTAGTAGAAGTGATATTTAAGTTGAGACCTTTGAGAGATGAAAAATTAGCTAGGTAAGGAGGCATTGGAAATGTAGAGGGACACTGTAGCTCCCACAAAAGAAAAACACCAGAGAACAAGAAGAACATATTTAGGAATTGAATTCATTGAAAATGCAAATTTTTGTTGTTGTTATCAGAACTGAATCATATTTGTTCCTTATGATAGCATGCCTAGGCAGTTCTTTGTTCTTACACATAACTGAAGTCAAAGAAATCTTACAATTAAAATACTATCCCAAACAAAAACAGTTATTCTTTTCTCCAACCTCCTCTCTTTAAAAAAAAAGTCAAATCACTATTTAAAAGTCTGTTTTTGGGCAAAATTCCATGTACAAATGGATTCAAACTAGTTCTATAGTCACTACTTTATTCACCCAAGAACTTACATCAACCCTTATAATCTTCAGAAGGATATGATACTTGGCTTGATAAGCTCACAGACTTTAAATCTGACTGCTACCAGCCAGAATTCTGGGATTCAAGATGAACAATTTGCATATGAAAAAGTTACTGTGGAAAAAAAAGTAATTTCACAGAAAAGTGTTCTCTATTAAGAAGATCTGTTAGGGGCGCCTGGGTGGTTCAGTCAGTTAAGCAGCTGCCTTAGGCTCAGGTCATGATCCCAGGGTCCTGGGATCAAGTTCCATGTCAGGCTCCCTGCTTGGCAGAGAGCCTGCTTCTCCCTCTCCCTCTGCCTGCCGCTCTGCCTACTTGTGCTATCTCTCTGTCAAATAAATAAATAAAATCTTAAAAAAAAGGAAGAAGATCTGTTAAAGGGTGAAAGTTATGAAAGTTTTTTTACAAGAGAGAAAACACTTCTTGATAATTTTCATTCACTGTAAAGTAGAAAAGTCTCATTCTGATGCATTGTCCTTTACACTGGATATCTATTTTAAAGAGTCTGCAAACATACTAATACTTCCTGGCACTTTAAGCAGGTCACAGCTCAAATGATCTCTCTGCCAGGCTTCCCTGGGAAGGAACTGTGTCATACTTCTCCATTTTCAATACATAAGTATTCAAACATTCCAGAAGTGAGAGTACTTATTAGAAATGATAGTGACAATAACATAGAAAAATGAGAAAATAGTTTATTATATTTAGTGATTTAGATGGGAATTTAACATATTCAGGTCTGATATTTCTATCTGATTGTAAGTGAAAGGCAGAGTTCTAATTTTTTTCAATAGACCGTGAGCTAATTTTGCTCAAGAAGACAGAGAAAAGATCACCATTTCTCTCCACAACCTCACAATGTCATATCCTTCTTTGTCACAAATGAGGCAAGAGCTTCTCATTTCATATGCAGCAGTGCTCTTATTGAATCAAATTGGCCCACTTCAACTTCGGAACAAATTTTAATTTCAATGTAATTTCAATTCTAACTAAAATAGTCCTTAATCTAAGCCAGAATTTAATGACAGATTATGGAATTTGATAGATTCAAACAGTGATAAAGCAAGAAAGATTCTTGGATATGCCTTGAAAAATCAAATAGAGAATCTGAACATCTACATTTAGAGGCAAATCAATACCATCAGGCTACAACAGGCATAAAATGTGAAATACCTCAGAGGCTGATTATGCTTGAAATATGTGAACACATTAAAGTCTTGTCACCATTTTGAGATGAAGGTCATCGATATGGTAAGTACTCTGGAGAACATGAGAGAATATACCCCAAACAGGAAAATTAAAAACAACTGCATCTTCCAAAACCAAGGAAAAGAAAATGGAACAGAATACAGTACATGGGGTGCAGAAGCTTTAAATATTTAACCTGTTTGTACTGTATTTTTAACTAAGAATCTGCAAACATACAGTCTGTAGAGTTATAGAAAATCATCCATGTGAATCTAAGTATATCTACAAAAACAGTTGTTTGAAAGCTTTGGAAATAATATCAAGCAGTGGGTATTCAATGAGAGTGACTGTTGAAGACACAGAATTTCTAAACATACTGCAACTCTTACAAAACTCTACTTACAAGAGTGAAAAGAGAGGATGGAAAGGAGGAAGAGGAGAGGGAGAAGGAGAGTCAAAGAGATTGAGAAAAACAGAAAGAGAGCAGACACGAAACAAAGCCATGCTGTGATGTGGTTTCCCTAAAGTTAAATAATAATAGAGAAAGAAATCTTTATTTAACTTTAGGGAAACCACATCAAGAAAGAGAAAGGAAGAAAGGAAGAAAGAAAGAACGAAGAAAGAAAAGAAAGAAAGAAAGAAAGAAAGAAAGAAAGAAAGAAAGAAAGAAAGAAAGAAAGAAAGAAAGAAAGAAAAGGAAGGAAGGAAGGAAGGAAGGAAGGAAGGAAGGAAGGAAGGAAGGAAGGAAGGAAGGGAAGGAAAACAGGAAAATAGTCATCATTTTTAGAACAGCTTGTAAAACGTGGAATATCTCATTACTCCTCACTTTCAGAAAGCAGCCTACATCAAAATCAAGAATATATGTATACCTGCCATGCTTATTCCAGCACTTGAGTCTTTGTAATTTTTCTTAGCAGGTAACATAGTACTGATCACGAGGTGAGGACCCAATAGTTACTAGCCACTGACTAATTAAAACTGATTTTTGGGGGTGTTTGGGTGGCTCAGTCAGTTAAATTTCTACCTTTGGCTTGGATCATTATCCCAGGGTCCTAGGATTGAGCCCCTTGTTGGGCTCCCTGCTCAGGGAGAGTCTGCTTGTCCTTCTTCTTCTGATGTTCCTGCTGCTTATGCTCTCTCTCTCTCTCTCTCTCTCTCTCTCTCAAATAAATAAATAAATAAATAAGCAATTTTAATTAAAAAATGTAAAAACATTGTTTTTAAAAAATGAAAAAAAACCTCTGATATTGGAAGAAAAAATAAAAACTCCAGACAGGATTTTCAATTAAACAACTCAAGCTACTGATAAGACCAGTTAACACTTCCTATGTGCTAAGCATATGTCTAAGTATGTTACATGTATTAACATTTTCAAATTCACAATAACCTTATGTAGTAGGTACTCTTGTTATCAAAGGTAGGAAAACAGGCATAGGAAGGAAAGTATTTTGTGCAATGTCATACAGATAGAAAGTGGCAATAACCAAGATTCATACCAACTGTCTCTCTTCAAAGTCTGAATTCTTAATCTCTATGCTATGCTGGGATTCTTCCAGTATTGGAGGTAATCTGGACTTGAAGTCTTAAGGATCTGTATCAGAATAAACCCAGGGAACCTCCACACTCAGGCCAGAACTCTGATGTTGACATGATACTCAAATGTCTTATACAACTATTCCTATGCTCTAAGGATTTGGATTCCTTCCATTCAGAACATGAATATAGCAGAACACTTTAATGGTTTGATCAGCTACTATATATTTAGACCAATATTTTTATCCCTTAGAAAATTTGCTAGTAATCTAACGCAGTTGGGTGATGGGTGGTTACTCAGTTGATCTAACTCCTTACTTTTTTGAAAGATTTTATTTATTTGACAGAGAGAGAGAGAGACAGCAAGAGAGAGATCACAAGAAGGGAGAGAGGCAGAGGGAGAGGCAGAAGCAGGTTCAATTCCAGGACACTGGGATCATGACCTGAGCTGAAGGAAGACATTTAACTGATTGAACCACCCAGGTGACCCTGTTTTACCTTTTTTTAATGTCTATCGAGTAACTTTTCCTTTTGTAAACCTAAGAACAACTTGACTATGCGACTATATTTTATTCAGATGCAAATGTCAACATACATAGAAAAGCAGAAAAAACACAAAAGAAGTACTGAGATAATTCATAATTTAATTTAACAAGGCACCTTGTTTCTCTGATATTCCTTGCCTGCATACACAGAAGTAGATAAATGAAAAGCAAAAATAGTGGGTATTTTTTTTAATTTTTCCATAATTTAACAAATAAAGAAGAATCTTAGATGCCATTTATCAACATGTAAACATAATTTAGGTGATAATCATTACTATTTTTCACTTTCCCTCAATGCTAAGATAGACAAAATGAGTGCCTTCTCTTCTAGACCCTGAAGGGTTCCTTGAGCACATTGGTGCCCCATTCATCTTTGACTATACAGCATTTAATGTAGTGACTGTCTCAGTGTGTGTTCAATAATTTTCTGTTGAGATTGAGTCCAAGATGGTAAAGGAGTAGGAGACCTTAATTTCATCTAGTCCCATGTATTCAGCTAGATAGCTTTCAAACCATTCTGAACACCTGTGAACTCAAAGGGGGATCCAAGAAAAGAACAGCTCAACTCTACGAATAGAAAAGCGACCACTTTCTGCAAGGTAAGAGGTGGGGAGAACTGAATCTGAAGTGATATATGGGAGAATCCACCATGGGGGGAGAGAGCCTCCCTCAGCCAACTATCAGCAAGTGATAGAATAGTGGAGCACAAAATCAGAACTTTTAGAAGTCTGCTTTAGTGAGGGACATTGCTCAGGTGGCTAAACAGGGGGAGGAACAACTTGCTGGGTCAGTGTGGTTTCAGGATCCTCAGGGTCACAGAAGACCGGGGGTGCCTGAGTGCAGCAGAGCTCCCAGGTGTCTGAGTGGGGAAGCCAGCTACAAATAGTGAGACCAGGAGTGGGGTTGCCATAAACTGTGATCATCCAGCAGGGGCCTAATAAGTGGCAGAACTAGGGAGACCCACCTTCTTCACCAAAGATGAGTGCACTTCAGGAATCTGCTGGGTCTGGAGACTTGAAATGAGGTTGAATGACTGAGATAGAAACACTGCCAGGGGAGCATAGAATGTGGTCAGAAACCAAGGAGATGGGAGTGATTGACCGTTTTTCTCTTAGGGCTCACTGAGAAGTGGGGCCCCAAGCTTTCAGCTCTGGGGAGGGAGATTGGAAGGTGACCACATTCTTTCTCATCTTCTAAAGCTGCACAGAAAGCCTTTAGGGGAAAAAAGCCACATAGAGCAAACTGGAGCAGATTACTCAGCCTGGCCCCTGGCAAATGCAGTGCATTTCCACCAGGGGCAAAGACATTTGTGAAGCAATGCAACAGGCCCAACCCCCAGAAGATCTGCAAGAATCCAGCCAAGACCAAATTTACCAATCAAAGAGAACTGCAAAACTCCAGTGCAAGGGAAAGACACCAACATAGTCTCATGGTCATTCCCCCATGATTCTTTAGTCTTTCAGCTTTATTTTTTAAAGATTTTATTTATTTAGTTGACAGAGAGAGATTACAAGTAGGCAGAGAGAGGAGGAAGCAGGCTTCCCGCTGAGCAGGGAGCCCGATGCAGGCCTCGATCCCAGGACCCTGAGATCATGACCTGAGCCGAAGGCAGAGGCTTTAACCCACTGAGCCACCCAGGCGCCCAGCTTTATTTTTTTTTAATTTTCTTTATTTTTATTTTTTTAAATTTTTCTTTCCTTTTGCAAGTAACTTCTTATTTTATCAACTTCTTTATTTTTAATCTTTTTAAAATATTGATTTTTACAGTTACATTCCATCCCTTCATTTAATTTTACAGTTTAATTTTACACACTGGCACACTGGGTCTCAGTGTGTGTTCAATAATTTTCTGTTGAGATTGAGTCCATGTAATTTTACAATTACATTTAATTTTTACAATAACATTCCATCCCTTAATTTAATTTAATCTTATTTTGTGTGTATATATATATTTTATAAGTTTATATATATGTTTATATATATGTATATATGTGTGTGTGTATATATGTATATATATATAAGTTTGTGTGTGTATATATATACATATATATGTATATATGTATATATGTGTATATATCTATATGTATATGTATACATATATATTTTTTTCTTTCTTTAAAATTTTGGGATGAAGTTTCTACTGACAGACCAAAATATACCCAAAAGCTAGTGTATGGCTCTATTCTTTTCACCCGACTGATCATATTTTCTCTATATATATATTTTTTTCTTCTTCTTTTTTTGATTTTGTTTTTTTTTTTGTTTTGTATTATTTTATTAAAGACTTTTTTAAATTTTCATCTTTACACTTACATTCTATCCTTTCAAAATATTTAATTTTATTTTTCATTATCCTTTCAATATATTTAAATTTATTTTTGTATATATAAGTTTTTCTTCCTTTACAATTTTCAGATGGAGTTTCCTCTAACAAACTGATCAAAATACACTTGGGATAGTGTAATGGTCTGTTCTATTCACCTTTCTGTTTATATCTCTTCCTTTATTGTTGTTGTTGTTTTGTTGTTTTTCTTTCTGTTTTGTTTTTTCTTTTCTTCTAATTTCCATTTTTACAATTACATTCTATCCTTTCATTGTATTTGATTTTTCTTTTTTTTTAAGATTTTTTTTTAATTTATTTATTCAACAGAGAGAGAGTTCAAAAGTAGGCAGACAGTCAGGCAGAGAGAGAGGAGGAGGCAGGCTCCCTGCAAAGCAGAGAGCCTGATACAGGCCTCGATCCCAGGACCCTGGGATCATGACCTAAGCCGAAGGCAGAGGCTTTAATCCACTGAGCCACACAGGCGCCCTGATTTTTCTTTTGTACACATATCAGTTTTTCTTTCTTTAAAATTTTGGGATCTGGTTTTCTAAAAAAACTAACCAAAATACACACAGGATCCAGTGTATTCTGCTCACCTGTCTGATTATATTCTTTGTTTGTTTTTCCCAGTTTGGATCTCTTCTGATTTGTTTACTGTATATCTCTCTGGGGTTGTTGTTGCCATTTTGTATTTTGCTCTCTTGTTCAGCTATTCTCTGGACAGAAATATAAGAAGAAGAAACTGACCTCAGAAAAGACAACAAGAGGAAGCACTGACTGCCAGGGACCTAATCAATACGGATGTAAGTAAGTTGACAGAACTGAAGTTCAGAATAATGATTATAGAGATACTAACTGAAGCTTGGATAAAGCATAGAAGACACTAGGGAATCCCTGTTTGTAGAAATAAAAGAACAAAAATCTATTCAAATTGAAGTAAAAAAAGGCTATTTATTGAGATGCAATAAAAAATGGAGGTTCTAACTGCTAGGATGAATGAAGCAGAAGAGAGAATTAGTGATATAGATGAAAGATGGAAAATAAAGAAGCTGAGGAAAAGAAAGTTAAACAACACTGGATCATGAAGGAAGAATTCAAGAGATAAGCGAAATTATAAAGAGGAGCAATATTAGAATAATTGGGATTCTAGAAGAAGAAGAAAGAAAGAGAGGGGAAGAAGGCATATTCGAGCCAATTATAGTGGAGAACTTCCCTAATTCAGAGAAGTAAAGAGGCAGCAAAATTCAGGAGGCACAGTGAACCCCCCTCAAAATCAGTAAAAACAGGTCAACGCTCTCACATATCATAATGAAACTGACAAATCTCAAAGTTAAAGAGAAAATCCTGAAAGCAGCTTGGGATAAAAGGTCTGTAACCTACAAGGGTAGAAATATTAGATGGCAACAGACCTATCCATAGAGACTGAGCAGGCCAGAAAGAACTGGCATAATAAATTCAGGGTGTGAAATGAGAAAAATATTCAGCCAAGAATACTTTATCCAGCTAGAATGTCATTCAAAACAGGAGTGTTAAAAAGCTTCCAGGACAAACAGAAATTAAAAGAATTTATAATCACCAAACCAGCCCAATAAGAAGTATTGAAATGTGTACTTTAAGCAAAAAGAGACCACAAAAGTAACATAGACCGAAAAGAAACAGAAACAATATATAGTATCAGTCACCTTACAGGCAATACAATGGCACTAAATACATGTCTTTTAATAGTTATCTTGAATAAAAATGGCCTAAATACCCCAATCAAAAGACATAATGTATCAGATAGGATAAAAAAGCAAGACCCATCCATATGCTATCTACAGGAGACTAATTTTAGACCAAAGACACCTCCAGATTTAAAGTGAAGGGATGCAAAACAGTTTATCATCCTATTGGACATCAAAAGAAAGCTGAGGTGGCCATCTTCATATCAGAGAAATTAGATTTTAAACCAAAAAGTGTAATAAGAGATGAGGAAGGACACCATATCATAATTAAAGGGTCTGTCCAACAAGAATATCTAATAATTGCAAATATTTATACTCCTAACAGGGGAGCAGCCAATTATAAAAGTCAATTAATAACAAAATCAAAGAAACACATCAATAATAATGCAACAATAGTAGGGGGCTTTAACACCCCCCACACTGCAATGGACAAATCACCTGAGCAGAAGATCAAGGAAATGAGGGCTTTGAATGACACACTGTATCAGATGGACTTCACAGATATATTCAGAAAATTCCATCCCAAAGCAACAGAATACATATTCTTCTTAAGTGTACGTAGAATATTCTCCAGAATAGATCACATCCTGGGTCACAAATCAGGTCTCAACCAGTACCAAAAGAAGGGGATCATTCCCTGAATATTTTCAGACCACAATGTTCTGAAACATGAACTCAATCACAAAAGTTGGGAAGAATTCAATTATGTGGAGGATGAAGAACATCCTACTAAAGAATGAATGGTCAAACAGGAAATTAAAGAAAAACTAAAAAAAAGTCATGGAAACAAATGAAAATGAAAACACAATGGTTCAAAATCTTTGGGATGCAACAAAGGAGGTCCTAAGAGGGAAGTATACAGCACTATAAAATTTTACGAATAAACGACAAAGGTCTCAAATACACAACATAATCCTACACCCAAAGGAGTAGGAAAAAGAACAACAAATAAAGCCTAAACCCCAAAGGGCAAGAGAAATAATAAAGTTTAGAACAGAAATCAATGAAATGGAAACCAAAAAACATTCCAACAGATCAAAGAAACTAGGTGATAGTTACTGAAAGAATTTATGATTGACAAACCCCTGTCCAGACTTATCAAAAAGAAAAGAGAAAGGCCCCAGATGACTAAAATTAGGAATGAAAGAGGAGAGCTCACAACCAACATTGAAGAAATACAATTCTATGAGCATATTATGAACAACTTTATGCCAACAAATTAGACAATCTGGAAGAAATGGAAAATTCCTAGAGATGTATAAACTACCAAAATTGAGTCAAGAAGAAATAGAAAACCTGACAGACATAACCAGCAAGGAAATTGAAGCAGTAATCAAAAATATCCCAACAAACAAGAGCCTAGGGCCAGATGGTTTCCCAGGGAAATTCTACCAAATATTTAAAGAAGAATTAATACCTATTGTTCTGAACCTATTTTATAAAATCAAAATGGAAATAAAGCTTCAAAAATTCTTTTTATGTGGCCAGAATTACCCAGATCCCAAAACTAGACAAAGATCCCACCAAAAAGGAGAAATACAGACCATTATCCTTGATGAACATGGATGCAAAAATTCTCACCAAGAAACTAGCCAATAGAATCCAACAGTACATTAAAATGATTATTCACCATGTCCAAGTGGGATTTATTCTTGTGCTGCAAGGTTGGTTCAACATTGGCAAATCAATCAATGTGATACATTACATAAATAAAAGAAAGAACAAGAACCATATGATCCTCTCAATAGATGCTGGAAAGTATTTGACAAAGTACATCGTCCTTTCTTGATTAAAACTTTTCAGAGTGCAGGGATAAAGGAACATTCCTCAATATCATAAAAGCAATCTAGGAAAAGCCAAAGGTAAATAAAAAAAAAAAATGGGGAAAAGCTGAGAGCTTTTGCCCTAAGGCCAGGAACTCAGCAGGGATGTCCAATGTCACAACTGTTGTTCAGTATAGTATTAGAAGACCTACTCTCAGCAATCAGACAACAAAAATGAATAAAAGGCATCTGAATCAGCAAAGAAGTCAGATTCTCACCTTTTGCAAATGACACAGTACTCTATGTGGAAATCCCAAAAGACTCCACCCAAAATTCCTAGGATTCACATAGCAAATAATTAAGTGGCTGGATATAAAATCAATGCACAGAAATCAGTTGCATTTCTATACAACAACGAGACAGAAGAAAGTGAACATAAGGATTCAATCCCATTTACAGTTTTACTCAAAACCATAAAATACCCAGGAACAAACCTAACCAAAGAGGTAAAGGATCTGTAATCACAAAACCATAGAATATTCATGAAATAAATTGAGAAAGACACAAACAAATGGGAAAACATTCCATGACGTTGGATTGGAAGAATAAGTATTGGTATAATGTCTATGTTACTTAGACCAACCTACACATTCAAAGCAATCCTTATCAAAATACCATCAACTTTTTTCACAGAACTGGAATAAATAATCCTAAAATTTGTATGGAACCAGAAAAGACCTCAAATCACCAGGGGAATGTTGAAAAAGAAAACCAAAGCTGGGGGACATCACAATGCCTGACTTCAAGCAACATTACAAATTTGTAATCATCAAGACAGCATGGTACTGGCACAAAAACAGATAGATAGATCAATGGAACAGAATAGAGAACCCAGAAATGGACCCTGAACTCTATGGTCAACTAATATTCAACAAAGAAGGAAAGAATATCCAATGGAAAAAACAGTCTCAAAACAAAACAAAACAAAACAAAACAAAGAAAACAATCTCTTCGAACTCAGCCACAGTAACTTCTTCCTAGAACATTGCCAAAGGCAAAGGAAACAAAGGCAAACATGAACTGTTGGGACTTCATCAAGATAAACAGCTTTTGCACAGCAAAGGAAACAGTCAACAAAACCAAAAGACAACGAATAGAATGAAAAATGATATTTGCAAATGACATATCAGATAAAGGTCTGGTATCCAAAATCTATAAAGGACGTATCAAACTCAACACCCAAAGAACAAATAATCCAATCAAGAAATGGGCAGAAGACATGAACAGACATTTCTGCAAAGAAGACATCCAAATGGCCAACAGATACATGAAAAAGTGCTCAACATCACTCAGCATCAGGGAAATAAAAATCAAAACCTTAATGAGATAATACTTTACCTTTAGAATGGCTAAAATTAAGAAGTCAGGAAATGAAAGATGTTGGCAAGGATGCCCAGAAAGGGAAACCATCTTACACTTTTGGTGGGAATGCAAGCTGGTATAGCCACTCTGGAGAACAGTATGGAGTTTCCTCAAAAAGTTGAAAAGAGAGCTACCTTATGACCCAGGAAACGCAGTAGTGGGCATTTACCTTAAGTATGCAAATGTAGTGATCTGAAGGGCACCTTCACCCCAATGCTTATAGCAGCAATGTCCACAATAGACAAACTATAGAAAGAGCCTAGATGTCCATTTACAGATAACTGGGTAAATAACATGTGGTATATATATACAACAGAATATTAGCCAGCCATCAAAAAATGAAATCTTGCCACTTGCAATGACATGGATGGAACTAGAAGATATTATGCTAAACGAAATAAGTTAATCAGAGAAGGACAATTATCATAGATCTCACTGATATGTGGAATTTAAGTAACAAAACAGAGAATCATAGGGGAAGGGAGGGAAAATTAAGACAAAATCAGAGTGAGACAAAGCATAAGAGACTTAATCTTAGGAAACAAACTGGGTTGCTGGAGGGAAGGGGGTGGTGGGATGAGGCAACTGTGTGGTGCACATTGTGGTGGACAATACCCATAATGAGCACTGGGTATTATATAAGACTGATGAATCACAGACCTGTTTTCCTGAAATAAATAATATATTATATGTTAATTAATTGAATTTAAATTTAAGAATGAAAAAAAATCTGTTGAATTGGACTGTAAGGGGGAAAAACTAGTAGTCATAGGAGTTAGTATAAGAAACCTAAATCTGTATGTCTCCAGAGTTTATATTCCAGGATCATTTATGCTGTTGTCTGGAATTTTGAGCTGAAGCATGTACATATACTTTAAGAAAAACACGTATACAGCTTAAACAATGCCAATGAGAACTATATTGGAAATACCAAAGAATAAAATATCAAAGACAAGTTATGAAACATTAGGAAAAGGGTTTTTCTGTGTCTGGGGATTATTGGGTTGATTATCTAAATGTGTGCAACTTTTTGAACTATGAGGTTTTAAAGATTTAAGGGAAAAACAAAAGCCTCTGTAAACAGCTCATTCACTACAAAGTATTTTAAAAAGAATCAGTAATCAGAGTCTATAACCAGAAAAATTCGGATTGTTTTGAATGTAAGGTTAAACATAATATAAGCACCTCCAAGAGTGGTATCCTTTATTATCTATATTATAAAACTAGTTGAATCAAAATGTCCTTAGTTAACAGATTATTGAGAGACAACATTTCTAGGAAAAGTACATTAATAGAGAGAGAGAGAGTGTGTGTGTGTGCTTGCACGAGTTGCTGCTACTAAACCAATTTCACAATTTTATTTATGATATATAAGCTTGCTTTCATTCACTCCCTTTATGCTTTGTTAAACTGAATAAAAATGAGGAAAATGTCAAAACCCTTGACACTTCAACACCCTTCATCTCAGTTAATCCTCACAATATCAATAATGATATGGCCAATATTATTTTGTCTATTTTGCAGATGTGGAAATAGTAGCACAAGGAGACTTGTGTCAAAGTAGAATTAGAACCTACTTTCCTGGTAGTTGGGGCCATTTTTTCTTCCTCTAATAAGACAATGATCTGGACATTTTGGTCCAATTTCTCTGCTTTAGTGTCTACTCATCCACTTTCTAGTCATTCTAACAGATAAAAGTACTGACAGTTGTTGGAAAGAGTTACCAAACCAAAAATAAAGGAAAATCAAAACAACAGAGAAAAACAGATTAAGAAACAAAAATCACCCAATTATTTTTTTCATAATTTAAATTAAATTAGCCAACACATAGTACATCACTAATGTTCAAAGATTCGTTAGTCTTGTATAAAACCCAGAGCCCATCACATCACATGCCCTACTTAATGCCCATCACCCATGTAACCCACCGCCCCCAATTCACCTCCCTTCTGTAACCCTCAGTTTGTTTCCTAGAGTCAAGGGTCTCTCATTGTTTTTCTCCTTCTCTGATTTGTGCCCATTCAGTTTTCCCTCCCTTCCCCTGTGATCCTCTGCACTATACCTTATATTCCACATATGAGTGAAACCACATGATAATTGTTTTTCTCAGACTGACTTATTTCACTTAGCATAAACCCCTCCAGTGCCATCTACGTCTATGTAATTGGTAGGTATTCATCATTTCTGATGGTTGAGTAATATTCCATTGTATATATGTACCACATCTTCATCCATTCATCTGTTGAAGGACATCTCAGCTCCTTCCACAGTTTGGCTATTGTGGACATTGCTAATATGAACATTGGGATGCAGGTGCCCCTTCAGATCATTGCATTTGAATCTTTGGGGTAAATGTCCAGTACTGCAATTGCTGGGTTGTAGGGAATCTCTCTTTTTAACTTTTTGAGGAACCTCCATACTGTTTTCCAGAGTGTCTGTACCAGCTTGCATTCCCACCAAGAGGGTAATAGGGTTCCCCTTTTTCCACATCCTTGACAAAATTTGTTGCTTCCTATCTTGTTAATTTTTGCCATTCTAACTTGTATAAGGCAGTATCTCATTGTGGTTTTGATTTGTATTTCCCCAGTGGCTAGTGATGTTGAACATTTTTTCATGTGTCTGTTAGCCATTTGTATGTCTTCTGTGAAGAAGTGTCTGTTCAGATCTTCTGCTCATTTTTTAACTGGATTGTGTGTGTGTGTGTGAGTGTGTGAGTGTGTGTGTGTGTGTGTGTGTGTGTGTGTTGAGTTTGAGAATTTCTTTATAGATCTTGGATACCAGCCCTTTATCTGATATGTCATTTGTAAATATGTTCTCCCATTCTGTGGCTTGCCTTTTAGTTTTATTGACAGTTTCCTTTGCTTTGCAGAAGATTTTTATCTCGTTGAAATCCCAGTAGTTCATCTTTGCCTTTGTTTCCCTTGTCTTTGGTGATGTTTCTAGGAAGAAGTTGCTGTGGTTGAGGTCAAAGAGGTTGCTCCCTGTGTTCTCCTCAAGGATTTTGATAGATTACTGCCTCACAATTAGGTCTTTCATCCATTTTGAGTTTATCTTTGTGTATGGTGTAAGAGGGTGGTCGAGGTTCATTCTTATTCATGAGGCTATCCAAGTTTCCCAACACCATTTATTGAAGAGACTGTTTTTTCCATTGGATATTCTTTCCTTCTTCATCGAAGATTATTTGTCCATAGAGTTCAGGGTCCATTTCAGGGTTCTCTATTCTGTTCCATTGATCTATGTATCTGTTTTTGTACCAGTACCATACTGTATTGATGATTACAGCTTTGTAATGTTGCTTGAAGTCAGGCATTGTGATGTCTCCCAGCTTTGGTTTTCTTTTTCAACATTTCCCTAGTGATTCAGTGTCTTTTCTGGTTCAATACAAATTTTAGGATTATTTATTCCAGCTCTGTGAAAAAAGTCGATGCTATTTGGACAAGGATTGCATTGAATGTGTAGATTGCTCTGGGCAATATAGATATTTTACCAATATTTATTCTTCCAATCCATAAGCATGGAATGTTTTCCCATCTCTTTGTGACTTCCTCAATTTCTTTCATAAGTGTTCTGTAGTTTTTAAAGTACAAATCTTTTGGCATTTTGTTTAGGATTGTTCCTAGGTATTTATGGTTTTCGGTGCTATTGTAAATGGAACTGATTCCTTAATTTCTCTTTCTACAGTTACATTGTTAGTGTATAGAAAAGCAGCTGATTTCTGTGTATTGATTTTGTATCCTGCCACATTACTGAATTGCTGATATATGTGTTCTAACAATTGTGGGTGGAGTCTTTTGGATTTTCCACGTAAGTATCATGTCATCTGTGAAAATTGAGAGTTTGACTTCTTTGATAATTTCACTGGCTTTTATTTTGTTTTGTTGTCTGATTGCTGAAGCTAGGACTGCTAGTAAAATTTTGAACAATTGTGGTGAGAGTGGGCATTCCTGTTGTGTTCCTGACCTTAGGGAAAGCTCTCTGTTTCTCCCCATTGAGAATTACAGTCTCTGTGGGCTTCTCATATACGACTTTTATGATATTGAGGAGTGTTCTCTCTATTCTTACACTTTGAGGAGTTTTAATCAAAAATGGATCTTGCATTTTGTTAAATGCTTTTTCTAAATCAGTTGAGAGGATCCTATTGTTCTTGTCTTTAGCTAATGTGCTCTATCACGTTGATTGGTTTCTTTTATTTTTTCTTTTATTTTTTTTTAAGATTTTATTTATTTATTTGACACAGAGAGAGAGATTACAAGTAGGCAGAGAGGCAGGCAGAGAGAGAGGAGAGAGGAGGAAGCAGGCTCCCTGCTGAGCAGAGAGCCCAATGCGGGCCTCGATCCCAGGACCCTGTGATCATGACCTGAGCCGAAAGCAGAGGCTTTAACCCACTGAGCCACCCAGGCGCCCCGTTGATTGGTTTCTGAATGGTGAACCACTCTTGCATTCCAGGAATAAATCACGCCTGGTCATGGTGGCAAATAATCCTTTTAAAGTACTGTTGGCTAGTGTCCTGTTATAGTGGTCCTATTGGCTAGTGTCTTGGTGAGTATTTTGGCATCCATGTTCATCAGCGATATTGGTCTGTAATTCTCCTTTTTGGTGGGGTCTTTGGTTTGGGGATCAAACCAAATGGAGGCCTCATAGAATGATTTTGGAAGTTTTCTTTCCAATTGTATTTTTATTTTTTTAAACAGCTTCAGTATAATAGGTATGATTTCTTCTTTAAATATTTGGTAGAATCCCCCTGGGAAGCGATTTGGCCCTTGACTCTTGTTTGTGGGAGGTTTTTGATTACTGCTTCAATTTTCTTGATGGTTATCGTTCTGTTTTTCAGATTGTCTATTTCTTCCTGTTTCAGTATTGGTAGTTTATAAGTTTAAAGGAATGCATGTAATTCTTCCAGATTGCCTAATTTGCTGGCATATATTTGCTCATAATATGTTGTTAAAATTCTCTGTATTTCCTTTGGTGTTTGTCAAGATCTCTCCCCTTTCAGTCCTGATTTTATTGATTTGGGTCTTTAACTTTTCTTTTGGATAAGTCTAGCCAGAGATTTATCAATCTTATCTATTCTTTCAGAGAACCAGCTTCTAGTTTCATTGACCTGTTCTACTGTTCTTCTGGTTTCTATTTCATTGATTTCTGCTTTAATCTTTACTATTTCTCTTCTCCTGCTCTGTTTGGTATCCCCCCCCTTCTTTCACAAGGTCATTCAGGTGTAAGGTTAGTTTGTGCATTTTAGATTTTTCTAATTTTTTGACAGATTTGTATTGTAATATACTCTCATCTTAGGAGTGACTTTGTTATGTCCCCTAGGTTTTGAATAGATGTGATTTCATTCTCATTAGCTTCCATGAATTTTTAAAATTCTTCTTTAATTTCCTGGTTGAACCAATCATTCTTTAGTAGGATGCTCTTTAATCTCCAAGTGTTTGAGTTCCTTCCAAATTTCCTCTTGTGATTGAGTCCAAGTTTCAAAGCATTGTGGTCTGAAAATATGCAGGGAATAATCTCAATATTTTCATAACCATTGAGACCTGATTGTGACCCAATATGTGATCTATCCTGGAGAATGTTCCACATGCAGTTGATACAAATGAGTGTTCTGTTGTTTTAGGATGGAATGTTTTGTCTATATCTGTGAAGTCCTTCTGGTCCAGTGCATCATTCAGTATCCCTGTGTCTTTGTTGATATTTTTCTTAGATGATCTGTCCATTGCTGTGAGTGGAATGTTGAAGTCCTCTCCTATGAATGCATTATTATCAATATGTGGTGTTTGTTTGTTTGTTTTGGTTATTAATTGGTTTATATAATTGGCTGCTCCCATTTTAGGGGCATAGATATTTACAATTGTTAGATTTTCTTGTTGGGTAGACCCTTTAAGTATGATATAATGTCCCTCTACATCTCTTACTACAGTCTTTGGTTTAAAATCTAATTTGTCTGATATGAGAATTGCTACTCCAGCTTTCTTTTGATGTCCGTCGGAGTGGTAAATTGTTCTCCATCTCCTCACTTTCAATCTGGAGGTGACTTTAAGTTCTAAATGAGTTTCTTGTAGACAACATATAGATGAGTCCTGCTTTTTTATCCAATATGATACCCTGTGTCTTTTGATTGGAGCATTTAGTTCATTTACTTTCAACATAACTATTGAAAGATATTAATTTGATGCCATTGAATTGCCTGTAAAGTCCCTGTTTCTATAGATTGTCACTGTTTCTTTCTGGTCTATTTTACTCTTGGGCTCTCTCTTTGCTTAAAGGGTCCCCCTTAATTTTTCTTGCAGGGATGATTTAGTGGCCACATATTCTTTCAGTTTTTGTCTGTCCTGGAAGCTCTTTAACTCACTTTCCATTCTGAATAACCACCTTGCTGTATATAGTATTCTTGTCTGCATGCTCTTCTCATTTAGTATCCTGAATATTTCATTCCAGCCCTCTTTGGCCTGCCAGGTTTCTGTGGATTCATCTGATATTAGTGTGATGTTCCTTCCTCTTTAGGTAAGGTGCCTTTTGTCTTGAGCTGCTCTCAGGATTTTTTCTTTTTTCTCTAAAATTTGTAAGCTTTAGTATTATATATTGGGGTATTGATCTATTTTTATTGATTTTTGGAGAAGTTCTCTGTGCCTCTTGGACGTGAATACTTGTTTCCTTCCCCGGACTAGGAAAGTTCTCAGCTATAATTTTCTTGAATACATCTTCTAGCTCTCCCTCTCTCTCTTCACCTTCAGGTATCCCAGTAATTCTGACATTTGTTCATTTCAGTGCATCATTAATTTCTTGAACCCTTTCTTCATGGCCTCTTCATTACTTTTCTCTTTTTTCTTCAATTTCCTTGCTTTCCATCAGTCTATCTTCTAGATCACTTACTCTCTCTTCTGCCTCATTCATTCTAGCTGTTAAAACATCCAATTTAGACTGCATCTCTGTTGCAACATTTTAAATTTTGACCTAATTTCTTTTTTTTAAAGATCGATTTATTTATTTATTTATTTATTTATTTATTTATTTATTTGACACAGAGAGAGAGATTACAAGTAGGCAGAGAGGAGGGCAGAGAGACAGAGAGTGGAGGAAGCAGACTCCCTGCCCAGCAGAAAGCCCGATGCGGGCCTCGATCCTAGGACGCTGAGATCATGACCTGAGCCGAAAACAGAGGCTTTAACCCACTGAGCCACCCAGGCGCCCAAATTTTGACCTTATTTCATCTCATTTTTTAAATAAGAGATTTTATGTTGTCTTTATGGTTTTTTTTTCAAGCCCGGTTTTTAACTTTATTATTGTTATTCTAAATTCCATCCCTGATATCTTACTTATATCCATATCAACAAGATCTGTGGCAGAGAATATTACCACTGGTTATTTCTTTTGTTACGAATCCCTCCTTCTAGTTATTTTCCCCAGACAAGAATGGGTGAGCAAGTGAGCAGAATCCAAAATATCAACCATGAACGAAGCAAAATACACAGTAGACAAATCTGAAAAAGTTGGAAGCCAAAACACAAACACAAACAAAAGAAAGCAAAAAAGAAAAAGAAAAAAATGGTGGGGAGAGAATATAATCTCACAGGGTAGACAAAGCAGGATGATTCACTTGTTCCTGAGTGAATTTTGGTCTCTGTGTTAGAAGACACTAATTCCCAAAATCATAATGAAAGCAAAACTTTATATATAAAGTTTTATACATTATATATATATATATATATATATATATATATATATACCAAAATAACATTGAATAGAGTGAAAAAAGGACAATAATAAACCACATATCTATAAAATGTAGATGTAAAAAAAGTCAAAAAAGAATTTAGAAAGAGAATTGGTTATATAAGAAACTAGTTGCAATGGGAAAAAAGAAATAAAAACTTTAGACTGAGAGAGAAACAAATCATGAGGAAAAAAAAATCCTGAAGCTCAATATACTATTCTCCTCTGGCTCTGGAGTTTTACAGTACTGTGGGTTCCATAAACTGGTTGTCTTACCTGTTCTTCCAGTTTATCTTCTGGGAGAGGGATCTGCTGTGCTGCTTTTCAGGTGTCTTTGCCTGGGTGGAGTTGCACTATCCTTTGCCAGGGGCCTGGGATCAATTTACACTGGTCCTCTGTGTGGCTTTTCTTTTTTTCCTGAAGTCTTTCTGTGCCTCTTAAGAGGATCATAATAAAAGTGTCCCTGCCCTGAACTCCAGCCCCAGAGAAGAAAGTTCACTGTACCTGCTCTTCAGTAAACCATCTGGGACAAACAGTCTTCACTTTTGTGTGTGACAAACTCTGCAGACTCCTGCAGGTGTGTGTCTATAGGAATCCTCGGGGGAGTCTGAGAGACTTTTTTACTGCCCTTTGTGTGCCCTGGGGTTGAGAGTGGACTCTGGCTCCTGCAGATATCTGCTCTGCTGCTGCTGCTGGGGGATGGCCGAGTGTCGCCCTATTGTCATTTCTGGTTGACACACCCATCTCACTTCTTCCAAGGGATGGCAGATAGTCCACACATTTCAGTCCTTTCCAGGGTGCTCAGGTGGAGAACGGTCTCCTGATCAGCCCCACTCACAGTTTATAGTTGAGAGTCCCTTCCTGAGCTTGATGTGGGAAACAGAGGCAGAAGAAAAATTATTAAATTTCTTTACTACCTACAACCCATTGACAAGTCCTTGAAACTGGTAGACTGACATTCCTCTAGGGACTCAACTGCCTCAATGTTAATACTTTGCTAAGGGCAAAAGGCAATCCTAGACTGACACTCCCCCCCAACCCCCAGTCAGGATCCTGTAAGTCTACTTTAATGTGTAAAAATTCCTTTGGAAATTCCCTTTATCTCTAAATCCCCAAGATACATGTTAGCAATCATCCCCCAAGCATATGGCCCACTGATACATCTGAAGGGCCTCATGACTAAAGTTTTATTAGATGGTAATAAATGACCTTTTCCCAACAATAGCTAGCCCTTTCAAGGTCCTGGAAACCTTGCTTCCAAAACTCCTTAGAGACTTACGCTATCCCTAACCCCCTCCCAACTTGAAAGTATATAATGGGCCACTCTTCATGACACCAGTGTAGCTCTTTCTGCCCACGGGTCCTGTCCCATGCTTTAATAAAATCACCTTTTTGCACCAAAGACATCTCAAGAATTCTTTCTTGCCCATTGACTTTGAACCCTAACATTGTCTTTCCTACATTGTATGGCACCCAGACATGGGGCTTTGAGTCCAGAATCTCTTCTGGACTCTGAACTGCAGTGTAAACTTGATGAGTACTTTCTCTTCTCTTCCTTTACTCTCATTCAGGGGCCCTTCAATGAGTACAGTCTTATTGGAACACTTTCATGGTGATTGCTCAGACTACAATCCTCTAGCTTGCGGCTACTCTGTGGGGGAAGAGAAAGCCTGCCTTTTGGCTGGAAGCTAGTACCCTGGCCAGAATGGTAAAAAAGACCCAGAAACTTGATAACCTTTCTTTATTCCTGTCCTTATAGAAAGTTGTCTTTCTTGGGCATGGGGCAGCCACCTAAGTCACAGATGGCTGCCAATCTCAAGACTCCTGTGTGAGGTTTCCTCCTGATTGATCTAATGTGATCCCTTTCACATCCCTGGTCTAGCAGCTTCTTACCACAGGACCTCCAATGGGAGCCAGCTGAAACTAGTACCTTATGGAATTAAAACCCAACCTGGGACCATTTCTTAAGGAAGTTGGCTGTAAGACCACATGTGTTGGAATGTCATTTAGATCATGATGGACTTCCATCTTTACTGTTTTCCATTGCTCTCCTCTACTAACTACTTAAGCTACAAAATTAGATAATTTCCCCATGTAAAATTTTTCTTGTGTTTTACATTGGTTAAAACAGTGGGTTTTTCAAGGCATGACCTTTTATGGCATGACCTTCAAGGCAAGGTAAAATACCTTCGAGGGAGGTAAAATAAGGTGAGACCTTCACAACATGACCTGCAAGGCATGATATTTCAGTCCATATGGCAGGCACCCATCTGCAGCCTAGGATACAATGCAGAAGAGGGGAGATGCTAACATCCTTCCTACAGGCGTCTTTATCAGCAGCAGTGATCATAGAGATTTTGTTCAGATGATGCCTCAGGTTTCTTTGACACCAGGAACATCTGACATATCCTGCACGGGTTGCCACCTGGGAGTCGGAGGGAATTTTCTAGATAATGGACCTTCTCTTTTCTTCAGTTCCCAGGGCCTTTTAACACACTGGAAACAATTTGGATTGTGAAATTTAGGAAAGGACTGAGCTCCTATAACACTCATGGACTCAGTAGAATCTGTCAGTTAGATCTCTTCTGCAGGAAATAGAGCAGAATGTGTTTGCCCAAATGTGTGTGTGTGTGTGTCTGGCTTGAAAATCCCTCCTGACATATTGAATGACAATGATCTAAATAGGCCTCCTCCTAGTAAATCCAGGTTGTTGGCGGAAACACAGGCCATCCCTATCAAAGGGGATTCTCTCTCACTCACTGTTCCTCTTAATAGTTGTGGGGGCTTCTCCCTCATTCATTTCTCAGGATAATGGTTAATTATTGTAGCCAACTGTGGTTGGCTATAAAACCGGGAACCCTTTCTCTGACTTCCAGCAGCACTTTGCCTCTTCTGTCTCCGCCTCCTCCTTCTCCTGTTTCTGTACCACCTTGGGTGTGGCTTCTTTACCAACCTGTTGCCTCAAGCACAATGACTCCTTCACCCTTTACTGTCAAGGAACAGAATAGCACCCCCTGGACCTAACACCACCAACTCCAGATTTCCCCACCAGTGTCTCAGATAAAAATTGACAATAGAGAGGACCCAGGTGGAACTTAATTCAGTATTTAAACTAAAGTAAGTTTGTTGGTTTAATTAAGACAGGCATGTCTTTTAAGTTATCAGCAGTAAACGTGAAACTTTTTTTCTATCGAAGTTTGCTAAAGGTCAAATAAGTTCATATTATCTCTGTTGCAATTTGTTAGGAAAAAGACAACTTGAAATGATGTGGGTTTTTTTAAAGATTTTATTTATTTATTTGACAGAGGCAGAGATCACAAGTAGGCAGAGAGGCAGGCAGAGGAAGAGTGGGAAGCAAGCTCTCTGCCAAGCAGAGAGCCCGATGCAGGGCTTGATCCCAGGACCCTGGGATCATGACCTGAGCCAAAGGTAGAGGCTTAACCCACTGAGCCACACAGGTGCCCCTGGAATGATGGTTAATTGTCTATCTTGTGAAAGTTTTCATAGATAATTGCTAAGATAGCTTTCAAAGTCTTTGGTAACTTAAAACTTTAAAGTTTTACTTGGATGATAAATGGGATTAAAGTCTTAGGACATCTAGGTCTTCTCCAAATAGGATAAAATGCTAAATCATTGATAACTCAACATAGGTTTGTGCTTTTGACTTCTTATTTCAAAGAAACTAAGGATATTTAAATATGCTGGTAAACATGTTTTGTGCAAAAAAGCAGTTGTTTTTCCACTTGTAGATTTCCAGATATATTTTCTTACATCTCAGACTGAATTCATGGGTGTTCAGAATGCTTTGATAGTTATTCAGCTAAACTCAAGGGACCAGATGAAATGAGGTCCTCTACACTTCTGCCACCATGCCTCACACCACCAATTACTTTTGTACTATTAAATTAATGGTGTTTTTATTAATGAGGCTGAAGGACCTAAATCTGTTCAGCTACCCTTCCCCCATTCCCCCATTCCTCCATTTCCCCCACTGACTTTAAGAGCCACTAGCAGCCATTAGAATTACGCCAGGATTAAGAGCTGTAGGAGAATCGGCTTAAAGGAATTTGAGAGCTGTGTTTGGTGTTTTTTATCTTTTTTAAACCCTTAAACATCAAAATGTGTATGCCTTTTTTTTAAAAGATTTTATTTATTTATTTGACAGAGAGACAGACAACAAGTAGGCAGAGAGGCAGTCAGAGAGAGAAGGAAGCAGGCTCCCTGCTGAGCAGAGAGCCCTATGAGGGACTCAATCCCAGGACCCTGAGATCATGACCTGAGCGGAAGGCAGAGGCTTAACCCACTGAGCCACCCAGGGGCCCAAAATGTGTATGCTTTACATAAGTAATTATCTCCAGCAAACTCTGACCTTTGTTTATTTAAAATATCTTTGAGGTGAACAGAAATTCCTACAGGGCAAAAGAGTAGCCACAGCAGGACAAATAGAAACTTCATATGCATGTTGGAATGATCAGGGGTGTGTGTGTGTGTGTGTGTGTGTGTGTGTGTTCACACGTGCACACACACATGTCTGCATATTCCTCTTTTTTATGTTCAAGGGGAGATTTTTTCTTTTTCTTTTTTAATTTTATTTTTTCAGTGATCCAAGATTCAGATTCATTGTTTATGCACCACACCCAGTGCTCCATGCAATACGAGCCCTTCTTAATACCCACCACCAAGCTCACCCATCCTCCCACCCACCTCCCCTCCATAACCCTCAGTTTGTTTCTCAGGGTACACAGTCTCTCATGGTTCACATCCCCCTTCGATTTATCCCAATTCACTTTTCCTTTCTTTCTCCTAGAGACCTCCATTTTATTCCTTATGTTCCACAGGTAAATGAAACCATATGATAATTGACATTCTCTGCTTGACTTATTTCACTCAGCATAATCTCCTCCAGACCCGTCCATGTTGATACAAAAGTTGGGTATTCATCATTTTTGGTGACTGAGTAACATTCCATTGTATATATGGACCACATCTTCTTTGTACATTCATCTGTTGAAGGGCATCTCTGCTCTTTCCACAGTTTGGCGATTGTGGCCATTGCTGCTATGAACATTGGGGTACATATGGTCCTTCTTTTCACTATATCTGTATCTTTGGGGTCAATACCCTATAGTGCAATTGCAGGGTCATAGAGTAGCTCTATTTTTAATTTTTTGAGGCATCTCCACACTGTTTTCCAAAGTGGTTGCACCAACTTGCATTCCCACCAACAGTCAAAGAGGGTTCCCCTTTCTCCACATTCTCTCCAACACTTGTTGTTTCCTGTCCTGTTGATTTTGGCCATTCTAACTGGTATAAGATGGTATCTCAATGCAGTTTTGATCTGAGTTTCCCTGATGGATAGTGATGATGAACATTTTTTCATGTGTCTGTTGGCCATTTGTATGTCTTCTTTGGAGAAGTGTCTGTTCATATCTTGTGCCCATTTTTTTGACATGATTATCCGTTTTTTGGGTGATGAGCTTGAGAAGTTCTTTATAGGTCTTGGATATCAGCCCTTTGTAGTGTCATTTGCAAATATCTCCTCTCATTCTGTGGGTTGCCTCTTTGTTTTGTTGACTGTTTTCTTTGCTGTTGTCTGCATATTTCTTAAACTGGCATCAGTATGGATGAAGATAAAGTTAAACGTCTTGCAAAACATGAAGAAGCAAAACATCTTTGCATTACTGGAAGAGATTTCCAATTCATTAAGAACTTTTTAATTACTTTAAAACTTCAATTTAACAAAGCCAGCAGAATGATAGCATTGGCAGTTTCTTAATCATTTTTATCAAACTCTTTAACAGATTCACCTATGAAGAGAATATAATCTATCTGAAATTTCCTGGGATTATTAACCATTTGAAATGTTGAGAGTTTTGTACGGGTGAATCCATCAAACAGAAATATGCATCTTTACGACTGAAGGGATTACTGGTTCACTGACCCATGATTATTTTCCTAAATGAAAATCACAATTATCAAAATGGAGTAAACACTTCCTTAAAAATTCCATAATTCAAATAAAATCAAACTTGATTTGCTTAGAAATCCCACCCCCCCCAATGCCGAGGACTGCATTACAGCTGCAACTGCAGGATTATCATGAGATTAACAAACTGTGAGATTTTTTGATCAGATGTTAGACTTTGCCATGGCAGAGAAAGCACTCTGTAGGAGAAGCATCAATTTGTGCACAGGGATGGAAGCAATTTGTCTGAATTTTGCTTGTCTTCTCAGGTGAGCCTAACACAGTGAACCCTAAATTTCAAGTTAAAATTTAAAAGTAGTACCGGGCATTCAGCTGGATACACACTGTCAAGGAATGGATCATCTATATACATTCTCTTAACTTATAATTGGTTGGCTTTTTCTCTGAAGTGGCTAATGCAGGATTTCCAGATACCTTTGTTAAATGCCCTAATAGTCAAAATTTTCTAAAAGCTCCCAGGGGTGTTTTATATATGCTCATGAACCTGGTAAATTGTTGATTGCATTTCTACACTCTCTGTGTTCTGCTTTCTCTACCTCCAGTGATATACATGAATGAGTTTTCTTGTGTTAGGGGAAGAGTGACTGTGGGCATTCTTCTCTGTCAGGATTCCTTGTCACATTTATTAAAAACACCATTTCATCCCACAATGGTGCATGTTCTTTGTATTACTCAATATTCTTTAATCTCCCTATGTTGATTGTAAGAATGAAATCAATGTCTCCCTCTCATGTAAGTTTTAGACTTTTCTTCACATGAATATTCCAATATTTCTCACATTATTTAGGAAAACTATTTTTTAATTTTTTTCCCTTACTTAAAATGAGGTCTCCTGCCCCCCTCCCGACATGAGGCACATAAGATTCAGTCTGTAACATGAAGAGTCTACAGAAAAATCCAAGTGATTAAACATCACATTTTCTAGAGTTTCACATGCTTCCAAATCTTTCTTCTCTTAGAGAAATGGCTCAGGCCCATGTGCAAATAGATTTTAATCAGGGATTGTGCCAAAAA
This sequence comes from Ailurus styani, assembly GCA_002007465.1. Taxonomy (NCBI): domain Eukaryota; kingdom Metazoa; phylum Chordata; class Mammalia; order Carnivora; family Ailuridae; genus Ailurus; species Ailurus styani. The sequence continues at coordinate 120,350 of LNAC01000650.1, read as the reverse complement.
TTGGCACTTCCCAGATACATAAAGAAAAGTAGGAGCAACTAAAAAAAAGTAGAAGCAACTAACATGAAGTCTCAGTGATATTTGTTCTTATATGGAGTTGCTAATGAGTACAGGAATATGGGTGAAGGGATGTTGAAATCCCACCAACTTAGTGTGCTTTCAATTTTACCTTGTTTTTCTATGAGACTGACTGTATAAAAGGTGGTGTAAATGTAGTCTAATACAACAGTTCTCAGTAGTTTTCCACCTAAACTGTTCACATGCATAAAACATCCTCTTATAATTGTCTTTCTTCCTGTAATGATTCTCTAGGAAATTGCACACTACGTATTGGGAGCTGTAGGAAGTAGAGGCATAGAACACGTATCGGAGAATCTGGACTTAGAGGAAGTATATGTAATTTGAAAACAAACAAACAAACAAAAAACATAGGCCCTGGAAATTTCTACAGGATCTCATCCCCACTCTTGCTTCATAGAATCACTAATGTAGTGTTTGGGGGATATCATGTTTTTTTCACCTATGATCTATGATCCAAACTATTCTATTCATCCTTATTTTGCTATGACTTTTGGACTTCATCCTTTGTTTTTATTTATAAAATTTTGTTCTATGGAGGTTTTACATATTTTAATATACTTTTATCTTGTTTGGAAATGCTACCTTAAAAGCCTAGTTTTGGGTCAAGAACAGTCAATTATTCTTCTTGAACATGTGATTAAGTCCACACCCATCATCTTCTTTAAATGGGCTTTCACATTCTAGAATACTAATCACCTGGGGCTATGTACCAGACAAATAGGGTTAGCTCCTATGGCCTAGAGCCCACCAAAATTCAAACTATTCAAATTAGTGACTTTGTAAGAAGACAGTGAAATCTAGCTACGCCCACTTCACTTGCCATATATAAATTATCTCCTATGGCTCCAGCTTGCTATTACCCTGTCCTCAGTTGCAATCCTCTTCGGGGCCCTGTCTTGCAGCTCTCTCTCCTTTGAAGCTGCAACAAAGAGTTCTGTGTTTCATCTATCTTAGAGACATTGTGCTAGGTCCTGGCATTAAAATAATTGTTAAATCTTATAAAACACATATTTTTATATCTTGTCTTTCAGTTTTATCTGACTTTACATTGATCTCCCCTAATCACATCCTTGTAGCAGTAGAATATAGTAAGATTTGGAACTAGACCTGTGTGAATTATTTTTTTTAAAGATTTTTATTTAGGGCGCCTGGGTGGCTCAGTGGTTTAAGCCTCTGCCTTCAGCTCAGGTCATGATCTCAGGGTCCTGGGATCGAGGCCCGCATCGGGCTCCCTGCTCAGCGGGGAGCCTGCTTCCCCCTCTCTCTCTCTGCCTGCCTTTCTGCCTCCTTGTGATCTCTCTCCCTCTGTGAAATAAATTAAAAAAAAAGATTTTTATTTATTTATTTGACAAAGAGAGAGAGAGAGATTACAAGTAGGCAGAGAGACAGGCAGAGAGAGAGGAGGAAGCAGGCTCCCGGCTGAGCAGAGAGCCCGATGCGGGGCTCAATCCCAGGACCCTGAGATTATGACCTGAGCTGAAGGCAGAGGCTTAAACCACTGAGCCACCCAGGCGCCCTAGACCTGTGTGAATTCAAATTCTGGTTCTGACACTGATTAGCTCTATTACCAGGAATAAGGTCCTATAATGTCTTTTCACACATAGTAAGCACTGAATAGATGGTATCTATGATTATTGATAGGTATATATTTTTGTATTTGTTTCTCTGGTTTGACTATGTTATAATTATATATTTTATTCTCCCAGGGCTTATTTGGTAGAGTAATAAGTCTTTTATTTTCTAAAATATAATCAATTGTCTCAGCAGGATTTTTTTAAAATTCATCTTTGTGTTTCCAATAATTTATGATTCCATTTTTACCACATACCCTTTATGAGTTTGAGGGTTTGTTTTGTGTTATCTACTTTGTTCAATTGATCTGCTTACGTTTTTTAAAAGATTTTTCTTTATTTATTTGACAGACAGAGAGAGAGAGAGAGAGAGAGAGAGAGAGAGAGAGAGAGAGAGAGAGAGAGATATCAAGTAGGCAGACAGGCAGGCAGAGGGAGAGGGGAAGCAGGCTCCCCGCCGAGCACAGAGCCCAATGCGGGGCTGTATCCCAGGACCCTAAGATCATGACCCGAGCCAAAGGCAGAGACTTTAACCCACTGAGCCACCCAGGCGCCCCTGATCTGCTTACTTTTACACTAGTATCATACTGCTTTAATTATTGATGTTTTAAATACACTTTAATAACTGATGGATTTTTCTATTACTCTTTTTTTCTCAATAAGTTCCTATGTGTTCTTGATTTTCTATCATTCACAGTAAATTTTAAAACAACTCTGTCATATTAAAAAATTCTCATTGGTGGGGCACCTGGGTGGCTCAGTGGATAAAGCCTCTGCCTTCAGCTCAGGTCATGATCTTAGGGTCCTGGGATTGAGCCCCACTTTGAGTTATCTGCTCAATAGAGAGCCTGATTCCCCCTCTTTCTCTGCCTGCCTACTTGTGATCTCTATCTCTCTGTCAAATAAATAAATAAAATCTTAAAAAAATTCTCATTGGTAATTTTATTGTGATTGTGTTAAAGCTAAAAATGAATATGAGATAAACAGGAATCTTAACAATTAATATTCCCATCTAGGAACATGGTTCTCCAGTTATGATGTATCCTTTTTCAAACATACTTAAGAACCCATAGGAAGGGCAAGCTGCATTATAGTACTGTTCCTCTTGTAACTAACTACATTCTTTTGGATAAATTTTATAATCCTGATGTAATCCCTGCTATGTAGAGCTTATGGCATTTATATTAAATGTAAAGCAAATTAAAGTAAGCATACAAGATAGCAAAGTAAATAGTTCAGTATTCATAGAGAAGCAAAAAGATATCACTATTATATTAAAAATAGACTTAAGAAAAAGTTCAATTTTGCATCAAAGATATATTCCATCTCAAATAAAGGATCTTCACAGAAAAAGAACAAAAATTAAAACAAAAAAATGCAGAGATCCAGGTATGTCAATATTGATCTAATCTTCAAGAAACCTTTTTACTAACCACTACTAATTTAATGCCAACATCTTCATATGGTGAATGCATTTTACCATGGAATTTATACACTGGACCTCATAAAATCAACCTCATGTTTACATAGATTCTTAGAATTTGAAGGGGCCATGAAATCAGCTAATTCAAGCTTCCATTAAGTGGAAATGAATTTTCTCTAATATTTCCACCAATAGTGAATTCAATATTTCATAGGTAATTAATTAGAATTCTCACATTTTGAAATGTCCTTATTGTACCAGTATCTGTTTCCCTGTAGCTTTCACCTATGCACAGGTGCTATGGGAATAAGAAGGTGAAACATCTAATTCCATCTGGCAGGAAGTAAGGAAGGGAGTAGGAAGGGGCAGACAAGCAGTGAATTCTAGAGGATATATGGCTTGAACTGAATTTTGAAGAGAGAAAGTTTAAGGCATTCCAGGTCAAAGAGCATCACTGAAAGCATGACACATTTGGAAACTCTACTATGTTTGATTCTGCTGAAGCAAAGCATATGTATGAGGGTATAGTAAAAGATGAAGATGAAGAAATAGGCAAGTGAATGGTACAGAGACCCTTCTGTGCTATGGTGAGTTTAGGTTTTATTTACAATAGAAACTCATTAAAAAGTTCTTTAACCTCAGTGGTATTGTTTTAGTTGCACTTGCTGGACCTACACAAAATCTATCTTATATTTTTCCTTAACCTTATCTAGTTTTTCATGGCAATTGAAGATAGTCTTTATGTTTTTATAGTTCTTTTTTTTTAAATTTTATTTATTCATTTGAGAGAGAGAGACAGAGAGGGCACAAGCAGAGGGAGAGGCAGAGGGAGAGGGAGAAGCTCCTGCTGAGCTGGGAGCCTGACATGGGGCTTGATCTAAGGACCTGGAGATCATGACCAGAATTGAAGGCAGATTGCTTAACCCTCTGAGCCACCCAGGTGCCCCAATGTAATTCTAGTTATTTTAAGAATTATATATATATATATATATATATATATATATATATATATATATATATA